>VZSC01018193.1:17095-98925 GCA_013398225.1 Steatornis caripensis | reverse complement strand
GGACTGGGGGATCCCCAGAGGGCCCTGCCAGCCCCTACCGTTCCGTGATTCTGTGATCCGGAGGGAAATCTGGAATCATTGCTAATAAAGAGTGAAGATGACTCAGTCTGGGGGAGTGGTAAATAACAATGACAACAAGCCATAGATGCGAGTGAGCTCCATCACTCAACAAATCAGATGCAATCAAAGCATGTCTTTTTTAATACAGCTAAATATATAGGCATGGGTACCTAGATGAACATATGCATATACTCATGAGAAATCAGTGTGGCTTGTAAATGCTCCATATGGGTAAATTATGCATTTTGCAAGCATAAATACTTTATTGCTGCCAGACTGGTAGGTTAGTATAGCTTGAAGGAGAATTATCCTGATGCGCTACCAACATAATAAAGACATTGAACTGCCTGTGCAGTGCTCTCTTACACCATCTCCTGCTGCAGCCCGGTGAGGCTGGCGAGTTCTGACACAGCAAAGCTGGTTTTGAGTACGGGTTACATGAAGTTGGTACCGTCACCTTGAGGTGGGTGGGCACTAAGGTTCCAGTTTTCCATGCTTTCCCTGTAGGAATTCAGGACTTAGGACAGTAGGATGGGGAGCAACTGGGGATTAAATCTTCATGTGTGTGCAGGGCACCTTATCAGCTCCATCCAGCGCAACTGTGCGTTTCTAATAACCTCTTGGCTCGTTACAAAATGAAGTCAGCCCCTAACTTTCACCAGAACCAGGCAGCTGCTGCATTTGCAGAGTCCCTTGCAGATGCCTTTCCTATCTATGGTTCTTTCTTCCCCGGGGCTGTTATTCCCCACTGTAATAGAAGTGGGTCTCTGGAGTAGCTGCTCTCGGTGGTGACAGCTTGCTGATTAATGGCAGTGACAGCTCAGTCTCCCTGTGTGCGCTGGGGACAGCTGCACAGGGCTTTCCTCTCCCTCCTCTGGGCTCAGCCTTTACCTCTGCGGAAATCTATCCATCACAGCAACCACCTGGCAGGTGAAGTCAAAACACACAAACTCCTGCCGTCCAAGCTAAAAAAAAACTCAAACAAACGAGCACCATCAGCACAGCAGAAACAGCATTGTTAGAGGTGAGAGGATAAATGCAGCAAGGTTTGTAGGGAGAGGCAGCATCATTTATTAGACCAGGTACATACTTCTAGGGGGGAAGGGGGCATGGTCTTGTAGGCGCACAAAAATTTCTTTAGTCTAAAATCAAAGCAACCATCTGCCAAGGTGAACAGCGGTTGAGACTAACTGCTCTGAGGTTATATCATGTTCATCTCTTGGGCAGTGTGGGAGAAAAGGGGGTTGGTACCTGGAGATCATCTGAGAAGGGCAGGGATAAAGTCACAAAGCTTCTTTGAACAGAGGCAACCAGCTAGTTTTCACTGCCCCGCTGATGGATTAACCAGGGATGGAAAAATTTACAGTATAGCCTAACACTAGCAACTCTGCTGGTCCTTGATTTTCAGCAGCCAGCAGAGTTACGAATTTTAATTGGAAAGTTTAAATGCAAAAAATATCTACCAAGGTCTTGTTGTGCTCTTTGACTCTGAGAAAAAGCACAGAAATCACAGCTCTGAGAGCTCTGACAACGTGACACAGGACGGGGGCTGCGTGCAGGGCACGGAGGGGAGGGGGCTCCCAGCCCTGCTCCTGCCGCTAGCTTGGCTGATGAGCTGAGAGGAGAAAGAGGCAGAGACTTGGAATTAATATTCCCTCCTAACACAATAAAAAAGTTAAACTTTGCCAGCCGAATCCCCGTTTTACCAAGTGGGAACATGGAACACGGGGAGAGAGCAGGAACATCAGAGGCAGAGAGCCAGGCAGACGAGGCAAAGATCCAAGAGCCTGAGCTCAGTCTGCACCTGCCCGCCGAGCATCCGCAGCTCTCCCTGCCCGCTTCTAAGCCTAAAAACCGCGGCTGTTCAGAGCTCCGTGTATTTAGAAGCTGACATTCAGTGCGCTTGTGTCAAGCCACAGCAAACCCAAGGGCTGAGTTTGCACCAAAGCTCCAGGAGCATATGGTTGGAAATAAACTTTTTGGCCATAACGGCTAAAGAATAGAAGCCACCGCTACTGCAAAAGAACACGCAGCAGGGATAAACCTACAGTGATTTATTCCTTATTGCAAAGGCCAGGGCTCGGGAAGGAGAGAGCAGGGCAGAAGAGGGGCTGTGAAGCTCAAGGCAGACCATCGTAATTCCCCTCGTAGGCAGAAAGCATTAGCGCAGACTCGGAGAGAATCTGTTGGACTCAATGGGGTGTGTCGGGCGAGCAAAGTGCTCGGTGGAGCTGCTGCTCGCGGCACAGGCCAGTAGCGACCTGATTCTTTGCCATCTCTTAAATAGAGGGAAAGGAAATCAGTTTAATCCAAGCTCAGTGTGTATTGGAATATAACTTAAATAAAAGAGCCTGAAAGCCCAAGAATAAATCAGCAAGGAAAGAAATCTCGTGCTGTGTGCCGTCTGCTGAAACTTCCCACTTAAGAGCTGGAAAAACCCTTTTTGTCTCTCGCTCTGGGTCTGTTTCTTCGTTTCCTTTTACACATGCAACCGAGCTGTGCTGTCTGCTGCCCTCACGTCCCGGCAGCCCTTCCCCACAAACATCAAAGCTGGCGCCCACGCAAAAGGGAGCATGTGGTAGACCAGGAAGATCCCTCGATTGAAAGATTTTTCAAAAGTCCTAGCTAAAAAATTAATTGCAGCCATGTGATCTGTGTCTGCGGATGCTTCCTAGAGCCACCGAGGCAGTGTCAGGAGGGTAACAAAGAGGAGTTCTTCAGGAAGGCTCTAATTTTCAAACCGTAGGGACCGAAGGCAGTTTTGGTATTTATCAAAGGACTCAGACTTCCAGTGGAGTTAGGGATTGAAAACCTGCGTTTAAATCGATAGTTCCGGAGGCAGACCCTGTCTGGCACACCGCATCAGATCCACCCCGCGCGTGACTCCCAGCGTGGCTCTCTCGCTAGCTCTGTCCCTCTTATGTGTATTTTATGCACATGGTCCCTGTATAAATACTTCACACTCTTCCTTTGCTTTTACACAATGCCGACAGGGCAACTGGTCTCCCTTGCGCAGTCAGGTCGTTTTGTGCCTATTCTCTGATGTCTACAGTGGGGTTAAGCTCTCACTGGTTCAGGCTCTTTCTCAGCAGCGACACAAATGCCATGGATTTACTCTCAGTGCAGCCTGTTTGCATGAAAACAGTATCTACAGAAGATGCTGTCGCTAACCTTGCTGCCCAATTTGGGTGCGACTGCCCAACAGGTTTTAAAGTTATTAAAATGAGACTAACTCTCTTTTTCTCTCACACACAAACACAGGATAATCACGTAAGCCTTGTTTCCTTGGGAAACCAACTGAAAAAATAGCAGTAGCACAGAAACATACTGTAGGATGTGAAAACAGACCAACAGCCCTTCCAGTTGGGGAACGTGAAAAAAGCCACCGGCGAAGTCCCCTGAGCTAGCGAGGTCAGCGCAAGTGGGCTGCAGCTTAGAAGGGGAGCAGGCAAGCAGCTTTCCGCAGGCTGCAAAAGCAGCATGTGAACGTGTGAATGCTTCACTAGCTGCTCTCTTTGAGCTCAGATGAAGGCAAAATTGCTGTTAATTAATGCTTCACATAGCAGTATAAATCAGAGTCTGCCATGGCAAAGAGAGGTTCGCAAACAGCCAATTAAGTGTGAAAGTAAGCTGTAGGTAACAGCAAGCGCCCTCCTTAGCAAGGGGCTGAGAAGCACCCGCCCGAGCAGACAGCCCCTGCGAGCTCGCCGTGTTTGTGTAGCTGCTGTGTACACGTCACCTGGCAAACTTCCACCGGACATCCCAGAGCAGATACGGCCCGGTGCGTTTAAACTGCTGGGAAAACAGCACTTGAAAAGATTGCAGGATTGGCAGAGCCTGTCTATCCACTCTCCTGCAATTGTTTCACACCTATGACACAGTGCAATGAAGGAGGAGAGAATCTCCATCTGCAACCCAGCTCCAGTCCCAGCACTCAAGCTGTCTGCGGAAAACGAATGAGACAGCGAGCGTCAGGCCAGATACCTCTGCCGGGCTGCAGCACGGAGTGATGCTCACGGGGAGTGACCAAGATGTGAGACTTCTTGCAGGGACCGTGCCCATTACTCTCGCGTTGGTCTTGCTGTAAGGCACTGAGCATGCTGTAGAACACATGCTGATTTTCAGCTGGGTTGTGTTGACCTGGAGAAGTCAAGCTAAAGCTAAAAGTTTTGACATCGCACTCCTTGAATCCCGCCTGACATGTAATTAATCCCACTGAGAAAAAAACCAAAATGACTAGCTGCCTGCCAAGTGGTGAGGTGAAGCCGCCTCAAAGGGAATCCTTCAAACACCATGCTCTGGCCTCTTTATTTTCCTTTCATCGTTGATTTGGCTACGTCAGTGCTGCGCGCACACACGCACCACATCCTGTTTAAATGTACGCTGCGTCTTCCTCAGAAAAGGACGACAGAAGTCGCTATCCGACATCAAAGCGAAGGACAGCTTATAAACAAGCTGAGATTAAAAAAAAACGCAAAAGTGTTCCTCAAATGTTTCACCTGAGATGTTGCTTCATTGTACGAGGGAGCGGGAGGACCTTCACTGGAGATCGTGTGCAGTCCTGGGATCTGGCTCTCGAGGGGAATTTCAGGCTGAAGCAACACGGAGAAGGCCAGACCTGCCTCACTGCCGGGAGCTGACAAAGAGACAACTTTCCTACCAAAATGAGCACTGAGGAGGCATGATTGCTCGTAGCAGAAGACGTTGGGAGTAAGTGCCAAGAAGGGAGACGAACTTTGTAAAGAGCAATGGTGTGGGAGAAGCTGGTCTTGTAGTTTAGGCTGGATGTTAAGTGAATGTTTCTAACCACGAGAAGAGCAAGACTCTGGGATGGCCTTCACGTGGAAATAAGGAGACCAAGATGCCAATCTAGTTTTATAATGGAGCTTGGTACATTTATGACCAGGGATCTGTGAACGGTTTGTGCAGGACCGGTGAAACGAAGCAGCTATGTCCAGTGGTTGGAGTATTTTGCTTATTGTGTTTCTATAATAAAAAGCTTTAACCTTTGGCCATGTGAGAGATGGGAAGATGTTATCAAGGCTTCAGAAGTAGTCTGTAAGTGAGAAGAACTCTGTAAAATAACTCTTGCAAGGAAGAAGGAAAGACCTGGCAAGACCTGCGCAAGGGCAAATAAAGCACTGTGGACTCTGCATACCTTAAGATATTGATTTCGTTGGCTCCCAAACATCCTCTCTGGATGACAGTCATTTCTGAACTGAGAGCTGGATGTAGCCATGATGGTGCTGAGAAGAAAAGGAAACCTGCACCAAACCAGATATTGCCAAGGAGAAAGGGGACAGAAGAGGCTACCTCCTCCTGAAGTCCTCAGATGCTACCAGCCCAGAAAGAGGTGAGGAACGGGCAGTGAACAAAACCAAACGTGGAAGTGGTTGACCCCTGAAAGGGTCAACAGGACTTCTTGGTGATTAAAAACGCCTTAAACTGAATGCAATAAAAACTAGATGGAAAGGGTCTGTGGCCGACCAGGGTAAAGGCCAGGAGGAGCTGCACATGCACCTCTCTCGGGTCTCCTGAAGACACCCAGCACCTCTAAGGGAGCATAAGGGCACCAAGTGGATGAGGAATCACCTGGCCACTGAAACCACCTTATATCCAAGCAGAGGAGATATATAAAGGAGAATGGGGTTGTAACCCCATCCTTCACATTTCCTTCCCACTGGCTGCCTGAGGACAGCGGCGCTGCCTGTCTCCCTCGAGGAGCTGTGCAGAGCCCTGCGCGGCAGGCGAGGAGGCACTCCAGCACTCGAACCGTGATGCCTTAAATACACTCACGTAGGGTTACAAGATTAGACCCCAGGAGGATAAAGCGAATACATTTTGCCAAGAGAACTTGATTGCTTTTATGTGATATAATTACAGAGTGAACCGAAGGAAGGGTAGAGAGCAGCTGTATTTGGGTATATGCTGGGATCTGAGTAAAGGCACCCGGTATCGTGCCTCAAAAAATGGCACGTTCAAATTCTCCAGCTAAGCAATAGCTAATTTTGTGAGACGGTGATTTTGTTCCTGTAACAAGCCCACCAGAGGCCCAAGGAAAGGGACAGTCGGTGTAGGAGAAATCCATCGCTCTCCAAGAGAAGCGCCACCTCACGTCTCGCCTCCACCAAGCTCTCGGTGGTGGGTAGAACCCTGAACACCGCACGGTGGAGTTAAAACCTGCCTGCTATTTTCACACTGACTGAAATTAAAGGCTTCTTAAGGGCTCCACGGAAGTCCATGGATTCCTGCTGCTTGACCCCAGATGGATAATCCAGCAGGTTTTGATTTGCACTGGCTTTGCCACTTACGTTCTCATTCGCAGCCCTGCCAGGATAGTTTATGTAATCCATTAGGATCCACCCACTGATCTCCAAATAGTTTTCGAAAGCCAAAGGTGCTGCTTGTGTTTTGAGATTGATATCTTGCTGGCAGCATGATTCAGGTTTCCGACAGCAGGTATGAGGTTTAACTGCAGGAAATGAGCTTATTTTTAGCCGAAGCATTCGCTGGAGGTTTGTGTAAATGCATTTTTGCTGGGTGTCCTGTTTCTTAGGTAATTGAGTATAAAATTTTAACTCTTGCTTTTAAGACAGAACTCAGTCTGAGGAAATAGTTACTGAGTGGATCAAGAAAAGTTCATGCCCAGGTAAATAGCTAAGGCTAGGACGGATGCATGAACTGACGGTCCTGGACACGGGCAAATTACGATGTCCATGAGGTTTCCGAGCAGCAAACAAGTGTTGGGCTAAAGAGAAAAACACCGGGTTTGATTCAGTTTTAACTTGACCCTGTGGAAATTGGCTGCTTTTGATTTTTCTGATGGGACCTCGAAAAACTGATAGAAATGTCTACGTATTCTTACGGAAATTTTGTGTTCTGCAGAGGCTGAATTTCCAGCTCGAAAATCAAAACAAAATCACGGTCACAGAAAAACCGCCATCAGCCCTAAGCAGCTATCCACTTGTCTCCAGAAATCTGGGCTAGCGATTGGTTTAAGAATGCGTAGAAATTAATAGCCTGGGGGTTCGGCCTTTCCTTCTCTTCCGCGGGACCAGGCATCCATTTTGTGAGTGGGTTAAAGCTGTCCATCTCCTTCTGTCCCTGATGTCATAAATTCAGTGTTATCAGAGTGCCAGCACCTCCTCTCTGAGGTCCTGGGTGGGTGCTGCGTGTCTATGATGGGAAGGTCTGAGACCTGCCCAGCTCATCTCACGCGGTGCAGAGCTAATCTCTCCAGCCAGGGGAAGAAGAGCGGATTAGCACTGAGAAGCAGCTTTTATGGGGGAGCAAAGCAGTAAGAAACAATGTGTAGCTTACATCGGCATCGGCGGCAGATTTCTGTGAGCCCATGACTTGCTCCCAGCCTGCTAGCCGGGTATCGCCGGTCCTCAAGCGTTCAAAAAGCTTTTCACTGCTGCTCCTTTTAGGGTGCCTCTGTGGAGGGGGAGGATAGAGGACTGCATGTTGGTAGGCATCTGGGAGGGGGCGGACGAAGGCTAAAGCTTGAATCCTATCAAGTTCATTCCTCTGACAGCTCAAGGAAGGGGAAGAGGCAGCCCCCTCCCCTTCTGCACAGCTATTCCAGCATGCAAAAGCCTAATAAAGAGGATAATGGATTAATCTAACCTTTAAGGGAGGAGAGCATTGCTGTGCATCGGCTGCTGAGTGTGCACAGCCCCCAGGTCGGCGTGAGCATGTCCGGCACACGCGCATGCACACACACCCCACGGCGCTCCCATCACATGCATCAATCCATGTGAGGGCAGATCTGACACGGTGCAGGAGACATTCGCCCACGCAGATCTCATTAGTCGTCTTGGGAAGGAAAGGAACACGACCGGAGAAGTCCTAGCCCTCCTTTCTGCCTCTCTTACGCACCATGCAGAGCGGGGGGGAGAAAAGGGAGAGAGGGGGCAGAGACAAGAAAAGCTTTTGGGGGGATTCATGAGCGCGGCTGTGCTCTAGCGATGAATTTTTCATCTGGCCTGAAGTGTAATTGCAATGCGAGGATTAGTGCTCTGGGGAGTTGTTGGGCGGTTGCTGTCGGGTGTTTTTTAGCTATGGATGCACAGGAGGTAAAGGCAAAAGTTGGTTGTGCTGTGCTTTGGGAGGAAGCACGCAAAGCAAAGGGGTCTGGAGCGGGTTTTGGGGGAGGAGTGGGAGGATTTAGAACATCCCAGGCATCCGGCTTGCTGCTGCTGCTGACTTCGATCCCGGTGCCAAGCTGTCTCCGATGCTTTTAGTGGGGACGGTTCTGCATCAGGACATTGCCGTACCCCACGGCTCTGGGGGTGCCAGGGCTCCGAGAGGGGAAAACGGCCACACTGCCCTCCTCCCTGCCCTGACCGTGCCTTTTGTGGCAGCAGGGGCTGCGTGGGCATAGGGAGTCCCCGGGGAGCCAGGATGGTCCCTTGGTGTGTTTCTGTGCCTTTCTCACATACCCAGGCTCCGAGGGTCCTGCAGGGCTGGCTTAATCCAGGGCGTTGTGGCTGCTCCAACCCCAAAATCCAACTCCACCGGGCAGTTCTGGCCCGTCACGTNTCTCACATACCCAGGCTCCGAGGGTCCTGCAGGGCTGGCTTAATCCAGGGCGTTGTGGCTGCTCCAACCCCAAAATCCAACTCCACCGGGCAGTTCTGGCCCATCACGTTGACTTGGGGCTTAGTGGAGAGGTCACATTTGCTGAAAACTCTTGAAGCTGTAAGTCTGCCCGTATGGTGTTGCTGGAGCAGCAGGAGGGGGGTACATCCAACAGGAGTCCAGGCCAAGGGGAAGAGCAGCTGGAGATGGAAACCCTGGGGAAACCCAACGGGAATGAAGATGGAGGGAAAAATTCACCTCCTACTAGTACGTAGTTATTCACGATCAGTAAAGGGGAGATGCTGAGAGCACGAAGAGGCTTGCTAAGACGCCGTGTCTTCGTAATCTGTGCATATGGGTACAGTGGAAAGTGGTTTGCAGTCAGGTGCAGTGCCTTGCCCTCCACGGCAGCTCTTCAGTCTCGCTCAGAAAGCTGTGCCATAAACTTACCGGAGTTTACAGGGGTTCAGCGTGCATTTGCAGATCAAACCATTTCTCTGCTTTGCAACCCCGCAGCTTCCAAATCTCCTCCCTAGCATAAAAGCGCGCTGTACTGAGCAAGTGCCCATAGCTGAAAGGGAAAACTTCGGTGGGTTTTTTTTATTTTATTTAATCCACATTATAGCCAACCCATGGGCAATCCTGTTAAAAGATCAGTGCGGATTTTCCGAGTTGAGGAAAATGTTACATCTCAGTCGGAGTCCTGTGGATCAGCTGGGCTTCAGGAGGACAGGAGCGCTGCAAAAACCTCTGAGCAAAAGGCAAGCGGGCTACGCACTGATCAATTCGTTGGCCGAGTTACTTGTTTTCTTGGTACTTTTCAAAGAAAAAAAGGAAAAAAAAAAGGTCCTGAAAATGTGTCCTCCTTGCAATTGCTGCTTTTTATGTTGTTTGTTTCCTTGGTGCCATGCTGTTTACGGGGGAGGCACCTGCCCTGGCAAAGGGACAAAGCCCAGGAGCGACAGGGCTGCCGCCAACTCCGTGGGATTCCCAGAGCTGGGATTTCGTATGCTGAAATATCAGAGAGAACAAATGAAGGTAAAACATCTGAGAAGCCTGAAAGGTGATGGATTAAGCAGGGCACAGACAATGAGAAGACGAACTCCAGTCCGTTGAAGTAAAATACGCTCTGAGCCACGCGGGCAGGGATGAAGCAGGTTTTTCTACCAAGTGGTGCGCAGCCCCATGGGGCTGACCGCGTGTCTCACCCCAGTGGTTCAGGCAGTTGCTCCGTGCATAGCGTCCTCCCTCCCTTGGGATACAGAACAAAACGTAGGCAGGATCATGCCCGGAATGGTCAATGTTGGTCTGCAGGTGTCAGCCTGGGGAAAAGCCAGGCAGATCAGGAGAGAGGGGGGTGCTGATCCCCCAGAGGTTTTCTTCTTTCCGCTATCAGAGAGAGCACAGAAGGGAGCAGGGCTGTGCCAGCCCCAGGGCTGATTCCAGCCGTGCCCTCGAAACAGCGGGGAGCAGAGCAGGGAGAGGGAATAGCAGGTCCCAAGGTGCACAGGATGGGATGCTGGATTATGTACCGCGGACCCACCGGTACTGGTCCATACTTCTCCCCAGATTCTCCCTGCTGGGCAAGATTCTACTGGACCTTTGGTCTGACTCCTTGCATTCTTCTGGGAAGATGGAGAAGGCTGTCTGAGCTCCCAGTGGGGAAACGGAGGTCTGCACTGTGTCCCCCAGCCTTGTGGTTTGGATGCAGGCAGGGCTCGGTGGGGACCTGGGTCCGCTCCCCTCCCCGGAGCCTGTTGGCGGCGACTTAGGGAGAAGAGGCTTTTTCCAGCCACGTGCAGGAGCCCACACGTGCTCCCCCAGCCTAGCCTTGGCCTTGAAGCTGCGGCTGAATGCTGAGGCATCCGGGACCATGCCAGAATACCAATTCATAGCCAGTTCTCTGCGCTGGATGCTTATAAGCTCCTTCTATTCCTTGCATTATCAGTCGGCAAGTATTTATTCCTCCTTCTCTTCTTTCCCTCTTATTCTTTGTCTGCTATCTAAACAATTTTACATTTTCAGCAGCTATTTCCTCTGTCTCTTCTTTTCCCACCTGCGGTGCGTGAGGCGGGATAGCACGGGGGTGATTTATGTGCACGGGAGGGACCGGGTGGCCCAGCAGATGAGCAGTGGGGACCGGAGGGCACAGACGGAGGGCACTGTGTCTTCCTCGCCTGCCAGGGGTGGCTCCTGCCACGTCCCCAGCCCCGTCCTTGGTCGCGTGATGCGTGGGGCCACCCCACATGCCCAGGAAGGCACGTTTGCCAGGTCATTGCACAGACCCCCTTTCCGGCGACAGCCGGCCCTGCTCTCAGATGGGAGCCAAAATGCTTTTCCCAGTCATCCAGGGAACATCCCTCGCTTTCCACACAGGGCTCCATGGGGCTAAAATTAGCAGTGTTTCCCTCTACAAAGCAAGTAATTAGCTGAGAAGGGGGCACAAGGAGAAGCGTGAAGAGAAAGGGAGCTCCCCTTATAAAATATTCACCTCCTCGGCCTCAGCAAGCGCCTCCTGAGAAATTTTGGAGAACATTCTAATGAGGCTCCGAGCTCTGCTTCTGTTTCCTGCGTCTCCTGCCCTCCTCTTCACTCATCCTTTATTAATGGGCCCTTTGCATGACATAACGGCATGTTTGTTTCCTAAGGGGCTTTTTATCCCTTTGTTCTTGCAGCAGAAGGGAAAATACCATTACATCAAACAGAAGGGAGTTTTCTTAAAAGATGTGCAAAAAAGTACTTGTAGATTTTTTTTTATATGTGTGTGTGTGCCTATATATACATTTATACGCACGAGCACACCCCCACATTGCTGAAACACGAGTGAGTCTTTCTTGCATCGACCTACAGTTCCCCGTACGCCCTTTTTCTGATATTTACTCCGGACTTACCTGATCTTTTTAACTTAAGGAATTCCTTTCTCGCGACACCAGAGCTCAAGGACAGAGGATCAGTGCCAAAATGAAACACGCGGGGTCCGAAAAGGTATCCGGCGATATCTTACTGGGCTTAGGCTCTTTCTAACGTCAGAACCCAGTCATTGTTTTATAAAACTCGAATTTGCTAGAAGGCCTTAATGCATTTTTTAGGAGGATTGAGTAATAAAGTAATTGCAGATTTATCGCTCTTCTTAGCACTAGGGGAAAGACACACCGTTCCGCTTGGGACCACTTAGGCATATAGCGTTTTAAAGGGTACAATTGGGCAGCACGGATGTATTAATATTTAGAGAAGTGTTGATTCACCTCCCTTCTTCTTTTTTCTGTTTGTACTTCGGGGAAGAAGAAGTGGAAGCGTGGCTCTTGCCCACAGCCTTTAGGAACAGACGTCTGGCTTGGCTCCCCCTGATTACCCAGAGCCTTCGTGGCGACCCCAAGCAAATGCCCTCCTCCCACCACAGCCCCTTGGCCCTCGGGCACGTGTTTTTATCTCCAGTGTAAAGTGAAGCAAAAGACTGCTCTGAATTTCTTTATGTAGCAAGCAAGCTGCTGAAATAATATTGCCTGGCAAGCCATTATGGCTTTTTTATTACTGAGATGGTAAAATATTGAAATGACTTCTGGCAGAAAGAGAAGAGCAAAGGAAAACACCCAGGAGAAATTATTTTATCTCAGAGGCTTTAATTGAATGGTGTAAAACATTTTCGTGGTGAAAGAAAGATGATTTATTTTGCTCTTACGATTATCCATCCTGTAAAAGAATGCCTCCCTTGAAAAGCTTTCGCCCTCCCGTGTTTATCTGCCATCACGTATTTGGGGGTTTCTGCCGCATAGATGATCCTCGAGGATAGTTTTGGGTTTCCCTCTCCACCTCTTTTTTTCGTTCCTTTCTAATGTTGTTTGTTGATGTGATTGACTCTGGTTTTGCATCTCCCTGCAAGAGAGCAGAGGAAGGCGGCGGTGAGCCTGGCACGCTCGTTACCAAACGCGACCCTGACCTTTTCCAGGGGGTGCCGCAGCCCTGTGCACGCCGGGGCACCGTGCCGAGCCTGAGGGTGGTCGAAGCGGCTCCCTCCAGTCCCCTCCCTTGCTCCATCGCAGAGGCGAGACCTCTAAAGAAGCCATTCACTCGGCGCTGCGTTTTCGCAACGTTCAGCAAACTCCCCGGTGAATGCGATTTGCCGTCTGGCGACAGCTCGTCACACGACTTGATTGTTTCCTGGAGAATCCTAGAGATACTGTAATTTAGCAAACGGTTCTTGCAAAAGAGCCAGTCAACCCTGTTTTCGTTCCCTCCAAGTGGCCTTGCCCATGGCTGGAAAGAGGATTCCCTTTTGAAGGTCAGACTAGTTGGTTCTTCTTTCCAGGCCCTCGTGTGCGCTGTGCCCGGGGAGGGGACCTCGGTGCCGCGCGAAGGCTGTGACACCGACTGTGAGCTGGGGGGAGCAGCTGGAGTAAGAAGGTCCCGTTTGTTGATGCTGCGGTTTGGAGAGTCTGGGGTGGGAGCTGCATCGGGTGACGGGAAGGGAAGCGCTTTGCTGAGACAAGGCAGGAAACAACAATGCCCTGAGAAACTCTGAGGTCTTTATTTTCTCTGTGGTTGCCGGAGGGAGAGGTCGCCTCCTCCAGCTCTCGGTGCAGGGGTGTCATGGCACGGGTGTGTGAGGATTACCTAAACGCAAACACAGCCCAGGAGCAATTCAAAACTCAGCAAACACTGCTGACCCACCCTGTGCCAAGGGGATTCAGCACCAAGACGGATCAGGGTAGACACGTGAACAAGTCCCCTCACTTTGAGCATGGGAGCGTGCGGAGTTTGATGACGATCGCGATGACGACCACTCTGGCTGGTCCCCTCTCCTCTCCCTGTCCAGCAAGCAGCAATTTGGAGTTGCAACTTTTCCATGCTGACCCAGGACGGTGGAGAGAAAAGACGCAGGCAGGCAGCGCTTAGTCCCATGCGGAGCCACCCAGCTCCTGCCAGGGACCCCGAGGGGACGCACAGGCGGGCCAGTGGGTGCTCCTTGCCCAGCACCCATCTCCGGGAGCCGTGCTGAGCTCTGCCTCTTCTCCGGGGCTGTGGCAGCCCTCGCTTTCCTGACACTTTTAAAGAGGGCAGCTGTTCTCCTTTTGCTGAAGCAGCCTGCTATTGCTAAGGCAAGATGATTGCATTTCATACCTTCCCAGCTCTAATTTGCACTTCTTTGGGGAAGATGGTAGGACAAGTTACATCAGAGCAGCTGCTGTCTCACTAGGGTTTGAAGGAAAATGAAAGAAAACCCTCTGTATTTCTTTTAAATTGGTCTAGTGCTGGCGAAGTGTGCCTGGCTGGCCTCTCGGAAGGCTGAACATCTGTGTCAACAGAAATGGGGATGTTATAAGGCGTCAAGGGGCAGGTTTTTGGGCTCCTGCTTCCTGCTGTTCTGGTATACGTGCCCAGAAGCGGGACTGTAATAGCATTGCCTGTTCCGTCGGTTCCTGCCTGGTACCCCAAGGGACCTGGTGCCACCTCCTGAAACAGCGCAGCTCGTCCTGGGTGGGAGCCAGTGCACGGAAGGACGTTTTCCTTCTGAGCAGGCTCCCTGCAGAGGCGACTGTCCCTCCCCAGCTGAGGGGACAGCCTGGTCCCCGTGACCGGGGCAGGGTTGGCCCATCTGCTCAGATGTCAGCAGCTCAAAAGCTGTTTCAATCTTGTCGTCTTGCCTGAAGTGCGAATACGGGTGCCACAGATGGTTTTCTTAGCAGCCTGGTAAGGGTGAGTACCTCCAGGACTGAAAAAGAAAAAAAAGAATCCTGTGGTGAAACTGCACTGAAAAAAAATGTGTGCTGGCTTTTTAAGAATCTGTGCACTACAGAGCAAGGGAAACCACAGGCGTTGTTTTGAGTAATTTCTGAAGGGCTTTTTTTTATTATTTTCTATTATTTTTTATTTTCCATTGTGCTGGAGCAGACTGCTAACACGCTGCAGGGAAACCGTGGGGCACACATGTGATAAGGATTCCCTCGCTGTATTTCTATCGGGTTTTTTATTAAACGCTGACATTAAAACTTGTCTGTTTAATGTGTTAAATCCCATCTCAGTGTTTCTATAGAAACCAGACGTCTGTTCGTTACAGCACGAGGATTCCCAGGCTGACCTCATCAGAGTCTCGCTCGGTGGCATCTCCCCCGCTCTCCCTCCGTTCACGCTGTTATCTCTGTCACACGTCTCCAGACGCGACCTCCCCTTGTGTCACTACTCACCCGCAATCCCCTCTTCCATCCCCTGCCACCCAGTTCCCCCCATCACCCCAACTATCTGAGGACGGAAAAGGGTCCCCGACACAAAGGGGACGGATAAGACCGTCTAACGCTGGTGTTTGCAGAAAAGCACCATCACCACGGCAGGAGTGATTTGTATTTCCTTTCTTCCTCTGACAGTTCCTTGCCGTTTACTTGATGCCGAAGGAAAACTACCCTCTTAAAATGCTCCGGGAAGGATTACCATTGAAATATTCCATGGGAGGATTCACGTACAGGCATTACACGACCAATAAGAAGATAGTCCCCTTGACTGTGCTTGACTTCCAAGTGTAAAATCTGCACATTTTGCAAGCACGCTGCCTCGTAATTGGCAGGAAGCATCTGCAGAAGTCGTAACACGCCTGTTCTGCCCGTGGCTCTGCACGTGGATCGGGGACCGTTGCAACGAGCCCCCCCAAAACTGACTGCTGCCATCACAGTGTCCTGCGCTTCTCCGGGCACTGCTCTTGTTTGTCTTTCCCCCGTGTTACTTTGATAAAGCACGCTTTTTCCATGCTTTTGCAATGCGTTTGCCCCAGTGAGGAAAAGGCTCACCCCTACGAGCCTTTGTGCGCAGCAAACTGTTTCCTCCTTCCCATCTCTCGCTATAAAGGAGGCCAGACTCAAAGCTGAAGCGGGTCGTGGAGCGTTTCGCGCATCCAGCATCCCCGCAGCCCGCCCTTAGGCCGTCAGGGACACGAGCTCTGGAGCACCCCTCCACCCCTCCTTGTTGCATCTGCAAGGCAAAAGCCCTGAAGCAGAGCTGGGGCAGCAGCTGGGGGTGCGGTCCTGGTGCTTCACCCCATCCGAAAGTCCTCGCTTGCTCAACCCAGACACTGGGGATTCAGAGGATCCGAGCGTGCTCTGGATACGCGCCCAAAAGAGGGGATATTTTAGCGGACGGAGGCAAGCCCACGACTCTTAGGTCAGCTGGGAGACTGCTACTCCTGTTTGTCCTTGGCACACAGGGCACGGCCAAACCTGCAGCTCAGAAGCCAGCACGTTCCAGGGCAGGTGTCGCTCGTTGTCATTGCCTTTCCCCTTCACAGCTTTCATCTGCTTCTTTTAGACCATCTTATTTTACCAAAGATTATCGCAGAGGGCAAAGTAAAAGGCAGCATCTCCCTTTAAAACTGATTGACAGGATTATTGTCACTTTAGCCTGAGCACTCGATCAGTTTTCCTCAGTCAGGAGGAGCAGAGGAAACAAATCAGGCACACTTAGAGATGCAGCGCGGGATATTTCCTCCGAACACCCAAACACCCCTGTTTCTTCAAAAAGCAGGTGAAAGCTCTCTCGGTCCCATTTCCAGGGTCATCTCGAAGCATCTGCTGAGCTGTTAAGTCACATTCCTGGACTAGTTTTCCCAATTAACCAACCCCCGACTCTCCCATGGTGCCTTCAACCTACCCACGCGTACCCAGCCCCAGGACACTCCTGCCTGCTTCTGCCTTCACCAGGTGCCCGTGGTTAATAGTTTTGAGGGCCTCCAGGTCCTTCTCCTGTAAAAGGAGAGGCTTAATAGCTTTTCTCACTAGCCTCCAAGAGTGGTAATTAACTCTCTCTTCACCCCGGCATGTGGTTGACGGAGCCATTAACAGCCCAGGCTGCAGCAGGGAGGTTTGGGGTGCGCTCTCTGCTCCAGGCAGGTTGTGTTGAGAGGGAGACGACTGGCAGCAAGGAGGCGATGTGCAAGGAGAAAGGTAAGATGGGATCCTGGCGGGTTGCTGAAGGGCTTGGGTTAATTTGTTTTCTGCTACGGAGGTGCCCAGATCTAGGTTGATATATGGCAATTGATTTTTTTTCCTCCCTTGAACTCAATGCAAGAGGGAAATAAAGCTCTTGTGTGTGTCTGGGGCCACCTAATTCAGGCAACATTATCCTAAGCTGTTAATCCAGGATGGCTCTGCTAGGCCCTCACTGCAGGCACCTTACTAGACTGTGAGAGACAGGAGACACTGAAGGAGACTCCGTGAGGGTAGAGCTGCTACTTGGTGTAGGTGGACAGTGTGGTGTTGTTCTACCTGTGTCTGGCTGCCCACCAGCCTTTCTTAGGGCTATTCCCAGTAACGGAAGAGTAAGAATTCTCTTTTTACCTGCGGAGCAACCATCTGCTGGTGCATCCATCTACTTCTAGAGTTTGGGAGAATGTATGAAAAGGGATTTAACAGTGAGACTATAAACACCTGAAAGAAGAGTGGTGCACTCTGAAGAATTAGCACCTCTTCCAGTTTTCCTGTTCCAACTAAAGAAACAATACTGAAAGGTGTTTATTTGCTTTTTCAATGCTATGTACTAACGTAACGCTAGCAGAAAGCACAGGACAGGTGCACAAATGCAGAATGATGCTGAGATTGATGTTCAACTGAGTAATTGCCAGGAGATGTTCAAATGACCTTCCAGAATAAAGAGCGCTTTGTATGATGAAACCAGTCAGAAAGCTCAGTTATTATGGACTCGTTGGTACACTAGACTTGGTTGTCTTAACTACGGCGAGAGTTGTCACTGCTGTGAGAGACTAGAATAGGGAAAACGAAAGAAAAATAATGTATGGGTAGCCTAGGTGTACAGGCAGTGGAGAAAAATGAAACGAAAGACACGAAGGGAAACTTTGCAGGGAGGCGACGTCTCTCGTGGGGTAAATATATGTCTAGGCGATATATTGGCAATATATATTTTGGGGAATCAGCTTGACTATGAACATCAGTGGTGTTTCAAACCACGTGAAAGAAGATTTAAGAGGGCATAAAAAGAGTTGGCCTCACAAGAAAGGGTAGAAATAGGGTTGAAACTGAAGACTTGGAATACATCAGCCATGAGATGGAAACTAAACAAATCGGGAAAGCAGCTCTTAATAATAGAATGGCGAATTGGAAATAAAGCTGCTTCCTCTGCTGTGATTTAGGGCTGCCCTGTCATTCCCTGCTGTAGTAGGGGTTTGCGCGTGCCTGGCGTAATAAAGCACCACTCCCTCCCGGGTTGCGTGGGGAGGAACGTGTGCTGTGCAGCTCTGTAGAAACCAGTGCATTTAAACAGAGAAAAGCTGAGTTTGTAACTAAGCCATAAATAAAAGGGTTTCTACGCAGGAGCCCTTTTAGCAAGGAGGAGAAATGCAGAGCACCTCCTTTATCTTGGCTTCTGGCTGCCCTGCAACTTCTGAGCATGTCCTCGGAGCCAAGAGCCACCGTGACCCGCTGAGGAGCACAGCCCGTGTCCCCTGACTTGCCTGTCACAGGAGGTTTGTTGGGAGCAGGTCACCGAGCATCCGAGCCCAACGCGCTGCCTTCCTGCTGAGCCGCTGCGGAGCTTGACCTGAACGGTGTCACTTCAAAGTCCCTTGACTTTTCCAAAAGAGATTCGGTTTTCTTTTTGCTCCTCTGTGCAGCAAACCCAGCTGTGAAAATTCTGCAGGGAAAAAAAAAAAATATAGCATCTTATCACATCTGCGCACACAAAAGCTCTTGGGAATGCTCTCATCAGTATGCCACGGGCCAGCCGCAAGTGCTAATAGGCAGCAACAGCCAAATACGCTTTGCCCATACTCCACCAACTGTGCTGTAGCAAAACATGCCAGCCTAGTGCCAGTTTTCTCTTGCAATTCGCATCTGCCGGCATCCCGGTGCGGAACACCAACGAGCAGGATATGGTAGATCGCAATAAAAAAAAGTCCTGTTTGTGCAAGTAGTCAATTAGGCTGCATCGTACCAGCTAGTACATCTACTCTTGCAAAAATCCCTGGGTAGTTGGAAACTGCTCACCAGCTGAGGTGCCGTAACTGTGGCCGTGGTTATGCAGGCTCTTAACGCCCGTCTTGATGCCCCTGCACCTTGTGTTGTCTGTGACACAGCTAAGAACGCCGTGTCCGGAGTCCTGGCAGCTGGGTTGTGCGCCTGAATCGGCAGGAGCTGGGCTACCAATTCCTCTAGCCTGAGGCTGTGGCTTGTTAGGTAATGGCTTTATGGAACACACCACTTTGATTCTCACCCAGTTTTTAACCTGGATCTACTCCCATCCCCACAAAAGAGTCTCCTGACCTAAATCTGGGTGTGATTTAAGTCTGGTTTTGGCCAGAGCTGTGAATCGGAGCCCTGGCTCCAGCTACCTGCTTGCCTCTGGCCACGTGGGCAAAATGAGTCCCAGGTTCGTTGTCCTCCTGCAGCTTCCCACAGCTTTTCCCTCTCTCACGAAGGGCAGGTGGGTTGTAACGCCCTCCCATTCCACGCTGCCCAGGAAACTGGTGTGCATTTTATCACCTCTTTAATCTATTAATCCCTCAGCATTGAGTCTCGCAGGTTATTTAAACACAGTATATTTTCTTTCCCCTTTGAGAGACTGCCATCTAATTTATGAAACCAAGCTGATCTTCTACCAAATCCCTTTTGACCCAGAAGAAGGGATGGCCAAGAGATGCTCTCGCATTAGGAACCAGGGAGCTCCAGAGCTGCCAGTGCTGGAGGCTCCTGGGCTGGCATCGAAATGCATCCCCAGGCTGGCAAGGGGAGAGGATCTAGCACGGCCGAATGGGAGAAGAAACCAGGACTTACCGGGCAAAAGTTGCTCAACATCACCATGTTTCAATATTTATAGAATGCTGTCACCTCTCAAATGTAAACCTGTGCTGTTATCTTCGTATGTGCGGATTTTGTACGAACGCAGATCTACTCGCTCTGTACGAGAACTCTCTCAACCCCTTCCATTATTTCCTTCGCAATCGAAGCAAAGTCTCCAAGAGCTTGTCTTCATTTTCCTTCTCACATAATAAGGATGGATTCTTTTTTTTTTTTTTCCCCTCCTCCAGTACAAAGATCCCAGGCAACCCACCCCAAAAGCACTGCGGTTCGGGGGTGCTGTTTCCTGCGCCTGAGGGCTTGAACTCCCCAGGACCATCGCCGTCCCTTCTAACCTGGGAGGCTCCCATCTTTACTAATTTGCAGGGTCTAACAACGCCTTTTTCGTGACAGATCTACCACAGATTAATGAGGCTTTCCACCTGAAAAGCTGACTTTCTGAAAATTACAGTTTCCAAAACTGGGACTACAAGGGAGAGGAAGTTTGGCAGGAAAAAGCGTAACCTTATTGTGCTCTAATCATCGTTTCCGCAAATGCTGTCTTCAGGGATGCCTTGAAAAGGTGAAAAGTGCCCTATTTCTCCCCCCAGGTGACCTCACTAAAACTAAAAAAAGCTTCACAGCTGGAAAAGCACCGCAAGTTTGAAGCGCAACAGGCACCACCTGCCCCAAACGCACTTACCTGGGCCTGCTGATAAGGAACCTGGTGTTTCCCCCTGCCCTGCCCCAGTGAAAGATTTTTGTCACTTTTATGCAAAATGACGCTGATCTGCCCTCTACGTTTTGTGCTGCGAAAGATGTATCTCAGTTT
This sequence comes from Steatornis caripensis, assembly GCA_013398225.1. Classification (NCBI taxonomy): domain Eukaryota; kingdom Metazoa; phylum Chordata; class Aves; order Caprimulgiformes; family Steatornithidae; genus Steatornis; species Steatornis caripensis. The sequence goes on along the minus strand of VZSC01018193.1, from coordinate 78,681 downwards.
GATTATTTACCTTGTGAAAACACTTTTCCCTCCAGGCATACGGCTGCCGGCTGGGACAATTCCTCATTTTCTGGCAACCTCGAGACCTATAGGGACTGTATGTTGTACCCTATAGCTTATGCTACGTCTGCGCAGCTCCGATCAATCCTTCCTTGCAGGAACAGATCTGATTTTTTTTTTTTAATAGCATCTCCGTCCTTGTTTTGTCAAGGACTGTCAAGAGCATAAAGAAATGCCTTAATAAATAGTGACACATAAATACTGAAACTCTGTATTTACCACATTCGGTGCACTTGCTGAGCTGTTCATCATCTAATGTTACTGGTGTTGCGTGGCAACCGGTGTTTAAAGGTTTGCTGACTCAAAGAGCCTCTGCTCTTTAAAAGGTTTGGCGTGTTTATTTGGCAGCCTCTAGCTTCAACGGGTCCTTTTTCGTCTGTATGTATAGCTGACGTTTATAATGATTATGGAAGCAATTTAATTTTGGTTTCCATGAAGTTTTTAGTATTATATATAGTATTATATATTACTATTGTGCAAAAAACACCCAAAGATTTGGGCCTGTCAACAGGGAGGACCCAGCATGTATGGTTCTTTCCAGGTGTATTTTACATCACCGCCCATCGCGTCGTGTCCGTCAACGCGAGCCTCGATGGAGGCACCAGCCCCGTTTCAGCTGCTGTCTTGCCCAGGTGTTGTTTTGGTGACGCTCAGCGGGTGCCCCGCTGGCGGCCAATGGCCGGACCACGCAGAGGGGTGGTGGACAGCACGCGGCTGCGTGGCCAGCGACGCCGAGTACCCGCCGGGCAGCCCGGTGCGTGGTCTGCTGCCCATCTCCTTGCGCGTGGAGCTGGGCTCGGTGCTGAGCCGAGGGGCTGCTGGGGATGCTTTGCCCTTTGTAGCCAGGCTGGAGAAAATCCAGGTGGCAGCCAGGCCTCTGTTCTTGTTTGGTTGTTTGCCGCAAATGGAAACAGTTTTCAGTTTTATTCAGAACAGAGAAAAACCTCACCCCGGAGGCTGCCGGCTTAAAACCGGAATTAGTCGTTAAACGCAAACCCAGGCAGCTTTTAGAAGGGCTGAGGTTTCATAGCACAGATTTTTACTATAGTTAAAATACCGCTGCGTAGCATATAGAATTACAAATTCCTGAGCAAAAGGTACCAAAATTCTGTGTAACAATGCAGCGTTTTCCTGAAAGTCCTCCGGAGGCCTCTGGCGCTCCCGGCGCGTGCGGCGCTGGAGGTACAATGCTCAGATGTGTCACGGGGCTTGGCAGCCGTTCGGTTTTGGTATGTCGCGTTATATTGATAATCCCAGTGCTGTGGCTAGCAACGCATTTATTCATATCTATTAATGGAATGAGTATTTGATTGATGCTAATTTCTGAAGTTTGTCCTCACTCCTGCGTGTGTTTTCTGAAGGGCATTAGCAGTTCCCATCTGTATATTAAGATATTACCAGAAAGCCAGACAGTAGTGAATTTTTGTTTATTCAGCCTCCCGTTTTCAGCGTTGAGGGAGTTTTTCCATGAGTTTCAGCCAGTTTTAGCTAAATCCTTTGGAGAAAGACAAGCTCTACAATGTCTTGTGCAAGTGGGGCTTTGGAGGAGGCCCTCTCTACGGTGGGAGATGAGTGACCTGCTCTGGGGACACGAGGACTTGGAGGGGAAGGGATGATTTCTTTCTTTCCTGGAAAGCCACAGGAATGAAGGGCATTTTCTCAGTGGGAAAGGAAAAGCTGGGGCGCACAGGCAACCATATGGGCGCGCCGGGAAGGGCTGAGCGGTTCACCGGGTTGCTTGTGGAAAACAGCCTTAAGGGAATACCATGAGTGAGAACCCTGCAAAAGTGAATTTATGCTCTCGTGCGGCTGCCGCAGCGGTGCTGCTACATCTCCCCTCTTCCCTCCTGCACACGATGGGGAAGCCAAGCTCTTGTCAGGTGTTATCAGCTCACGGCCGTGCTGTTCCTCCGACCCGCTGAACCCCTGATAGACGAGACAAGGGCTAGTCAGTCACCGACGTCTTGTTCGTGCCGCTAGAAAATGAAGTAGCAGCCACAGGTTGTGTGTGTTGGGGTTTTTTTTGCTTCACGTGTTCGTTTTGTAAATGGCATCGCAGCAGAACTTCAAAAGGAGTTGGGGGGTGGGGGAGAAAAGATGCTGGATGTTGTGGCAACTGGGAATCTGGGTTCACAGTTGGCCTTTTCAGGAGTTGTCAAGGCATATTTTGCCTCCTGCCGCCAGCTTGATGCATTCTCGAAGGGTGCCGTGTTTAATTAATACTATGCTCAAAGGTTGCTGGAGAGGACACCGAGTTTTGCTTATTGAAAGAAGATTAGTTTTTCAAGGCAGGTATATTTTAATTAAAGGGAAAGTTACCCTTGTGTTCCCCACAGGCAGAGGGAAGCAGTCATGTGTGGACTTCTTCCACGGACGCGTCATTTGCGTGGCTTTCACAGCAGCTGAATGCTGTGGAGTTTTTCCACCCACCGTGGTTTTTTCCAGACTCGCACTTCAGTGCTCTTGTTTCACTTGTAACGTGAAGGAAGGCTCTGCGTATTGGAAACACCTTTCACAGTCTGAAGTCTCGATGAACTCCGCGCTCGGTGTCGCAGCCGTGCAACGCGGGGCTTCGCCCAAGGCCCTTTTCCTTACCTGGGTGCTTGGTAGTGATTTTTGTGATTTCCACCAGCAGTGGAAGAGAGATTGAGTATCTATCTTGGACCTTTTCTCGCCTGCATCTTTGCAAGATGCATGGTGAGCCAGTAGAGCATCCCCGCCCCGTACACGGTTCCCTGCCGTGCAAACCAAATGCTCCAGCAGGAAGAAGTGCCTTAGCAAGCCAAGAAAGCTGGAGAAGCCTCTGCTCCCCATCCCGCGGCTGGCTGCTGCCCAGTCCTTCAGTGGTGAACGGCACAGCTGCCCAAAAAATTCCCATGCACCTACTTGGCTCCATGCAGGAAAAAGCTCTTGACCTTTATTTTTCCTTCAAGCTCATGGGGTGAGTTGATCAACAGAAATATTTAGGAGCGGAGCATGTTCTCAGGGAGCTGACCGCAGTTATAATACCCTGCAGGTTATTTTCTAGGGTTTCCGGTCAAGAGGGCTTTGAAATATTTTCTCCTTCAGACTAATCGGTGGTACATCACCCAGTACGGAGGAGCCCTTTGTAAGGCATCGATAAATATAAAAACAGGAGGAGCCTGGAGGTCAGCAACCCATCAAGCAGCCTCATCGTTGTTTTCTTCTTCGGATGCAGCATCAGTAGCCATTTTTGAAAGCAGAACTGACTTTTAATTATGCTGCATTGTAACATACAGTGCTTTTACGTACTACATACGCCCTGACAATACTTCATCGTTAACCCACATAAAAGCACTAGAGCAAATGAAAAGGTTGCTATGGGCAACCTCCTTTGGACACTGCAACATTAATTGCAGGACTCCGTGAGTGGAGCAGGGATTCCCTACCCATTAACTAACCGTGCTGACAAGAAGGCAACAGCAGTTAAAATTAAGGAACCGAGCTGAACTTTGCCTTAAAATGGCAGTAAAAAAAAAAAAAAAAGCACAAGTTTTAGCTATTGCAAATCACAAAGTATTTTAATTGTGTGAAAAGAACAAGAATTGCTTTTATAGAACGCAATGGAACGAGTAGAAACAGTAATTGAACCAATGCGTTCCACGAGAGGCGTAATTGATACTTAAACTCAAATAATAATTATCTAATCAACGTTACTCGTGATAACTTACAGGAAGGGATTATTAACAATCCTTTCGAACAGGTAGTCTTGGTCAGGTTCTCGTGCCTCCAAATTTCTTGCTTGAGAAAAAAGAAATTACATTTTGGAAGTTATTGAGTTCTACCACTTAAGTTTATCCTCAAAAGTTAACCAACTCCTTCCAAACTGATAAAGCAAACTACATTCTCCTTATTGGAGTCTGGCAAAGGATGGCTTTTATGTCGTGGATGTGCTTTGCGCTGTCCCGGGGAAAATCGTTTCACATTTTACCAAGGTACAATCTTCAGAAAAATTGCCATTTTCATACGCTCAGTAAAGATGCGCTGGAACGTTACAGAGCAACCCCCGAAGATCACCTGTGCAATGAGCCTTGCGGGAAGCCTGCAGGTGGCCAAGAAATTGCGAGGTTGTAAGGCGAACCCAGGCAGCAGCAGCAGGACGGAGCCTTGCCTCTGCCAGCAGCGCTCCTCCTGCGGGTGTCCCAAACGGGAAGGGAAAGACGGAGGTGAGGGCTTCGCTTCAAGAGGGACGAGAGCTGAATTTGGTGACAGGCCAGGGGGATGGTGTGACCGCTGGGAACTGGGACAAGGAGCCTTTGGAGATCTCCGGAAATGGCAGTTTAACTGTTTCTTGGCCAGCGGTGAAGTCGATCGGTTCAAGGTCGTGGAGAAGCACGCGCTTTCAGGGGATGATTGCTGTCCGCCATGCGGCCCGTGAGCACAAACCGCAAACTCTGCTCTCGCCTCTGAATTATTTGCTGTTGAAGGTGTACTTGCATGATTTCCAGGGGTTTCCTTTCCCATCTGTTTGCAAAATCAGCTTTACACACCTCAGAGGAGCAGGACAAACCACCCGCCTGGACTTGCTGAAATGGATCTCTGCTAGGGCAAATTTCTTTACTTTTGAAAATGCATCTGTGGGCAGCTGGAAGCAGAGCACTTGCATCTCTTAAGCTATTGAACTCTTTCCTTTTGAATGCACCCTATAGCTGCTGCTGACAGAAAGGACAAAATTTGTTATAAAGCAAATTTCCAAAAGGTTTCATAAGCTGCTACCAAAAGCCATGCTTGCTCAGGTTTTTTTCCCCCTTTGTCTTTTTAATTAAAATAGAAAATCAACCTTACTGGAATTAAAACTGGGATTTTTTTTTTTTTCCCTTGCCTGGGATCATTCTGGAATAAGGACACCCCCATTCCTCTTACGTGCATTATGCTAATTGATAAAGCTAGGGTCAGCTAATAATAAGCTGATTTAATTGGAAGATTTTCAAAGAGGTGGGGAGGGCAGCTCTGGGTGGTGCCGAGGAAGCCAGCAGCAGTGGGTGCCTGCAAACCACACGCACGGCGTGGGCTATCTGTGCTCCTCCCGGCACTCGCGTAATGAGTGTCTTGGCGCGCAAGAAGGCGTCTCACGAACGCCCCGCCTGGGTGTCTGAGCCGAGAATATATACATGTGTGAGCGTATGCTTTTATAAGGGTTATTGCCTGGCTGCAGCTGCACAAGTATCAGCACCTTTCGTCCAGCTACTGCTATTGCACAGAGCATTTCAGATAGGACGGGTGAGGTTTCACGGGGCAGAAGCTGTCTGGTGCTTGGACGGTCGTTTCCATGGGCTGGGCGGTGAGATGTTCCCCCTCCCCGGTGCAGGCACAGACCTTGTCTTGGACTGATTTCAGCAGCCAACTTCTGGCCCTGGTCCTCCAGCCCGAGCCTTTGATGTTCCCTCAGAGGAAGCGCAGAGCCACAATGCAACCGCCCCAGCTGCAAAGCGCCTTTCAAGCCCAGTGTCATGGATGTGGCCTAAACTAAGTTTCGTTTTACTTAAGTCGGGAGTATTGAAAAAGAATAAAAATTGATTTACTCAAAAGCTTTCTAAAATCTTGTCTTTAAGCTGCTTGGGCTGCCTGCCAGCAGAGTACCCCTGATTATTGTTTACGCCCCTGCCCCTACTGGACGTTTCAGCATCGGTAGCCTTTGAGCGATACCCAACTCGCCCAACAATCATCCTAATGGACTGCAGCTTTCCTTACTAGTTAAGAACAACTATTTATTTAAAAAAATCAGACCAAAGTCACAGCGAAGTGCATTTGGGCAGAGAGTTTTACTGGAATGAGTGGGGGAAAAAAAAAAAAATCAAACTCGTACACAGATCTTTTTCTAACGCAATTATTTGCACGGCGTCAAATTGTGAAAGCATTTCCTTGGTAATCAGCTGCTAGCACAGGTAAGCGTATGTAATTTGCTTGAAGAGTTGGCTTCTGTTGGAATTATTAGGGGCACGAACCAGGATGGAGGTCCATCCTTCATGGCCTCAACTTGGCCACTTTCATGTCAGCCACGATAATTGTCCCGTGGGATTTAATGAGAATATTTGCGAACTGAGGCACTGTGAAGGGAATCGTAGGCAGAGTGGAAGAATCTGGCTCTTTTTTTTCCCCAATTTTTTCTCAACCCTCTGTCATGAAAACTTCTGAAGAATGAAAAATTAGTATTTCCAGCTGATTTTTGGCGAGGATGGGAAGGGAGGAGAGGACTGGGTGGCTAGCCAAAGCAAATAGGTTTGAATAAGGAAATGTTTTCAAAATGTCATCAACAAAACAGAGGAAACAAGCAAAAAAAACCCCCAGAAAACCACTGTCGACAGGAACAAAAGAAAGGGGTTTAGTCCAAAAATCTCAACGTGACCAAGATACAAGTGGATAAACATATAACTTTCCAGTTTTCATTGTTCTCAGAAAAAAATGTTGCTAGAACAAAGCTAGCAGGGCAGTGAGTTCACGTGTGCCTTACTTCACGGACAGCACCCAGAAATGCCCAATTTTCCCTTATCTTTACTTGCTTTGGGAAGGCATCCCTGGGCACATGCTCCCGGAGTGAATCCATCCTGCTTGGCTGCACAGAGCTCATCTTAATCATCTGCCGCCACATTTCCCGGGGACCTGCTAATGAAAGGCAGGGAGAAAAACTCCATCCTGGCGAAATCCCCATAACGAAATATGATTGAGCTAATGTGTGCTGCCACCAATTTCCCACCTTAACGCCTGTGAGCATCCTCACGCAACACATCAGTTGGCAGCGCTGTATTAAGTGTTACTTCTTCAAATCATGCAGCAAAGGGACTTGTCGCTTCCATTTCCTTCACGGGAGCAATGTTTGCTCTATAATCACATCAAATAAGGGAGGCATTTGGTTTTTTACTTTATTCTGTTTAACTCTTGGGCTACTTACCCAGGGTTTCCACCAGCTTTAGGGCGTAGTGGAAGCGTGAGGGCCAAGGCGGGTGCAGCAATTCCCCTGCTCGCACGGATGGCACTGACCCTGGCAGTGCTGTAGCAGCTGCTGTAAACACGACATCATGACGTATAAAATTCGTTTTGCTTGCGTGAAGCTCCCTGCCCGCCTCGCTGCAGGAGGGGGAGAGGTAGAACTGGCTTAGACAAGCTAGCTATGTATCTGCAATAGGCCCACCTTTGGGGGAAAAAAAAAAATCACCTTAATTAAAGCCCAGGGAATGGTTTCCCCTCTGTGATTGCTGGCAAAGAGCCTGGGTGCAGGCTGGTCCTCAACGTGATTTACCCTCTGCAATGGCTGGAAGCCTCCAGCTGGGATGGGGTTGGCCTTGCTTGATGGTTTCTCGATCTTCTGTCTTCTTCACAACTTTGCCATCAAGAATGAAACCCATTGCATTGCTGGAAGAAACCCTATAACTTCATTGCAAGTGAATCTCCATCGTCCCAGTGCTTCTCCAGGGGCAGTGGTCTGTAAGAAGACAGAGCATCTCACAAGCCCTTGGTGCTCTCCATCTGAGACCCAACGTGGTGCCCCAGAGTGCACGGTGTAAGCTCTGTGAGGGTGCCCCAGGGTGCATGTCTCGGCGCAGACACCCATGGCATCACATACCAGAGCAAAGGGAGCACTCCGTCTTACCACCACATGTCCCAGCCCGTGGCACCAAGTAAATCCTTTCCCTCCCAGAGCACGGGCGGTCGCGTTTCCCCGTGCTGAGCTGCGTGTGTTGAGTACTGCTGTCAGGTTCTGATGTCGACGTGTTTCTCTAACAAAGAAAATACGCAAATGCTTTTACTTCCGCTGATTGACACGCTTGCTGTTGCATGAAACAGCAACGATGGAAGAGCAGCTCAGCTCCAGCAGCCAACTTTGTAAACAAATCCATGTCCAGAACGTTTTGTCCGTCAAAACCAGCCTCAAAAACCAATTTCCTGGCTTTTCCTTGTGCCAAGGCTATTGCAGCAAGAAAGCTGTCGTAGCAAACCTTTCCTGACCTGCCAAACTGGGAAGATACTGCAAAGGTTATTATTTAAAAGGAAAAGTAAAAGGAACCCTGCCGGGCAAAAGGCTGGGTGATGGGATTGCGCAGGAAGGACTTCATGGGCACGAGGAGTGCTGAAGCTGTAATCCCTGTGCCAGGGCTAAAATATAACATCTCCGTTATTTTCTGGTTTGGTCGCTGTTCAAAGCAGAAAACAACACTCCCTCAGTTGTTAACGTTTCCTGCTAATGAATGCATATTTCTCCTGTGGAAGGTGGTAGCTGTTATGTGTGCAAGTAGCGTTTGATTAATATGAACGTGGAGACAAGACTTTAACCCAGCCTTGGAGGAGGGAGTTTGGAAACCTCGCGTTTGATACAAGCTCTTGCACAGCTCTCTGAATAACTCCTCTGCTTTCATTCTGTTCACTGGCGGGGGCTGGAAGTGCCAAAATGCCCAAGGAGGTGTTGTTTCCGTGACCTCTCCAACCTGACCAGATGCACCAAGCAGGAAAAACTCACCAGAAAAGCTGTTTGCAGTCAATTTCCAGCCCAATTTTGCAAATTCACGTGGCAGAACCATCACTCAGAGAGCAGCCTGGCAAAGCCAAGGGAGAGCGGGGACAGCCTGGCACATCCGATGTGTCGCAAGAGCATTCAGGGACCGAAACACACAGCAGGGTCCTGTGCTGGCAGAATTGCAGCCAGGGAGGTCCCGGTTCGTGCCTGGAATCCGGAGAGGGGTAGGCATGCAACAGAGGGGAGTCTATTTGCGCCCGCTTTTGCAGATGAGATGGGGCTGCAGCAGACTTCAGTGCTGCTCCAACCTGCCCCTGCCACAGGGACACCAAGGGACCCCATGTGCCACACTCATCACACCTCCCTGTTATGGTTTACAGTGTAAACGCCTGTGTCTGCTCTAGTCACCCAAACTCCCCATGAATGGAGAGATGTAGACACCCAGGAGGGTGATTCACCTCGTCCTTATGGAGCTGTCTAAAATAGGTCAATGAATCATGCTCTAAAAATGCCTTTTTCTCCTACGGACCAGCAAGGGAGTTTCAAGGATGAGCTCAGATGTAGATGCTGTGGACATCTAACGATGGATGCGCGATCCTACCTCTTTTTTTCTGATTTTTCTTATGGGCTGGCCCAGGGAAGGCTTTTCAGAAGCTTGCCGGGAAGGAGCAGCCTCGCAACAGAGAGAGCCTGCAGGTTTGATGAAGGGCCCTNGCTGTGGACATCTAACGATGGATGCGCGATCCTACCTCTTTATTTCTTATTTTTCTTATGGGCTGGCCCAGGGAAGGCTTTTCAGAAGCTTGCCGGGAAGGAGCAGCCTCGCAACAGAGAAAGCCTGCAGGTTTGATGAAGGGCCCTGGCATCTGCCATCAGCTAGGTGCATCCATCCATCCTCATGGACAGTGTCATCTTCCTATGAGGGCACCACAGCTCGGTGGTGCATCTTCAGACTTCCTTCAGCAGCACACCAAAGTGTCTCCCAGGTACAGGCAGTGCCTCAGCCTCGCAGACAGCTGGTGGCAGCACCCAGAGGACTTACGGTCTGTACCACTCTCCCAAATGCTGTTGGTTGGAGCAGCACGGCCTCAGGCAAGTGGGAGGACCATTGAATAACCTTCTGCACCCACATGCATGCACATATGAAGTGACAGCTTTTACTCCGACCAAGCCTCGCCCCCACCAAGCTGGGCAAAGGCTCGTTCCTTGGTCAGCAGTTTTCCTCAAGCCAGTCCAACACCTCTTCCCTGCCAGCGGGGCTCAGGATCCTGACAGCTGCTCCTCAGCTCCCTCGCAGGCTCCGTTCAGTTCCTGACACCCATCCTGGCCACACTTCTGGTGCTGAACCTGACTGATGAAACCAGACTTACCTGTATCAGTCCAGACCGCTCTCATCGCTCTGTCACAATCACCATTTATCTCAGGGTGCAAACGTGCCATGCAGATTGCTCCGAGCTTGATGAGCTCCCTCTAATGAATTGCTCAGGAAGGGTGGAGAAGGGTCAGCCCTTTCCACAAACAAAAACAGCCAAGGGCATTGTAAACAAGGAAGAATAATCCGCTTACCGCCCCGTTGCTCCAACCTTTCTGGAAAGCTGTCGCTTTGGCCCTTTGGATTTTGCCACCTCGTAGCTCAGGCTCTGCAGCCTCAGGCATGTGAGTCGGGGCTTCGGCTGGGACACATCAGCTGAAGGCGGGTATCCACGTGCCTCTATATTTCATTTTAACCGCCTTTCCAGAGCCAAACAGGGAACACTTCATATGCTGGGGTCCAGATGTCATCCATGCCTAGACAATCCCAACACGATCAGACCCCATTAACGACTACCATAGTAATGAGCAGCAGAAGGTCGTTTCGGGGGGTCTCTTGGGCAGACCCGCAGGTGAACAGCAGCCACTTGGCAATACAGGCAATTTGTTCCTCGGCTCTTGAAAAACCTATAACCGACGTAAATTATTGTACCTGCACTGGCTTCAGTGGAGCGTCAGAGCTGAAACCTTATTACAATGTTGATTCATTTATTTTCAAGGTGTAGTCAACCCAGACATCTGTCTTTAGCGCAGCATATTAATGACACTGCCGACGGGTTCGAATTTAATTTTATGCATACATGAAAAGCATAACTCCAGTCCTGCCACACACTCCTGATTTACAGACAAAATGAATAGCAGTTCTACCAATTTACAACCGCCTGATTGATGCTATGATGTCTGTAACGTAAAATTAAATAAATGGCATTATGTCCGGGAGGACGGCGAGGCAGGCTGGAAGTGCCTTCCTCTGTGACCGGCGGTGGGAAGCCGGCTGGGCGTCCAGCCGTGGCAGCTCTCCTGCCCAAGCGGTGCCTCCTTTCCCGGCTGCTTTATCTTCTCCTCTGCACATCTTGGATCACTCAAGCGCTTGTTTTTAAGTGTTTCAGAACACAGTTTTGATTAACAGCCCCATTTGCTTGCTCAGCCGGTGTACCTGCTTATCAGGAGAGTCATCTTCTGCAGATGATCACGGGATTACCTCCCGTCGCTGCTCTCTGCACCTTACCCTCAATGAGCACACCGTGGGGGTTTAGAGTCGGTTGCGCTTTGCAAATCTTCCTGAGCTTCCCCGGAGCCACCTTGCAGTGGGGGACACCGACCCGGCCCCTCCAGCCACCCAGGCCTGCTCCTTTTGCACCTCGGTGCATGGAATAACACGGTAACAGGATCCTGAGGGAAGCCAGGCAGGGTTCAACCATGGGAACGTGAAAGCACCGCTACCTTTAATTTTTAATTGCACCTTATCAACTGGCATCAGGGAGGATGAAGTTTCCTGAAATCTTAATTGGCAAACCCACTGACCCATTTCCTTCCGTGTCCCTGGGTGGCAGCATAGAATACAAGTTGGGCGGGCAGGAGGATGTTCTTCATGCCCGGTCTGGGGGTCTGGGACTGAGAAAAACCCCCAATCCTTTTCCAGGAGGATATCTGCCAACTAGCAAGCATGGGTTTTGCAAGGGCCGATTGCACTCGATGGGTCTGTTCCGTCGCAGAGACGCTGAGCTGAGGCGTTGCGCTGACAGCGAGGGACCTCCTCTTCTCCTGCCAGACATCTCCCAAGAACGGTTTTGCCCGATGGGTCTGGGTGTCCTAGTCAGCTGGAGATTTCTCATGAAGCGATGGCACCCCTGTTCTGCCCAGCGACTGGAAAATAAATGTAAAACGGGGGAAATCCGAGAGGAAGGTGTTTTCCCCTAAATCAAAACCAAGCAATCCAAGCTTTCCAGAAAGGGTCAGTTTGGGTGAAATTGTTGGGTGAGAAGTCACAAAGTTCATCTAAGTCACCTTTATTCCACCCAAAGAATGTCATGGAAGCTGAGGATCCGCCCCGGACCACTGAATATTTTAAAGAAAGCTCCGAGCAGCAGGTCTCAGCTCTCCGGGAAGATGACAGAACCAGAAATCCTTTACAGAAGATAGAAGCCAGGAGGAAATCCTGCCAGATGAGATTCCTGACATTGCTGTGCAGGCTCAGGACGCTCCAATGTTTTGGATAATCACAGGAATTTGGAGCAGGGCGCGGCGTTGGTGCCAAATGTGCTGTGCAGGACTGGGGAATGGAGCCCAGGGCTTTCCCTGGGGATCATTTCTCCCGGAGCAGAGTGTCCTGGTACGTACCTCGTACAACGCACATCCTCGGTGAGACTTGGAAAACTGTGTCACCTTGACATCATTTCGATGCTTCATTTTCATAGAATATACAGTATTGTTTAACGGTAGAGGAAAAGTCTCCCAGAAAGAGGAAAGGACTTGAAACCGTCTTGTATATGAATATGAATTTGGAATCATATATAAACCAACATCCCTGTCAATCAGGAGCCGTGATATAGACACAAACCCGACGTCAAATCCAAGCATAACAAGGAAGCTGACTGAATGACAGATTGTGTGGAAGACTTCCAGAAGCAGCCTTTAAAAGGCAGTTGGCCAGACACCGGATTCAACAGCATTTAGAGATGAACTCACCATTTAAAGTTTCGAGTTTCATTTTTAAGGAAAACAATGTGCTCTGCTACCCAGATGGAGGTTTTCTTTGAAAAGATGTCATTAACTTTCAAATTGCCTGATGTCATCCCCCATTGATACACACACACACCTACGCAGGGGGAGCAGACAAAGCAGCTCACAGAAACCCACTTCAAGGTGACGCATCGTGTCTTTGCAAAAAACAAACCCAAAACCCACCAGAACCCCAAAAAAGCTGACTGGGTATATAGTACAGTTTTTAATCTGCACACAAAATTCAGCGGTAATGCGATGTTTTGTAGGGGAGAGCAATCACGTGAAATGGGAGACATGCATCCAGTGCAATCCTCAAATAAGGGCTTCCTGCCGAAAAATCAGATAAAATCCTTACTGCGTGGGGCAGCTGGGAAAACATTCATAATTCAAAGAGGCAGATGCTGCCTTGAGCTGCAGGGAGGTACAGCCAGGGGAGAGGAGAGCGAAGCGTTGCATACAATCGATACGGCAATAGAGTGAGACTCCAGCTCGGCTACCTCCCCGCCGGCGAGTGAAAGCAGAGCACGCTCGGCCGAGCAGCGGTGCTGCTATTAATAAGGGTTGGGTTAAGCAGCTTTTCCAGGAAGCAGCAATGTGTGTTGCCCTCTAGATGACAGCAACGCCACCCAACAGTCTATCCTCTATAGAGATGCTCGCTTTTCTCATCCCACCTCCGGCACTAATGCTTTGTATGCTCAGCCCTCGCCACTTTGGAAATTAAGATTTAATAGGGGTTCATAAGGTGGGTTCTTTATCTGGGTTTAGTGCTAATTCATTATTCAGGGTATAGGTGAGAGCAAACCTGGGAAAAATCAGCTGGCATTTCAGTGTTACGCAATAAGCACCACGATTATTTGCAAATAGATGTGGCTCCTTAGATTTAAAATGACAGCTTATTCCTCTGTGTTAAACACCAGTTGAGATTATTAAAAACACCTATTGGGGCTTTAGCATCTCCGCAGTAAAATATTCATCAGTCCCAGCTTGTTAGGGCTCGAAAGAGCAGCTATATTTTAAATAATCAATTACAATTTAAAATACTATAACATTCTAATTAGACAGAAATTAAACTTAAACGTTCCAAATAAATTAACTTTGCATTTAAAGTGTTAATTCAATAAAAATATTTATGGCTTTGAAGCATTGTTCTTGCAATTCTTCTTTGAATAAAGGTATGTCACACTACATGAAACACGAGTTTAAATGCTCATTCCTTCCGCTCGGGCTGTGCGTGAGCTGAGCTCCTCCACGGACTTGTTTTCGCGGCAAATGAAATTGCCACACATTTTAAGAAATCGAGCCTATTAACTAAATACCGAATCAAAGTCTTGACACTACAACTTGCCGGTCGGTCTTGGTCGGCGGCTTCGTATTCTCAGCACCTTGCGGAGGCAGCACGCAGCTGCGAGGTCACACGGGAGCGGCACCATCGCTCCGGCCCAAGATCCGGATAATAGCTACAGAAATCTTTCCCATCTGGAAATTATTTAGTTTCAATAGTGTTTGGGTTGTTGCTGATCCACTGCTCACAGGATGCGATAGTGGGTCAGGGACATGATGGGAAAGAGTGTGCCGAGGCTCCAGGCGTTCCCACGGGATCAGCACGGGTCCTTAGGGGAATCCTTTCCACCCACCGCGCTAATTAATACCCGTGTTAACAGCCTCAGTGAAGGGGGAGAGCAAACAGGCTGCGGAAGGGCAGTAGCCCTCTTAGAGCTGGAACCAGCCTCCTCAAGTCAGTTTTCATCCACGTTGTTGGAAAGGGACCTCAGTTTTCCTCTGCCAGGAGGTTTACACACTTGCAGTGGGGAAAGAGGAGGTGTTAAAGTCTCCTTTCACTAGAAGAGTTTTCCACAACACTGGACTTTAGCCAAAGAAACCCTTCCCTTCTGTGCGCTCGCTCTGTGGTTCACCGTGTTTAGGTAGTGCGTGTAGAAAGGAGCCTTCTCTGACGCTGAGCTCTCAACGCTTTGTCGTTCTGCAACTCACCTCCAGCCCAATTTTACCTCCTTCACCTGTAAACGTGGACTAACATCCCGCACGGGGGCTTCTCGTTGTCACAATAGTCTCCCCTGGGCCTAGCTCGAAGGCACGAAGACAATAGCAATTCCCCTTGTACAGCAGTTGCGCTCCGCTTCGTGTTTGAGTCTGGTCAACCCAACATTTAAAAGATTAGGAAAAACCGACACGTACAGAGTAGCTGCTTGCTACTTGAAGGAGGCGAGCCAGAGGCCAAGCTTAAAATAAGGTCTTGGTGCTCACTTACAAATAGGTAACGGTTGCCGAATCTCAAACTCCATTATTCCCCTCAGTCCCTCAGGATTCGCCCGGGTCTGCAGGAGCCAGAGATACAAATTGCATCCTCTGGAATTTGCTGCTGAAAAGGTCGCAGCTTCCCCGTCCAGAATTGTTGATTCACCATCACAGTTAGCAGAAAGGAGCAGAAAATACAACGGCCCACTTGAAGCAGTACACCAAAAGCCAGGGCCTTGACTGCCTCTTTTGTTTGCCTGGGATTATCCTTATTGTTATTTTATAATCCTCTGAGCGCGTCTTCTTGCAGAGAGAGGCGCTTTCAAAACGCCGACGCGGAGCCATCAGCGATGATCTATCTGGAGAGCGGGATTAGAGGTCGCATCGTTTAAACTGAAGAAATCAATTGAGATTCATTTGATGCCTTGCTGCTCGGCATTCTTTTTATTGTTATTTTTATCCTTGTCACCCTTTTTTAAAGCTTCCTGGAAATTAGAGCTAGAAAAGGCCCTATTAAGACATCCAGCCTCTCTCACCAGATGCAGATGAGGGAGGATTGTAATTCGTCTGGTTTGAGACGTGCCACCAGCAAAGCTTCCGCCACTTCTTCCGTGCTGCCCTGAGCACGCGACCCATTTCCCATCACAGCACCTCCTTCATTCCACCTGCGCCTGTACGGTTCGGGAAGGGAGCAACCTCGGCACAGGATCAACTCCTTGAACCCCTTGAGTAAGCAGACCTCTTGCTGGAGAGCAACGTGGGGGCATGGGATTTTGCAGGCGAAGTAGGAATATTTGGGGATTGTATGTTTTGAAGGAGCTGGCTTTCGGCAAAAATCCCTGCCTGGCTGAACATTTTCCATCCAAACCGGCTTCGGGGCACATGCACTTTTCTCAACGGAGAAAGAATCTGTCGCCAGCTGTGTTGGCAGTTCCCGGTCCCTCCGAAGCACACCAGGCTCTTATTGCTCGACCCCTGTTTGGGTCTGAGCGAGAAACAAGGCAGCAGGGAGCGCTCATTTTTTTAAACGCGTTTTATTTGGCAGCCAAGCAGTTAACAAAGCAAAAAATACTGAAAAAGAGGGTATTGCCCTACTTGCAAAACACTGCCATATGCCAGGCATCCCCTTGCTCATAACGCTGCAGATACACTCTGGCAGAGCTACTCAGTCTTTGTCAGGTGAAACCTGTAAGGTTGTTTTAAATGAGATTTTTTTTTTTTTTTTCCATTTTCTCTTTTTTGCATTTAACGGCGTGCGGGTCCGGCTCGGTTGCTAAGCAACATCCCCAGCGGGCCCTGGGTTTCCTTCCTCCTACAAATGCGAAACAAGAAAAATCCCTCTGTGTTCACCAAGACGAGGTAAAGTCCTGCGATTTAGTGATCTTCATTGCATCCTGCCCTCGAAGGGCTTGGTCCTGCTGAGACGGGAATAAGATACGTAACCCCCATCACGACGAACAGGGCTTCAAGCGGCGGAAGGAGAATATACCTCTGGCGGGGAAAGCACCGTGAAGGTACATGGAAATAGCACAGACAGCCCTGCCATGAGTAGAAATCAGCGTGGACACCCACACGCACCTGCCCGGCGAGACCCAGACTGGTATAATTAGTGTGCGACAGCGTGGTAGGCTTGGCTTGGCTTGAACAGACTTTTATAACCTCTCTCGCATGCTGCAGCGTAGCAGGGAGGCTTTCCGGGGTGCTCGAGGGCTGCGTTTTCGCACCTCGGCGTTGAAGGAGGGGCTCTGTGCTATGCTCGCTGCTCCGTTTCTTGGAGACGTGTTTGGTTTTGCAGAATCCCTGCGCCGTATTTCAGCTGTTTGTTGCTCGTACGAACTTCACGCTGCTCCTACAGAGTTTGCTTGCTTAGGATTTTTTTTTTTAAAGTAGAAATCATAGCCCTGAGCAAAAAACTCCAAGTATTTGTGTTGCCATATAATGTTTCTAGTGATGAAGACGGCAGAGTTGCAAGAAGCTCAGGATGATCTTCCCGGACCTGTATCTGCCGGATGGATTTCTACAGGGCTTCTTGGTTTTGAGGCGCCTCTGTTCGGCTGCAGCCACCTCCAAAGGCTTTTGAAGTGCGGGCGATCTGCAGCTCCCGTTGTCGCCGAGCGAAGGAGCGACTTTTCCCAACTCTACGGCTCCGGCTCAGACCTCTCCAGGCAGACAAGCCACCTTCGAGCATCCGAAATTGGAAGCTGTAGGGCCCGGATGCCTTTATTACTTTGTGTCTAACCGTGCAAATGTTAGAGGAGGAAAACGCTGCTGTAGAAATACCAGCTATATCTGCATTGCTTTGGAAAGCTTCCTGGCTAATTAGCAGGACTCAAGGCCAATTAGGCTGAGATGAATGAAGGGCTCATCTATCTTTCCACGTGTGGATGGAGCACCCCGCTCGGCACCGCCACCCTGCCTTGCCTTAGACTTTTTGCCTTTTTTTCCCTAAAGCGGCACCTCCGCGCAGCAGCCGCCAGCTCGAGGAGCTCGCAGGGCGCCGAGGGCGGTGCGCAGGGCAGGTCGCGCATCCCGCCGCCCAGCAGTGCCGTGCGAGCGCGGTTTGCGGCCCCTCGTGACGCCAGCCCCGCGGGTGCGAGGCGAGCGGCAGAGAGCAGGGAAGAAGCACGCTTTTAACTCGGAGATTTCAAAACGAAGCGATCTGCACGCCCGATCACAGCGCTGTCACGGTGTCTGCTCGGCAGCAAACACGTATACCCACGCTGTGATCTTGCTGCGTCGCTGCCGGGAAAACAGCCCTACAAAGAATGGAGCGAAGGCGAAAAGCGGGAAGGGAGGA
This sequence comes from Steatornis caripensis, assembly GCA_013398225.1. Classification (NCBI taxonomy): domain Eukaryota; kingdom Metazoa; phylum Chordata; class Aves; order Caprimulgiformes; family Steatornithidae; genus Steatornis; species Steatornis caripensis. The sequence continues at coordinate 61,066 of VZSC01018193.1, read as the reverse complement.
TTTGTTTGTGCTATCCTGCGTACGACCGGCGGAAGATAAAACCTTTCAAGTGCCTTTGATGAAGCTGCTTTCTCAGGAAAACACAATGAAGTACAAACTCGGCTGAGAATATTAACTTGTCGCAGGCAGCAGCGCTGGGACTTGAGAGCCGTGCCTGCTCCGATGGCTGGGGGTGGCTTGCGGGCGGCCATCCGGCTCGGCGCTCTCCCAGCGAAGCCGCCTGCATCCCACGAGCGGGACTGCTGTCCCCAGGCTGCCCACGGGGAAGCGGGAAAGGCTCCTGTGCTGCTGCTTCTCATCCCAAATAATCTTGGCCAGGGAAGTTTGAACACACGTGCTGGTGCCCGTCCGGCTGGAGACAGCGCCTGCGCTGTACTCGGCTTGCGAAACGAGCTTAAGTGGTGGTAAACTTTACGTTTCCCCAAACTGGGCCATTTAACGCCACAATTAGTTACCGCAAGTCTTATTCTTATTACAGATTGTAATGGTTTATAATCCATTAGTACGCACGCTGCAGCCCCGCAGGCTGTCAGGCGCGGTGCTGTACTGAGCCCAAGCAGGTAACGCTCTTCTTCCCGCAGTGTTCACATGCATTAATTATTTCTTTGGGTTTTATAACACATTTGTAGGGTTAGGCTAATAGATGGAAAACAACTCCAGATTGTCTAAAAGTTGCAGATATCATTAGGTAATGAATACTCATAATTTCTTTTAATGATTTTAATTAATTTTACTTAGTGGCATTTTCAATAACTGTGCTGTGTGCACACTCCTTCTTCCTCCCCGTCGCTTGGGACTTTTGCCAGTTGCTTCATTACTTTCAGGTTCCTTTCAGCCTGTCTGTCTCAGGAGTGACTACGCTATCAAAATAAGGACGTTGAGCTGCCATCTGTACGGCAGGAAGCTGTTAGCAGCTCGTCATTTAATAACATACATGGTCTGCAGACACAGAGCCAAGGTTGGCAGGTTCCCCCACATTCCAGGAATGCAAGCAGGGCAAATTTAGCCACATTAAAGCTCTTGTAAAACAAGCTTTTACGGAGCTTCAGAAAAATAAATGTTTCCATAAAATGTAAGCACAATAGAAAAGGAAGTATGGGGTTTTTTTTACTAAGCAAACGTTTTCCTGCCTGTCTTGCTGCTGAGATACTGCAATTTTATGCTAGCGCATGCGGCCGGAGAACGATGCCGAACAGGAACAGATGGGCAATGCATGCAAATCGCTCCAATGAAATGGAGACTAACGAGTTCGCGGTGACCCAGGAATCCCACCGCGGGTAGGTGCGGAGGTGGCAGGGCGCACAGCAAAGCTTTCCACGCTGCCGCGGGCAGCCTCGCTAACGGATGGATGCGGGGAAAAAAGGCTCCTCGGGAGGCTTTGCACGTAACCCATTGGTACCCCAACGTCAATGCGCTGCGCCACACGCACCGAGGACCCCCTTGGATGAAAACCAAAGTGAAATGTTAGTGTTTCTGTGGCTTGCGGAGACTGTCACCGCCCCCAGCACGTGCCAACCACAGACTTGTAAAGCAGAGCTCCCTGCAAGTGCGCTCGGAGGCATCAGGATTTAACGCCGCACGATACTTGTATTAAGAAAAGTGCCGTCTTGACAAGCCGAGGGTTAGTATCACCTTTGGAAGTGCCTCGTGTGCTTCTCCCAGCGCCCAGCTAGGACGTCTTGTCCTTGTCCTGCATCTCTGTTGGCAGCCAGCCCCCACCCAGCCTGCCCCAGCCGTTTACACAACACGGCACCCAGCTTTGAGGAAACAACCCCAGACCCCGAAGCTCATTCCCAAGTAGTTTGTTCCCCGCAGCAGTAAGATGGCAATGGCACCGCTAACTCCCACCTAACACCCTGAGCCAGCTTCTGCTGAGGACGACAGCAACTCACCCCCTAATTACAAAGGGATTCGAGTGGGTCCTTTGCTGGCAAAGAGCTGATAACCTAGAGAAAAACCATACAGGCTGTCTTATCAAATAGTGAGTCTGCGTTTAAATCAGACGGACTGCGCCAATTTGCACAGGATCTGACCTCCACGTTTGTGACACCACTGTCAGCACTGAATGGTACAAAGTGGGGAACATCTCTACCCAGAGGAAACATTGTTTTTCAAAAAGCTGTCCATTGATTTAGCCATAAAACAGAACAAATTTTTAAACTGCGTATGAATCGGGACTTTATTATTCCTTATCTACTTTGTGATATGGTCGGTAAATTTGTTTGAGCCAGAATGCTGTAAAAATACACTTTAAAGGCCTAATAAAACTGGAGTTAACATCACGCACAGCTTGAAACCTGGGAACTGACGACAAGGCAAAAGGAAACCCGCTCCAGCTCTCCCTCTAAAAAACTGCTAGAATTAAACATACCTTTCAACGTGTCTGCAAGGCAACCTTGAGCGCACAAGCAGCCCACCGGCCACGCTGCCGAGAGGAGCAGGTCCTGGCACGCACGATTGGCACCGTCGCTGAGCAAAGGGGAGGCTGTGCACACCCCGCCACTGAAAATGCAGTTCCCAGGAGCATGGAGCTGCCTCCAGCACAGTTGACTTTCTGCTGAAAGAGTATGGGATGGATGTTGGGCTGAAGCACGGGGAAGGGAAGGAGATGTAAAGCGGACAAGCGCAAGAATCTCTAAGTGCCCTTGTAATAAGGGAATGGGAGTGGAAAGAGCCTCCTGGGGTTTGAAAGGCAGCTCCCTGTTGCTGTGTCCGACAGTCCTCTTCGCATCTCGTATTAACCCCCATTATCTGTCTGGTTCGTTTGTTTTTCCCTATCCCCACCAGTGAATAGCTAGTCTAGAAATTCCCTTCCGTGGAGAATGAAAACATCCTTTTAGCCACCAGAGAGTTTAGACTTATTTGTTCTCATGCCAAAATTGTCCATTAGCTTAAATAGCACTACTCTCTCCCTAATGTTTACCCCTCCGATGTATTCATAGCGAGCAATCATCTCCCTGCCTTTGCTGCATCTGAACCTGTCTTTTTTTATGCCTGATACCACAGCAAATGCTTAATGTTCCACTGTTTTCTTTATCGCTATAATTGCTCGGCAGGTTTGAAATGCACACACTCATCATTCAAGCCTCTGGATGAATATCCATCATTATCATCTTTTCTGATCTTGTCTCTCATGACGCAGCTTGCTGGAAAATCCGGCAGCCCTTCCATGGCGAGCGGCATGACCTTGCACGTGCTTGTAGCACAGGACGTTGGACATCTGCGGCTCCTGCTCCCGATTTCACACAAATCTTGGGCCGGCATTGAGCATTGAGCCATGAACGTTGGACCTTTAAAGCAGTTTCCCCTTTCAACCAGCGTTTCAGTTGCTAGTGTCCTAATACCGGATTAAAACATCTACCATGAGAAATAAAAGGTCACTAAATCTGAACCTTTCATCTTCATGTGCAGAGGAGTAGAAACAACATGTTGAGTGACACAGTTGCTAGGATGCTTTTAAACGTCTTTTAATCCCAAGGAAGCTTTTGGGACCTCCAATATGCCTAAGCGATAGAGTTCTATGGGCAAAAAGGATTCTGTCGGCATTTCTCGCCATGCACACAACCTTTCCCAGCTCCTGGGAAAGGTGCAGCCCCAGCTACAGAAGGACCCCCGTGAGCCACCAGCGGCTGTAGGGATAAAATCTTGAGCAGCCTCAGCTGGAGGGGAAGGGGAATGTACGAATCCAAACCGGAGCTGCCACAGGGCTGATGGTGCCCGTTTGGACATTAACGGAATGGCAATGAGGAGCCCGAGAGGATGCAGAGGTCGAACCACCATTGTGGGCCAGTTGGACCTTACAGAGGTTGGAGACAGAGGCCATCAACGACCGCAGGGGGAAGACGGCTCAGATAGGTTCAGTATCAATTATTTTTTTAATGTGCACGTTTAATAACTTTCTTCAGAGCCCTGAGATTCCCCCCACGCTATGGGGCTTGATGTCTCCGTCTCCAACGGGGCCACGAGCACTTGTGGGCAGGGAGCAGAGCCTTGGCTGAAGCGCAAGCACAAAGGCCAGAACAAGTGAAAATACCTCTGGCAACCAAAGGAGCCGTTCCCAAGAGCCTGCTTGTGGTGAGGAGATAAAGTTTCTCGCAATATAACAACCATGCAAGTATCAAAAACATCCCTGTCCAAACTTCAGCCTGCAAATGAAAATATGGTGAAAATTTAAGATAGTCTTTGCAGGGCGTTCAAAGCAGAGCCACCGAGAAGGCAAGCTGATGAGGAAACAGCACGGTGCAAACATCGTGGCCAGTGCTTTGCTTTCCCAGCCTAACTTTGAGTGCAAAGCAATGATTTCACGTGCCGAGCCCAGAAGCCAAGCAGTGGGAGAATGTGGGAGGATATTCAGCTGCCTTGGGGAGCTTCAGGCAACAGTAAAACCTCTCCCATCCTTGTAGCGTTTGGACATCTCCCTTCTGTTTTGCAGACTTTTATCAGATAGTCAAACTGTGGTTTTTTGACAAAGTCCTTGAAAGCGCTGCTTTCCTTCCCAGTCTTCCCATGCATTTTTTTCCATTAAGAAGAGGCCCAGGTAACCTTGAGGTACCTGCAGCAATGCCTTCCAGTACATCCCCCATGGTTTTGTGCTGGTGTGGAGCCCTTGAACACCAGGTCTTGACATGAACTGGAATATCCTGGCATTCATGTCCCAGTCGGGAAGACTCTGCAGGACGATAGCTCTGATTACAATATATTCATGACGTAAATGCCCCTTTCTTTTAAAGGTGAAGAGCAACATGCTCCAATAGCCACAAAAATGAGATGAAGAGGAGTTGATCCTCAGCTGCGTTCCCATCGGAAGACGCCACCACAGGCAAGCCCCGAGACAGTGAGCACCATGCGAAGGCAGCACATCGCACAGCTGATTCACACCGGCTGAGGGCATTTGGCCTAAACTAAGACTCGGGGAAGAGAAAGCTCATTTGCTATTATAATAATAACTATAAAAATGCCAGGCTAATGCGTCTTGTGACTCCCACGGAAGAGTTTGCACCGTTGGCGAGGTGAAGCACCTTTCATTCGCCCCCAGCTCTTCAGTACAGAAGAGATTTTCGACGAAACCTACCATGGCCAGGAATTTCACGCACCCCTTTGTGAGGGCAGCACTGTACTTCTGCTGTGATGTGGGAGGACTGCATTTAAAATTAATAAATAATCCCTTAGAAGGAGATTTTCCACAGGCTCTTTTTGTAACCCGATGACAGGTACAGCCCTCCACACCTACACAGAGCAAGAGAAAGCAGTGGAGGTAAAACACTGATGGGGAGGATGGTTTTGCANAGAGAGAGCTCATTTGCTATTATAATAATAACTATAAAAATGCCAGGCTAATGCGTCTTGTGACTCCCACGGAAGAGTTTGCACCGTTGGCGAGGTGAAGCACCTTTCATTCGCCCCCAGCTCTTCAGTACAGAAGAGATTTTCGACGAAACCTACCATGGCCAGGAATTTCACGCACCCCTTTGTGAGGGCAGCACTGTACTTCTGCTGTGATGTGGGAGGACTGCATTTAAAATTAATAAATAATCCCTTAGAAGGAGATTTTCCACAGGCTCTTTTTGTAACCCGATGACAGGTACAGCCCTCCACACCTACACAGAGCAAGAGAAAGCAGTGGAGGTAAAACCCTGATGGGGAGGATGGTTTTGCAGCAGCTTTACATGACTTTAGTACCGACACAAGGCACTTGGTGATGCTGAACTGGCCCTTTAGTATTCACAGCCTTTGCTGCTTGTAGGTTATCGGCTTGAGGCTGAAGCAAGTATAGTATTTTGGCAGCCTGGGGAGATCAATGACTGCCCCTCGACCTGAGAACCACCCGGTCCCTAAGCATTGCCCTTACTTTCTTTGCCAACAACCACTTCAATCTCAAGGTTTCAGGCTCTCAGGATTCCAGGTTCATTGCCCGCTCTGACCTTGGGCAGCCCTCTGTTCCTCAGTTTCCCCGCCAGTAAAACAGAAATGGTGCTTCCGTCCTCTCTGGAGCCCTCTGAGACATGCAGTAGAAAAGCACTGCTTAAGTGCACTTACGATGACAATGGATTATTTATTATTCCCCCAGGAAGTTGTTCCTCAGCCTGATACATCTCATTGTTAAAAAGCTATTCTTGATATTCTTTCCTACCCTAATTCCATCCCATTACTCATAGTAATATCCCTTCTCTGGTTTCCTTTCCCAAGGGGAAAGAAGGGGCTTGCATTTTTAACAAGTGACATTTTGTGGCTTCTTTTTATACCCAATAAACCTTTCCTGAACACAACAGCTGAGCACCTCCAGTGGCTTTGAAAATGATAGTGAAAGCCATTCTGTGAAAGCCACTCTGGCCACAAAAGTAATTAACGGGAGGGATTAGAAAAGAATACAATGCACAAAAATTCATTTGCTTCTTTCTTCGTTTTGCTTGAATACAGAAATAATCTACCTCCAAGGTCCTCAAGCATTATTACACATCCTCCTCCATCTGCTAAAAAGAGGCAAGGACTGTGGATGAATTGTACTGCTGCTTTTTTAATAAAAATAAGAGTAAACATTAATGTATTAATTAAATATACCCTCAACTGCTTCCCTTTCTGTTACATTTTTTCAACACACTTTGCATTTACATCCCATTGGCTGGGTTTCAAATGCTCACTCTGTAAAACTCAGTTGAGATCAGCAAACTGAACAGACATTTATTTTATTCTGGGACAACTCGGTGAAAGAGGGAACGCATACAAACCTGGCCATGGCAAGAGCACACTGGACAGCTGTGGAGACTACAGGAGATTTGCTGACCACGCTCATGCTGGAAATACTGTTCACAGAACAGCAGCGGCGAGTTTCTGATGTAGATCTGGTCAAGATCTCAATTTCCAAGTCCTACAAGCAAATGAGCATGGGCCAACGATCCTTTCAAGCCTTCTAGTCAGGCTGAGCTCGGAAACGCTATCAGAAGTCGGAGAAACCCAACGCTTTCTTATTCTCTCTTGGTTTTTTAATGTGAAATGGCTGTCAAGGAATCCTGCTTTACTATATTTATTTCCAGTAGCACCTAAACCCCTGCCCACAGTAGTACCTACAGCACCTGGGGAATGACTGAGACTCTGTAGCGTGAAGTGCTTCAAAAACACAACTTCTGCCTGGACTGTCTTATGACTAAACCATTAGGACAGGCAGCAGATGTGCTCTCAGCTGCTCCCAAGAAAATCGAGAAGTTCTCTGCAGTCCGCGAGGTCTTCCAGAGTCACAGAAGTTTTGCTGACCATCACTCATGCTCGCTGCCTCGGGTACCATACGGCTCCAGGGGCTCAGGTCTGTTGTCCTTCTTATTCCTCATCACGTCCCACCCAAGTGCTGTCTTTTGATGGGTTTGCAACAGAAGGCAACGTATACGGACTATGGAAAAGTCTGAAATCCAGATGTTAATTGTGTCTGGGCTAAGAGCAACACAGCAGTTCATGAATGGGTTTTCTCCACATACGGTTGAACAGTGGCAGCCTGTGATTATTTTAACTGACTAATGTGTCTGGAAATTCTTTCGTTACAGTGAAGAACCTTGTATAAGCGAGTGAGTGTGGAAAAACACAGACATGCGTGTGGGACATTCGTGCACCCTCCAAACAATGCAGAGGGGGAAGGGAGTTGGGGAGGAGACGCCAGGAGGGGACATTGAAGACATTTGCTCCTCTGAAAGAGCAAACAAAATTAAAATGGAAATAGAGACAGAGGTCGAAAAGGCGGCTGCTAAATGCTCTGCAAGTAAATGTTGTTAAATATTTAAATTTCACAATCGAGCACATTTTTGTTTATTAAAAAAAAAAAAAGATAGAGAAAGAAAGAGAAACGCCCAGGAGGACTCTGTGGCTGAGTCATTAAGCAGGGTAATGACATTTCCACCTCCCTCCTCCCTTCTACAAATAATTCTAAGTGAATTATGTACAATGGAGGAATTTCAATTGCTCATCTGGAGTCGTGTAGGTACGTGATGGACTGATCTCCCCCTCACAGCTCCAGCCAGGCACCATTTCATCCCCACCCCGCAGCAGCAGCCCAAATCCAGGGCACCAGGCTCGGGCCTTGTAAAATGGTGGAGCTTCACGGGGACAAGAAAAAGCTGCTTGTCCCCGCTCAGATTTGCAACCACTCTTTTTAAGGTGTATGTCCAGTATGAGCCTGTTAAACCTTGTCGCTTATTCCATTTCAGTTATTTAAGAGCTGAACTGAAATAAGTCACTCTGCAAGAAAGCGTGTCCATTTGGGGCTAGGTCGTGATTTAACGCAAGCAGTTTTGGTTTAGGGAATTGAACATACCTACACCCGACCATAAGCAGGTGGGTTCATGCATCTTCCCATCCCAGGGAAGGAAGCGCTGGGTGTACCTGCTGTCTACCAGGTAGATTTTAATCACCAGGACGGAACTTTCAACTCCGTGAGCATTTCNGGGCTAGGTCGTGATTTAACGCAAGCAGTTTTGGTTTAGGGAATTGAACATACCTACACCCGATCATAAGCAGGTGGGTTCATGCATCTTCCCATCCCAGGGAAGGAAGCGCTGGGTGTACCTGCTGTCTACCAGGTAGATTTTAATCACCAGGACGGAGCTTTCAACTCCGTGAGCATTTCTAAGGAGCTACCAAGGCCCGAATTGTCGGCACTGTCTTGGTGTTGGGATCTGACGGAGGAAGCACCTTCCAGGAGGGATTTCTGCTCTTTCACCAGTTGTTGTTCGTCTCAGCTGAGAATGAAGTTACAAATACATATAAAAATGAGTAATGAACAAGGCTGAAACATCTTGTTTCGATATTTTCAATTAAAGCAAAACACCTGGGGCTGACCTGAAATTTGTTTTGTCTTTTTATTTTGTTGCCGTTTCCCAGTGGAGACTTCAGTGGAGCTGATAGGATTGGGTAGCCCAGCATTGTTGGGATTTCTATTTTTTTTCCGCACAGCTTGGTTGTTAATTTGAAATGTTTCTTCTGACGTGCGATAAGAGGCTCCTAATTTTTAGTAGTCAGAAGTTTGCACAAACGCCAAGCCACCTTCAAGTCTCTCAAAGCAGATGCTCAACCCTGACGAATTCATACGAAGCAGAGCTCCTCTGCCACCCCGGCCTTCACCCGCCATGGCTGTTAGAAAGAGTTGTGCCTTCTCCGAACTCCAACAAAGGCAATAGCAGCACTCATATAAGCAAACACTAAAACGAAATTGCTCATAAACAGTGAATTCCTCAGCCCAGACTCCATTCAAATGATCATTTAAATACAAATTCCCAAACCTATCTCCTGCCAAAATATAAATGCATTTAAACAGTCCTGAGACGTACGTACAGTAATGCCTTTTTCACCCACTTTAATGAGCCTGAAGAGGAGATAAAATTCTCAGAAAACATTCCAAATTCCTCTTCCATGTTGATATTAACAAAGACCTGAATCAAAGGAGGGTGAACAAGTGGAAAAGTGATTTGTGCTTTGAAGCTTTTAACACTTAGGCCCAGATCAGATAAAGGGCTTGAGCAGGGGGGATGGACTTTCATGTCTCAATCCTACCTAAGTGCTGCCAAACCCTAGTGGTGCCTGACATCTGAAGCGTACTGTTTGACACTGAAGTATTTTAAGCATGGATTTATTGCTGAAAGTTTGGCTCTAGCCTCTCCGCTAGCCTCCAGCTGCAGCCCTAGGTACTCGGGTGCTCACCGTGCGAGGTGACAGTGCAAAGCCATCGAAAGCAAATCACTCTTTTGCCCAGACCAGGGCTATGGTCCTTCCTACCCACACAGGGGCAAACTCCCCATGGCACGATGCTCCGCTCCGGTGAACACCAAAACAGCTCCAGCCCAAGCCAGGGCTCCAGAACAAATCTTTGGGGTCTGTTCCTGCTACTGTCCCTCTCCATCTGCCTCTTCTGCTGCAGACGGCTGTTGGGGTGAGCTGACTTGCAACAGCTCCAAATTGAGGGGTTTGCATCGCAAGCTCCCGCCGAACTGAGCCCGGGACTTTGTAGATGCTTTAGAAAGTCCTGTTCTGTGCTCTTTTAGTAATAAGTCTCTTCTTAAAGCAGGCTTGTGCCATGAGACGTGCAGTGGGAGACATTGGCTAGCATTCAGGAAGGGCTCAGATGTCTTGGACATCCCTGGGATTGCTGAGATTACCCAGGGAGCTGGACAAACCAAGGTCTGGAGACCCCACACCACTGGCCCGGGCTCTGCAAGGCCACCTTGTTCAGCAAACCCACCTCTCTGTCCCCCCAGTTTCCTCATGCTCCCTAGGGAAATAATTTGCTGGGAACTCAGTAAGCGAAACTGCAAAGAGCATCCTGATGCCCTGGAGAGAGAACAGCTGGCTGGGCTGTGCACGCATCCCCTATCATCCCTCGTACAGTAGGAAACGCTCCCTTTCTCTCTGACTACACTTCAGGACGGTTGTGTGCATTAACATTATTATTTGTGCGTGATCCGGAAAATGTAATCTACAGAATAACTGCCTCCACTCACTAACATTTTCCAAGCTACACTGGTGACATTATTTTGTAGTGTGTGACAGTTCAGTGGCACAGAGGGAACGCTTGGTTCCTCCGCTCACCAACACAGAATAAAACCAGGGCATTTTGCAGGCATCTGGTGGCGCATGAATGAATTTGTTCCAACCTCCTGAGCATGTCTCCCATGGGCAATATTTTCTTTTCCACACAGAAGCAACTTTTCTCTCTGGAGATGAGCAGGCCGCTGACATGACAGAGCTATCCTGCTTACGACAACTGAGAACTGCCTGGAGGCGTTGCACGCGATCAATAAAGTCATCAAGACAGGAGGGACTCCATCCCATGGACGGCCGAGCGCTGCGGCGCAGAAGATGCTGCACACACGTCGGGATGGATGTGGAACCAGTGTTAACACCTGAGGACAGAGGAGGACTTCTTGGGGGGGGAGTTTGTCACAGAACATCCAGGTATATTTGTGTTTAATTAGAATGTTTGCCTTTTTAAGGTGAGATTTCACCTCTGTCCACTGTCTCAGGGTGGAGTCATTCATTTAGCTCGAGGCGGAGAGGCGAGCGCAAAGGTCGCCGGTACAACACTTTTGATGCACTGTGGGACATAAAGCGTTTACCGTCCATTGGCAGGTCCTCCCATCAGTACTTCTGATTTAACTCTTCCAAGTCCGCCCGTTTTCTCCAGGCAGGCTGAAGCCGGCCCTGTGCATCCCGTGGGAAGAAGCCATCCCATCTACTGCAGCTGGTGGGCTCAGAGCCAGGGCAGTGACTGCGACTTCAGCACTCGTCAGTGTTATGACAATGCCTCCTTTGTTAGCGTTTTCTTAGGGAGAAGCTGCTAAAAGAACTCTAACACTGCATGCCATAGGGGAAAGTTTAGAAACACAGCGTAATTAGGAATAGAAAAAACTTTCTGGCTTTCCTTACATCAGGGATTTGCCACAGTTAGTTTCTCCTGAACCACAGAAATTTACTTGCTGGAACTGAGTGCATGGCAGAAAAAAATCTTCCACCATGAGGCACACACTTGACACCCCAGGGCTCATAAACAGCGATTGTTATATGATAAACCTATGTCCAGGGTCTGCAAGCTCCTCCCTCCAGCTGGCAGAGCCCTGATTTTCCCTTTTGGGATTGACATCTTCAGTAAGCTCCTTGGTGCATTTTGTGCGTTAAAGACCCTTTCAGTGAAAATGCAGGAATACGGAAGGCAGGAATAGGGGACCTCTGCAAAATAATCACGTATCTGCCTGTAAAGGGGTGCTTGGGCTCGTTGAACCTTGTCCCCAAGCCCTGGGCTCAGCCCTGCATTCAGCCCTCTCCATTTGAGCCCAGGCATCGGGATGGCAAACCTTGTGGTCAGGCACCGTGGGAGCTGTAGTGCCCTGGGAGCAGGGACCAGTGGGGTGCTGGGAGAGGCGGGTGGGTATATAAGGGGATGCATGTGGGGCAGGAGGGGGTTTGCAGGTGGTGTGTTGTCTCGGAGGTGGCTGGCGATGGGCTGGCTTGCTGCGTGGAGCTGAGGGATTTCCCGCGGACGCCCTTGGGGAAGCAGTGCCTGTGGCTTCGTGCCTTCGCATTAATAGGAAGAAACATTGTTCTGCCCCTTAAATTCGGAGGAGAGCCTGAAGAGGATGAAAGGTCCCTGTGGGGAAGCCCAGGTTGGTGTGGCAGCTGCGGGGAGGGTGCAATAGGGGCTGGTGAAGAGATNTGGCGATGGGCTGGCTTGCTGCGTGGAGCTGAGGGATTTCCCGCGGACGCCCTTGGGGAAGCAGTGCCTGTGGCTTCGTGCCTTCGCATTAATAGGAAGAAACATTGTTCTGCCCCTTAAATTCGGAGGAGAGCCTGAAGAGGATGAAAGGTCCCTGTGGGGAAGCCCAGGTTGGTGTGGCAGCTGCGGGGAGGGTGCAACAGGGGCTGGTGAAGAGATGCTTGTAAAAGCTGCCGGTGGGTGGGAGGTCTGGCTCTGCAGCATCCCCAGGTGCGGGGAGGAAGGGGATTACAGCCCCAGATGGCTCTGATCTGGGGCTGCGTGAGGCTGCTTCTCTCCTTCAACAATAAGGAAAGATTTGATGAAACGGTTGGCGGGGGGAGCTCTCAAGCAAGGGATACTAATGGTGTGTGCACAGGCTCAGAGGTGAGGGCCTCCTTCTTGCCTAGGGTCCCCAAAGCTATGCCAAGAAATCTGAGGAGTACTCTGTGTCTGGGATGCTCCAGATCTTGCCCTCTGGTACGGGAATTTGGGTGTCTTTGTGCAGGATGGGTCACTGCAAATTCCTTATTTATCCCCATCCAAAATATTCCAGCACGATCATCTTGACAGAGGGCAGAGTTCGGCCTTTCCTAGACCTAGACCTGCCTCTGGTGCTTCTTGCTGGAGCAGGCACTGTGGACACCCGTAGTTGTGGTGGCTGGGGTTGCGCGATCCACGTGGGGTTCAGCTTTCAGCTGTGGTATCTCAGCAAGCCTGAAAAACTCAGGGTTTCACAAATTCAGGCAAACCCCGCCTCTCAGGCAGCCATACCCAAACACTGCTGTACGTACAGCATCGGTCTGTGGGCTGGGACTCTTCATAAAATAAGCTTGTGTTCACGTTTGCCTCTGGTTTTCTGCGTGTTGCCATAAAAATGGCTATTTCTTGTGTCCCTTGGGAGATGGGGGTGGGCTGCAGCATCTGGCTGCTCCGCGCTGTCTGTCTGGAGAGGCTGTGGGTTGTAGCTGGGAGGAAGATGGCCATGCAAGGAATAGTAAAAGCCCATCTTGCTTGCAGTGCGTAAACACATGACATGTCTCTTTAGGGCATGTTCCTATGTCAATGCCTTTGAAAACTGAGCGCCTTTACAAACAGACCCTGCTTATCCCCCTCCGAGTGTGTTTTCCTGACTTAGTCTTCACAAATGCAAGAAGCTTAGATTTTTAAGCACTTGCGACCAGTTTTCTTCCCATCTGCCAGCTAACTTGGAGCCAGATGTAACTGGGCTCAAAGAGATTGGAGTGCATTTTCCAGCTCGGTGTTTGAGAAAAGGTTTTGCTCGGGTCACTGATGGCTTTTTGAACAGAGTAAATATTTGGTGGTGGCTTGTGCTGCGAAAACATGTGCTGTGGTTTAGTTGTGAAAAACAATTTTATTAAAAGTGCGCAAACTTTTAATGTATGAACTGCCTGCTGGAGATGTATTTTGGTAATGGTCGAAAAGGTCAGTGTCAGAAGTGGGAAAACAAGCGTCTCCAGGGACTGCCTGGCAACAGCGATGGGTCTGCTATTTCAAATGCTAAGGACCAGCTCCAGTTGCCTGCACACCAGGATTTTGGTTAGCTGGCTCCAGCAGCTCCTCACCTGCCTGCAGACACCCATCTGCAGAGGACCTGGTGCGCTCTGCCCGATCGGTACCAGAGCTGGGGCACTGCTCCAGATCGCACGGTATGGTTTCCATTATCAGGCTCTTCTCTTGACAGCGTCTTCTCTTGACTGAGCTCCAAAACTCCCCACGGATGCTCTTCTGGGACCATGCTGGCAGGGCTTGGGGCGGCAGAAGAGTTCGGTGTTCCCGCTAATGGAGTTCATGCACTCCTAATGCCTTTCCCAGCCTCTCGCGCAACCCTGTCCATCTAGAGGCGGCTGTGTCAAAACCCTCGCACTCTGAGAACTGGTTATGACCACCCCGTCCACCAACGGCAGAGCAAGCTGCAGTCCTGGTGCTCCTTCCCTTACCATGCTGGCTTGGGAGAGCCCCTCTGGCTATTGCACAAGGACTCATCAGTGGTTGCAAATAGTACGATATTTCTTCCCTTGAATGTGGAACTTGTCTCATGAGAAGGTACCCAGCTACAGTCTGAATGCTTCTTCTGTAGTACGCTAGGCAGGCTCTCCTTATCTCATCTCTTGACCCTTTAGAGCTGTTCTAGATGCCTGCATCTTTCTGATGCTCCCTAGTTTGGGAACAGTATCCTGTAAGTAAAGATTTTGAACTGAGGATCTCAGACGTCCTTAGTTTTCCGTTACTAAAACACGGTCTAGAAACCAATGAGCAATCAGTCGGCTCTCCTTACTGAATGATCTTGCTGCTTAACGATCTTGCTGCCTTTCTCCTTTACAACTTCAGAACCAATTTACTGCAGCTGGAGCTTAATGCTGCATTAAATGAGGTTTAAAGGTAGAGAAAATGCTAAATGAAGTCTAATCCTTTCCTAGCATCTATAAATATTTTTAAGTAGCTAGGTATTTGTAGCAAATTGCTTCCCTGGAGACTTTCTCCTGGACCACAGGCACATTTCCACTTCAAAGGCTTCTAATACCAGCACGAGCAGAAGAGACTGTGAGGCGGGGGATATCATGACACTTAAACTTAACCCACTGCTCCAGAGCCCAAACCTGGATGGATGCTGCCTGCTTGAGCCTTGCTAGCCATTGATCCTGATGCGTATTGCAAAGGGGTTGATAACCAAGGAGAAAATCAGTGGTGTAATATCAGAGTAGAAAGATGCCCAGTGCAGCTTGCCACAACGTGCAGTGACTCTAGCACCTACCTCTTGCTTCAGCTAGCTGGAGTGATTGAAATGTAACCACCGGGACTACTCTGACTGAACTAGCGTGATGGATTGCCTAAGACTGAGAACTTCCAAAAACTTCTTGATACTTTCATAAAATAGTCTGCTGCCTCATGGTTACAGCAGCCTCTTGCCTGTCGCACTCACCTCTTCACGCGAGAAGGGGACGCTGCTGTTTTGTGCACGAAAATCCTCCTGGGGTAGAGGCGTGCGGAGGTCAATGCCAGGAGGGCTAAGATCCTTCTGTTCTGGAAGTAGCTAGATGGTGAGCTGCTTTCCGGGGAAGAAAACAGTGTTGTGAAGACGTGTGGACGGGAGACATGCCTCTTCACACTCACCATAGTGAACGCTCTCTACAAGTGGCCTTGGAAACGGCGTTTTGAAGCAATTCCACGTAAGCTACAGAGAACTTTGTTACAAAAATATTTGTTTCCACTGGAGTAACTGGTAGCTTGGGTGTTCTTTCTGTTTGCAACTTCTGGGAACAGTTCTCAGCTTGCGGAAATGAGTGTTGCCTTCCTGGGAGCCAGGTGCGTTTTTTTAATTGACAAGCTGTGTGTAACTGAAGTGTGCAGAGAACCTTGAGAAGGAACATGACAGCCCTAGACCAATGTGGACCAGTACGGGCATGCTTCTCCTGCCCATCCTGGTGGGATCTCCTGGCTGGTCCTGCCCGCTCGTGGCGGATGGCCGGGTACTGCAGTCCTCTGCTCCTGGGGACCTCCTCCATCAGCCCTGGGCGAAGAGCCACGGCTGGAAGCACCAGTTTAGTCTCTGACTCCTTTCCCAGGCTGACTGCTGACGTGAGGAAGGGTGCAAGGATTGTTGTCCAAGGTCAATGACTCTGTTACTGAGTCTCACAGCTATCCGGTCTGGGAAACGCTTGCTTTGTGGAGAGGTGTGGCATGGTTCTAAGCTGGTCTGACTACTAGCCTTAGTAGCTATTAATCTGTTAGACTGATACATGAGGTTTTTATTCTTTTCGGTTTAGTCTCTCAGACCACAAAGGAATCTGGAACGATTGGATAGCTGAGGCTTTTCTTGTCGCAAGAACAAAGGGTAAGTAGCTATCTCTTTCAGCAGCCTAGAGAGGCTTCTAGCCAAGACTGAGAGATTAAGAGAAGCTACCTGGCAGGCAAGTTGGCTTTTAAAGGGAGAAACAGGCTTTTAAGCTATTGAGACAAGGGAGAGTTGAACCGAAAGCGCAGGAAGCAGTGAGCAAAGCGGAGGTGTTTAATATGCTTTCCTGGTTGCAAGGGTAATGGAGTAGGAAAGAATTAGGAAAACTCCTTTGTTTTGCTTTTTGGACTCCTTTAGCATAACAAGTAAATGTTATATAGTACTGGCATACTCTAACTGCTCGTGATCACTTCTGGCTTGCTTGCTGTCTCAGCTGTTTTGGTTGCAGTGAGGAGTTTACCTCTCCAAGTGACCCCGAAGGCTCCTCTGGCTCCACCTTTATCAGCACATAAATATTTTAGGCAGAAGAGAGCACAAAGACCAGGCACCTTAGTTGCAGGGATGGATGTATGCTCAGAAGTGCCTGAGTAACTTTTCCATAAGCCTCATTTACTTCCAGCTGGCTTTGTGCTGCAGTCACTTGGATACTCTCGGGACCTCAGTGCCCGTCCCAGTAGTGTCCTGCACGCGAGGTCTGAGGGAGACAACGGGGTGTGCTGGGGAAAGCTGGCTCTGGAGTCAAAAATGCAGGTTGTTCAGCACTTTTGTGGGAAAATACTCTGTCCTTCTGTGAGGTCTAAGTTCCTAATCTGTCATGACTTCGTTCCTGCATGGGTTGGAGGCTCCCGTTTCAGACAGGTGATTGCTAAGGGAATTCCCTGACTTTGCAGCACTGTCAGTCTGCGGCCTCTCAAGGGCTGGCGTCTGACTTGGCTGGCCAAGCGAGAAAGCTGGCCTTGCTCAAGAAATCCCCCTGCCCTCTCTCGCCATGCTCGCTTGGTTTCACGTGATCCTGAGCAAACCACAATTAGCTGGCGTACAGGGTTAAAGCACTCTCCCTCCAGCTGATTTCCCTCTTGTAGGAACATGCAAGAAAACCACAGCAGCTGAAATCCAGTCAACTGTGTCCTTCTGCTGTTCAGTCACCTTTCAGGATGGTTTTCCCTTCTCTCTCTGCTCTCCTGGCTGTGTTCCCACCAGAGCTGGGGGTGGAGAAATGCTGCTGTGCATTCCCTACCTGANGACCCCGAAGGCTCCTCTGGCTCCACCTTTATCAGCACATAAATATTTTAGGCAGAAGAGAGCACAAAGACCAGGCACCTTAGTTGCAGGGATGGATGTATGCTCAGAAGTGCCTGAGTAACTTTTCCATAAGCCTCATTTACTTCCAGCTGGCTTTGTGCTGCAGTCACTTGGATACTCTCGGGACCTCAGTGCCCGTCCCAGTAGTGTCCTGCACGCGAGGTCTGAGGGAGACAACGGGGTGTGCTGGGGAAAGCTGGCTCTGGAGTCAAAAATGCAGGTTGTTCAGCACTTTTGTGGGAAAATACTCTGTCCTTCTGTGAGGTCTAAGTTCCTAATCTGTCATGACTTCGTTCCTGCATGGGTTGGAGGCTCCCGTTTCAGACAGGTGATTGCTAAGGGAATTCCCTGACTTTGCAGCACTGTCAGTCTGCGGCCTCTCAAGGGCTGGCGTCTGACTTGGCTGGCCAAGCGAGAAAGCTGGCCTTGCTCAAGAAATCCCCCTGCCCTCTCTCGCCATGCTCGCTTGGTTTCACGTGATCCTGAGCAAACCACAATTAGCTGGCGTACAGGGTTAAAGCACTCTCCCTCCAGCTGATTTCCCTCTTGTAGGAACATGCAAGAAAACCACAGCAGCTGAAATCCAGTCAACTGTGTCCTTCTGCTGTTCAGTCACCTTTCAGGATGGTTTTCCCTTCTCTCTCTGCTCTCCTGGCTGTGTTCCCACCAGAGCTGGGGGTGGAGAAATGCTGCTGTGCATTCCCTACCTGATATCTCTTGCTTTTGGGGTCCTTCCACCATGGCCAGGGAAAGGACTTGACAGAGGTGCCCACGTTGCAAGTGTTGTGCTGTGGTGGGGTCAAGACTCGGGGATTTTGTGTGGAGATGAATTAATCTAACCAGGGATGGAACGGGATCTCCCCCAGCAATAACCCATGCTGACATGAGCATAGACTCAGTGCTGCGCCCAGCGTCTGCCTGACCTTGTCAGTGCTCAGCTTGAGCTCTGGCCTCAGGTGACTTAACCTCAGGTTGGGGGGGTGGTGGAGACAGGGAGGGACTGTATCTCATCTCTGTCCTGTGTTGCCCCTGAGACTTCTGCTGCTACTAATCCAAGCAGCACCGTGGGTGCTGCAGACCACCCTTTGGCTTTTCCAGGACAGTCCTGATTCGTGACAAAACACTTATTTGCTGTCCGTTGGTGCCTCGGAAATCAAGCTGTGCCAAGACTGTGGGTACCAATAAACCTCAATCAGGCTGCAATTGCTTGTTGCAGCTCTAAAGACCATAGGTTTGAACGTTCTATTTGAAGAGTTATTGCCTGAGGAAAGCAGACTCCCCCCTTTCTCCTGTGCCCTTGGGACAGGAGGGGCAATGTCTCCAACCCAAACGCCTCAGCAGTGAGCTACAGCCACATACGGCATCGCAAACTGCCAGGTAAGACCTGGAAGAAGCTATTGTATCAATTCAAAGCTGGCTGTCAGAGGAGGCAGTGCTTCCGGACCTGCATTTATACCAAATCACAACTCTCCCCCATTCCTCTCCTGGAGAAACCAGGAGCCCTGCTAGACCTGGGGATTTGGGTGGGCGTTACAGTAGTAGTACAGAAGTAGTACAGTAGTACAGAAGGGGCCCTTCTTGCTCTTTCTGTGAAACTGCTCTGTTCCTCAGTGTGCTGGCCCTGACGAGGACCATTGCAAAGCTCTGCTCTGTGCTACCGCCTCTGCTGAGCTGACCAAGGGGCTTGGCGGAGCTCTCTGGGCAGCCGTTGTGTCTTGGTCAATTCCAGAATGACTGTTCTCCCCTGCTTCGTTCAAAGAGAAGGGAATAAATCTTCTAGGTAGCTAGCTCTGGGGCTCACAAACAGTGAAGTCTGTAAGCTGCTCACTGGTGGATATTTAGGAAATAAAGAAATTGGCTCTTGCTATTATGTGAGAATCTTCCAGCGTTCTGGCCATCAGGTCTGCCTCAGCAGTGAGCCCTGCGCAGGCTCCTTGCTCTCCTGGCCACCTAATTAGATACTCTACAAACCATGTTTGCTTCAGAATCATTTACTTTATGTCTAACACGGCTAGTCAGTTTGGGGAACACTTACTAGGGTTTAGGACAATGAGCCTACTAATCATCTCTTGCTCTGGGGCTGAGCGGGGAATGCAACCTTTTGTCTCTCCTGCTAAACGAGGAAGCCGAGGAGCCTGCAGGGAGCTGTGCTCCGCCGCCTGTGAAACCTCCTTCCTCTCTCCTGGGACATCCCTTATTTATGTTTTGCTGCTCTCCCTCTTGTGCTGAGCAAGTGGTGGCTCTGTTGCCTCTTCCACTGCAGAGATGCTTGTTCAAGAGGAGTCCTGTGCCTCTGAGCAGGAGGAACGAGCGCAGCAGCCACCCTAACTCAGGAGTCCAACCTGCCCCATTAGGACTCCTCTCCGGTCAAAGAGAAGTCCTCTTGTATCATGCCTGTAGCCTCCAGATTGCTGGCTGCTTCTTAGGTGACTCTAATAAGTTTTAAATACTGCTTATCTGAGAGTTCAACCCACTTGGCCATGACTCTTTTCTTCCAGCTGTGAAATGAAGCATGGCAGCATGAGGAGCTCTTCTCAGGTAGGGCCAAACCCACTTCTCTGGGTGATCTTTTAGGGAATATAATTTGGGCTCTGTGGGTCCTCCATGCTCTTCTCTGTGCTTTGTTCTCCTACAAAAGCTGACCTTTGAGATAACTCAACCTATTGTCCAGTAACAGTGTTCAACTTCTACTGAGATAGTCAGAGGCTGAGTCAGCCAGCTCATGGGTTCAAGCACATCCCTCGGGTAGCAGTTCAGAGTTGTTTAAGGTGCCTTACCACAAGGCTGTTGGTCTTTCTGGCTCATACACCATTAGCTGGGGGCAGCAGAGAAGCATGTCCGAATCTCTGAAATGAGAAGTGTCTCTGGAATCGAGCCCTGCAGAGCTGGCCTGTGTCCTTAGCAGCATTGCTTGTGACCTTCAGTTAATGTGTCTTTCGGTGGGCAGCAGGCTGTAAATGCTGTGGTCTAAAAAGCCTGGGGTTTGCAGTAAAACTACAAATTCCGAGTGGTTTAATGTTCTTGCTTCTCTGTCTGGGGTCCTCGCGGTTCTCTAGGTGGACAAAATCCTGAAATTCTGAATGCACTTAAACTGGGGGGATAGACGGAGGCTGCAGCGACTGACCTGGGGGAAAGCAGGGATCACTGGAGGGGTGCATCTCACTCATGAAGAAATCAAAGCTCAGAGGCCAGCAGGCATGTCGTGAGCACCATCCTGCCTGCAATTCTAGTGACCTATCCTGGGTGTTTTTAGGATAAACAGTAGCTTTCAGAGCAATGGTCAAAGCCACAATGAGCTGGTAGCAAACCTTGGCAGCGCTGCTAAAGTTGCACCATGTCTTACGGGCCTGAGGACGTGAACTGACTTGCTAGCTGGGCTTGTTACAAAATTTGTGTTGGTTTAATATTAAACCTATTCAAATACTGAAGTCTCTTCCATTGAAACAGATTCACAGGTGTCGTTTTGTACTGCCAGTACAGAATCCCCCAGGATGCTCTTGCTATAGTCGCGTTCCTCCTGCCGCAGCCTTTCCTGCTGCAAACGGCAGCCCTAAACCAACACAGATCTGTCTCACCTGAAAGCATCAAGTGGCGACCTCGTATACCATGAAAGCAGCGTTGTACAAACACTGCGGTCCTGGGAGATGTGGTGCTGCCATTAGATTGCAGTTGGCTGATGGGGCTCCTGTCCTCTGTCAAGGATGCACATTGGCATGTAATAAAAACAGGCTTATTTTGCATGGAAATGGGGTAGAGAAGAAGGTGGTGCTTCTGTTTCATCATGAGGTGTGGGTTTACTGTGAGCTCAGGAAGGTGCTGTTATTTTAAAAGGAGCAGCAGAAAAGTCAATTTTTCCCTCATTCCATTCATCCTCTTCAGCCAAATTGATTTTCATGTTGCCGAGAGCCTAAGATGGGTTCCTAAAGAGAGCACAGAGTTGCTCCGAGTTGCTCCCTGCTGTTGCTTCTGTTTCTTGGTAAAGCTGTAGCTCAGATGTGCTGCTTACTAACCCTTCCTGGAGCCTGAGAGTTAATGGTGCCTGCAGGCATTGAGCACGGGAACCCGTTTGGTAACAGGGCTTTGTGCTGGAGGAGTTCAGGTACAGGTAGAGAATGGCAGTGGTGGAGAGGTGCAGACAGATGCGACTTGGCACTGGGTTCCTGGGGCCGCTGTGCCACCTTACAGCTTGTGATGGACACAAGCTCTTGCCTCGTGGGCAGCTCTGCCCAGCCCAGCGCTGGGGCTGTCCTGACGCAGAAGCAAAGTCTTGCCCCTTGCTGGTTTTAGGAGCAACTGGATGCTTCTCTTGCTGCCTGCATGGAAAGCCCCAAATTCGCCATAAGGACCATCTTGTCCGTGAGATGCTTCAACCAGAGTCAAGATCAGAGCATTACTCATCGTTAGCCCTGTGACATAGTAGTTGGGGAAACTTCAGCCAGACTGATGTCTGTCTTTATGCTGAGTGGTACTTTATACCAGCCTGCTGAAGCAAATCACCATGATGAAACGTCAGAAGCTGGTTTCTTGTAACCTTTGGTAGGAAAACTTTCCTGTCTAGAGGGGTATTTCAAGGATGAAATACTCTCCAGTGCAATGTATGAGTTTAAACCCTCTTGAAATAGAATACCCTCAGAACAGGCTTTAAATACAAGTCAGATGACATGCAGACAAGTACATGTCTCCTGTCTGGAAAGAACTTCATCTCAAATGACTAACTAAGCTCATTTCAAGCTGGAAATCCTTACTCTGCCCCAAATGGAATGGATAGAAATTTCTCTGATAATGATTCTCAAAAAAAAAAAGTAACTTTGTGGTCCTTTCTTGGTTGTCCTCGAAGTCCAGAGCAGATGCCTGGTTCTACCGGCTTCAGCCTGCCCTGGCTTGCCAGTCAGCAGCTCAGAGCTGGGAAAGCTGCTGTAGATACAAGATGTTCCCCTGTGGTTGTGGTGGAGTAATTCATAAAACCATAGAATGGTTTGGGTTGGAAGGGACCTTAAAGATCATCTAGTTCCATCTCCCTGTCATGGGCAGGGACCCCTTCCACCAGCCCAGGTCACTCAAAGCCCCATCCAACCTGGCCTTGAACACTTCCAGGGAGGGGCATCCACAGCTTCTCTGGGCAACCTGTGCCAGGGTCTCATCACCCTCATCATGAATAATTTCTTCCTAATATCTAATCTAAATCTACCGTCTTTCAGTTTAAAACTGTTACCCCCTGTCCTATCACTCCATGCCCTCGTACAAGGTCCCTCCCCAGCTCTCTTGTAGGCCCCTCCAGGTACTGAAGGCTGCTGGAAGGTCTCCCTGGAGCCTTCTCCAGGCTGAACAACCCCAGCTCTCCCAGCCTGCCTTCACAGGAGAGGTGCTCCAGGGATAAAGCCCTTTCTGCACCGCTGTGTGGATGCAAATCTGTTAACATCATAGCTGCCGACTCAGGCAGGGCTGCGTGACTCTTTGAAGTGGCTGGTGGACCATTCATGATGCCTGGATCATGGTTTGGGACCAAGTTTGCAGTGCCACAGGGCTTTGTTGGGAGTGATGAGATCACACTGCCACTAGGAGTTGTAAAGTGTAATCAATGAAAAGTGTCCCTGCTTGTCAGCCCCATCATTCCACCCCCTGCTGAGCCACTTAAGAAATGGTTGATTTGTGAGCTATTGCTTTGGATTGTCATCTCTTTTCTCTGCCTCGTTTTTCACCTTAGACATTAGAGACGTTAATCTTTACCACATCCAACTTGGTGAGTCTGCTCCTACACCTACCGCTTGCCTAACATTGTACAAATGTTCTCCAAGTCAGCCAAAATCTCATTTGCCATTTAACTTTCTTTGATTGACTTCTAATAAGTTACAGTTCCGTGGTAACTGGAAATCATAAATCTGCCGTCCCTTGTACTTTCTGTAGTCTTCCAGGAATCAAAGCTATATCCTCAGCTAGCATAAATCTGCACACCTCCATTGACTCCAAGTAGGAAAAGCAAACAGCCCAGTTCCTTACCCATCCTCTGGATCTAAGTAACAAAAAGACTCAAAGACTGCCTTTACTTTGCAAGTCGCACTTAAAAAATAGCTCTTCTAGTCTCTCCAGGAGATTAATACTTAGGAGAGAGGCACAAAAGCATTGCCATCTTCTAACAAATTACAAAGACATGACAGAAGTCGTCTAATGGGAACATCTTATTCACAGGATTAATGACACATCTGAAGCAAGTTGTTTTATCTGGAAAGAGCTGTCTTAACAGAGGATCTACTGTGTGGCTTAAAAAGCCCCCTTAAATCTGTCATGGCTGAGTTACAGGTGATATTTGCTCCAGATAGCTTGTTTCCCATTTTTGACCTATTGGTGATGGTGATCAATATTTAAAGATCATTGCTTGAGAACAAGTGTAGACCAGATGATGCCAGGCTGTTTTCAGGAGCGAGAATTCAAGAGGGAAGAAAAGACAGTGGAAAAGCAGTGATAGAACATCCCGGGGAGCATGTACATCAGAGGACGTGCTACCTGTCAGCGTGTCTGCAGGCCCGTGTACGTGCAAACCTACCTCAGCCTCCCTCCTTTTCCAGAAGGTGATGCCGCAGTGACAATTCCCAGGGCGCCGTGAGGCCGGGGTGTTCCCACGGCACATCTCGCCATGCTGGCTGCCAACTGCCTTCCTGCCAAGCTCAGACGTGAAAATCCAGGGGGACCTCCTCATCAGCCTCTGAAGGTTTAACTCGTTCAGCTGAGCGACCTCTGCTGCTCTGCAGGATTAATCAGTGAATTTAACCAGAAGCAAAACAAGCCAGGAAGACAATTAAGCTATTGATTCAAGATTCTGTTGAGAAGGAACCTGCAGTCAGGCTATGCTAATAAAGCTACACGGATTGATCCATCACTGTCAGTAATTTCAGTTTAGGCAGGAGCTCGATGTTTTCTGTTATTCAAGTCAACTTTAGTTTTGGAGCGTTTCCTTATGAGACATTGAAGCAGGGGAGTTTCTTGGCCCTGGAGTTGCGTGTGGATATCTGAAATCACCAGGACCGTGTCTGTCAAGGGGTCTGTGTGTGTGTACAAGTTGCTAAAATATTGGAATCCCAGCATGAATCCAGCATCATACAAATATTTGCCACTTACGATTCTGGTCCTCTCACCATCTCCCTGTTTCCAGGTGGCTCTGCTTGGACAACTGCAGTGTCTGACAAGCTGTAAATCTTGCGTGACTGTCAAAGTGAGGGCTTGTCAAGTTGTCACTGGAGAGGCAGCGGATGTCTACAGCCTTGATGTGGAGTCCGAGTGGAGTTGCTGCAGGAGAAGGCAAAGAGAAGAGCATGGACCGCGGCTGAGAAGGCAGGGTTAGTGCAAGCCGTGTTGAGATCCCGGGAGCTCCTCAGTTCTAACTGCTCCTACAAACGTATCTGCACTAATTCCTTGGAGCTGGAGGACAGGAAAAAAGCTGTTTGGGTGTGCAGTCCCTGAGCCAAGTTGAGACCCTCTTGAATTAATAATAACCAGTCCTATGGACAGAGGATGGCCTATTTCCCATCAAAAGAGCTTGAGGGATGTAGGATTTATCTAGCTTTTGGGGTAAAAAAGGTCTTATTGTCTGCTCTGTCACTCATCTGGCTTCTCTTGTTGAGCAAGCCATTGAATGTCCTGGAACCTCAATTTTTTTTAGAACTCTGAAGAACCATCATCCTCCCTTCCTAAAGGGCTGCAGCCTATGCTCAATGCCAAGACTCTCATGGGGCAGGGCTTTCCCCATCCAAGCTGATGCTTTTGTTTGCATGAAAACGCATCATAAAGACACCCTGACCTATACTGAAGTGCAACTTTTTGATGCCTGCGCTCTCCGTTTGGACTTTATATGGTCTTCTCATGTGCGTTCTGATAGCTGTAAGAACCAGCACGTGTGTTACCGAATTGAGACTTTTGGTGGGAAACGTTAGCGTGGGGCTTTGTTCCAAATAGGGCTAAAGGGGATTTCTTTTAACAGTAACCTGGGTTTCCTCTGGAGTGGAAACTCTGATGTTCAACGAGCGCTGATGAATAAGATGTTGGAAGTTCAGCACAGCGGGTCGCATTTTTTTCAGTGTTCACATGGGTGTAATACATGGTATTGTAAAGTAAACCCCTTGACTGCTCAAACTAATGTGCTCCAATTTCGTTGGCATTTGGCCTACTATTTCAGAAAGGAAAATGTCACTGCTGACCTAAATAAGATTTGCTTCTAAGAGGCTCTGGGGTGAAAACTTGCCTCCATCAAAATCTAGAGGCAGTGCTTGCGTGGATTAGAGTGGAGCTAGCTCTGTGTTTTCAATGCAACTCTGTGCCAATTAAAGGTAATAGGCTTCCAGGATAGTGCAGTCAGTAACGAAGGGTGCGCCTCCAAGTTTCAGAAGGTCTGTTTTTAATGAGCCCCTCGAAACACGGGTATGTCGCAGAACACCTTGTGTCTGGGCTGGGGTTGTTGATGGGAACAGGTCTTATTCTGGGTTTTCCTGTCTGAGCCAGAAGAATCCTAGGAGCAGATGCTGCCTTTCTGCTTTTCCTGCTGAAGGCAGAACCGCAAACTGTGAAAGGTGGGGAAAAAGATGTGGGATTGATCAGGACATTAAATATGAGGAGAAGCAAGGATGAATTTTTCTAATCCTTCTGAGCAAGCATGGGAAGAAACATTCACTCATTTATCTTTGCATAACATAAATATGCCTTTTTCTAGAAGGACTTCCTAGGACAAACCATTTCATTTCATACCTTTGCTATGAGGCTTCCTTTCAGAAACTAGCTGGCCCTTTTGAGCGCAGACATGGGAACCAGGATGCTGGGTTCAACCTTTGCCAGGCTGAGCAGAGGACTCGAATACCTCTGTACGTCTCTGGTCCTGCAACACTGGGACAAGAAAACCTGCTCCAGGGTAGTAAGCAGAAGAACTCTTAGATCCGGGAGGGTTTTTGAAAGGTGACTTGTGGGGCGAGAAAGCTTTGGGACTTTTTAGTGCCTGTTCTTTCTTATTAGTCTAAGGCTGTGAAGTTGCATTTTGGTGGGGAAAAATGTCCTCCTCTGCCTGTAAGCCAGCTCTTTGGGTCTGGGCACGATGTCAGGTGGCAAAAGAACTGAGAAAACAAGGGCTTTTGGTGAAAAAACCCAAAGAAAACACTTTTTCAGGCACAGTTAAAGGAAAAAAAATGGAGAGGGCAAGGGGTAAAGATGGAGCAGACCTTAATTTACCAGAAATGTCCAAGACTTCCAATTTGTATCTGTGCAACCCTGCTGTTGTCTTAAAGCTGGTGGTACTGGTGCCCCTCCTGCTGCTCCGGGGAATGAAATCCCCCAAAATCCCAGGGTGAACTGCTTTATGGAGTGACAGGGACATGAAGCATGGAAATGAAGATAAAGTGAGGCTGGCTTGGGAGGGGAAGTGCGACGGCTCCTCTCCAGCTGTGACAGAAAGGGGCCAGGGACACACCGCTGCACTCAGCTCCTTTCGTGGGCTGGAACAACAAGTATTTCTCCTACGTGTGCTGCATTTCCTTTTTTTTTTTAACCTACCCCATGAATAACGCTTTGACCATTTTGACACACTAATAAAAGACTATTAAATCCTGCCACTTGCTCTGTAGAGCAGGAATAAGTCAAGATAGACACAACTGTGGAGAGGGAAAGAAGGCTCTGAATGTGATGGTTTATTAAACATTTCACCCTCAATAGACTTAATATGTATGAGGCTTCTGTCGCTGTCCTACTAACGCTCCTTGAGACCACTGTGACAATAGAAATGAGCCTTAAAGCAGAGTGAAACGCGTCCCTGGCCATGCCACCTGCGTGGGACGTTCCTCTGGCTGTTGCAACGTCAGCAAAAGGGATGGGGAGCAGCCTGGGAAACCCCAAACCCGTGGCCAGCGGCATCAGGATTTCCACCTCGTCCAGAGCAATGTCTTGTCTTGCTGCAGGTGGGTCTGACACCTCATCTCCTCCTCTCTGTGCCGTTGTTACCTGAAACGATGAAAGGATGATTTGGCCAAGAACTGAAGCCCTTCTAGGCGCGTGCACCATGTAGTGTGTAGCAAAGCAGGGGACAGCCTCGCAGGCCTCTCACCCTGTTTCTTAGGGTCACAGAACAATTTTGTCGTATTCGACCCGCTCCCACTGTTTGGAGAGCCAGACAGGCACCCTGCCACACTTATCTGGGGAACACATTTATTTCTTTCTTGCTGCCGGCATAACGCTTTGCAGATCTTTCCTAGCAGCCCTGAAGAAATGGTAATGCAGGGCAGTAGAGGAGGCAGATGAATTTGCTGGCTAACGACGATAAATTTAAATGAAATTATTCTTGTCTGGCCATTCTGCCACAACAAGAAGAATTCCACCCTGCACTCAGCCTTGCAGATTATCTGAAATGAACACAAAGTTGGCCAGCGCTGATAACCCAGCTAAAAAGGTTTTGTGACCCCATTTCAGGTTGAAAACCCTAGTATGAGAAACGCTGAGCTTTCTGGAAAAATAACAGCTTTGCTTACAGTGGTCTGAAGTGGAGCTCTGCTTAGGAAGACGGAGGCGCAGAGCTTCCTCTGAGGTTACATAAATGCGAAGTTTGGATGAGTGAAAGCCACTGCCTCCATCGCCGGCTCCGTACTGCAAGGGAGAGTGAAAGATTTTGGGTTTGGTCGCTGTGATGAGTTTGCAGCACTCCTGGGGATTCAAACAAGCTCTGGCTTTATCCTGCTTGCGAAAGTGCTTCAGTGGAAGACGTTGAGGCAGTATTTCTTTGTTCCAGCAGTACCAGGTCTTTACTGCCTCTGTGGGTCCTGCTCCGTTACCCCTTGGAAAGCCACCCAAGCACCCCCAGAAGGTGACTGCACGGAGCTGGAGCGGGGGAGCCCATTTAATCCCAGGGTCCCCTTAAGGGTTTTTTACAATTGTAAAAGAAATGGAAATCTGGTTTGCTTTTGACGTGGATCCTTCATCCCTCCCTGGTGCAAGAAGAACCTGATGGGAGAGCACAGAGAGTTGAACTCTGCTCGAGGCTCAGATCATTGGGGATAACCCGACTTGGTCAGGTCTCTGCTACTGAAAAACCATGGTTTGGAACCTCACTCTCAGTGCAAGAGGCGGTTGGCATCAGCTCAGACCTCTCCTGGGGTTTTAATCCTCGCTTGGGCTGAAATGGGTGAGCGCAGATCTCATCTGTGGCAAGCCTGAGGCTTCAGGGGGCTGCTCCCCATGCACGTGAAGGCGCCGGGGTAAAGCATCATAGAGCCTGCCCAAGGACGGGCTAGTTCTTAACTGAAACAGCCAAAAAACTGATGTCNGTCAAACAGGAGGATCTGCTGGCCGCCTGCATCCTCTGCCAGGACCTGGGGCTCCTTGGCCAGGAGCTAGGATGTGGCACTTACTCTGGTACCCAAAACAAGGGTGCTTCGCCCTTCTGCAGCTCGGATGCCTTCGTGCGCTCTCTTAGCACACGCACCAAATAGCTGGGAAGCTCTTATGGACAGCAGGAGGTCTTTTGCTTTTATCTCCTGGACTCGTCTCTGCGCCGCCTCTTTCTTCACCTCCTCTGAACCTCTGGGTTCAGCTGGTGCAGTCCAGGAGATCGCAGGCATGGGAAGAGGGAGAGACCTTGGGGTGGCTGGCTCTCCTCTTTACCTCCAGATGATCTCTTCAATGCGGCTTTTATTCAGCTGAAGTTTTTAAACAGATGTGGCTGAACTATAGTGCATAAATTAGCTGATGGGCACTGTCTTGTTGTGACTGTTCATCACGGAGACTTCTTTTTTTTTCAGGTGGGACGTTCACTGCTTAGAAACTCCAGCCAAATTTGATGGCAGTTTCCAGCAATTTTCTCAGACCATTTGTTTAAGGTAGGGCTTGGCCTTGATGGTCTGCTTGGGATGTTTTCTCTCTCCCAGGGGGAGACTCGTGCTCTCAACTGGGTAACGGCATATAGCAAGTGCTCTTCCTGCAGGGTTCAAGCAACAACAGCTACTGTGGACCCAAGGATTTCCTGCCTGTATCGTTATGAGGAGAAAACCAGTCGTACGCGTGGCTGTGAGTAGCAAACGGCCAGGGCATGCTCTCAGGGGGAGGGACTGTAAGTGTGCATGCCGTTGTGCAGAAACTTGTCTGTGCTTTTGGGACCTCTGCTACATCACCCTTCCGCGTGTGCAAGAAGGAAACTTGTCGTTATTTCCGTAGCCCTTGGTTTATCAAGTTTAAGCACTTACTAGAGAGGACTTAAAAAGTTATCATCGTGTGCGTGTGTCTTGCTCTCGTTTATTTCTACTATTCAAAGTTCTCTTAAAAACTTAATTCCCAGAAAACATTGCCATTGGCCGTCTCCATCCCCTCCAATTCCCCCTCCCCTGGTTTTCCCACGTTTGAGGACCTGGGGGCTATAACCCTGCCTGCTGCGAGTCTGCAGTCCTTTCCCACGTCCTGGTAGCTCTACGGTGTCCTGTACAAAAGCTCCCCTCAACATTCAGTTCCCTTTGGGCTGTTTGAAGATGAAACGGTCAATTCTTGCTGTAACCATGCTTTAGGTTTTGCGTTTCGCTAAGTGATATCCCCAGTTCCCTGTTCCTGGGAGCCACTGGGCACCCGCTGCTCTCGGTGGGGACCGAGGACGTGTGGCATTTTGCAGGGCTCAGTCCTCAGCGTGCTGGAAGTCGGCACAGAGGCGCTTTCAGCTCCAGCTGCTCCTCCCCTCCCTCTGCCACAAAGCTCTCAGGTTAATTTTTCTGCCGCCTTTTGATTTTTTCCATCAAATTGTCTTGTTGTTGCACTGCCCATACTTGTTAAAGGTCACAAAATAAATACCACGCCACTGTCTTGTGTATCAAAGCTGCTTTCCACATTAGCTTTTCATGTGTTTTCAGACCATTAAAACTGTCTTCTTGCTCTTTGCTCTTGTGATCAAAGCATCACTCATGCAGTAATCTCATGCAGAATGTGCTTTATCTCTCCCGGCAACTATTGCCTCCTCCTGTGATGCTGCTCTTGGAGGACGTTTCTTTTGCTCCCAGTGCTTTCCCCCTTCTCCCTCCACTCCGGCTCTGGTTGTGCAATGCTCCAATGGACCAGCTGGCGAGGGAAATCGTTAAGTTTTTTTATAAGAGGGAAGGAAAAATGGTAAAATGGACCTTATTTGTTCTGTAATGGGGCTCCTGGTGCCACCCTAAGCAGTTACTGACTGTTTGTCAGTAAGCCTAGCAAATAGAAAATTGCCCTATAAAGTGTTTTTTAAGGGCTGAAAGGTCATAAAAAGGATGTAGCGCTATCGCAGGAGACAACTTTGTTTAAACAGTGTCATTAGTCTCTTTGTAGGCCTTTTTATGGTGCTTTCTCCCTCGCTCGTCGCTCTCTTCCCTTGTTGTTTCGGGTTTCTTTGTCCTTGTTCAGTCCTGAAGTTGTTGTGATCTCCTGAAAGCCACCTCGAGCAGAGAGGGGCCGGGTGGGTAAGCCCAGGACACGGATCTGCTGTGCAGCTGCTGGGAAATGGGGTCTTTAAATAAAACGGAAAGGGAAAGCCAGGTTCATAAGGAACAGAAGGCGATGGGGTTGGGGCGAGGATGCCCCTCGTCGCTTTTGGATCGCGTTTCTCAGAGTCAGGAGTCCCAAAAGCTTTGTGAAAGGAAGCGACACGGCAGAGGCGCTCGTGATGCTCACGTGAGCTCGGACAACTGAAAACCTTCAGAGTTCACACAGACTCGCCCTCTTNAAGGGAAAGCCAGGTTCATAAGGAACAGAAGGCGATGGGGTTGGGGCGAGGATGCCCCTCGTCGCTTTTGGATCGCGTTTCTCAGAGTCAGGAGTCCCAAAAGCTTTGTGAAAGGAAGTGACACGGCAGAGGCGCTCGTGATGCTCACGTGAGCTCGGACAACTGAAAACCTTCAGAGTTCACACAGACTCACCCTCTTCGATAGCAAACAGTGCCACAAGGGGCAGGAAGCACAGGGGATTCAACTATATGAAAATAACTCAAGTTAGAAGCAGACCTTGGTGCGTTGCAGGCCGGGAAATGGGGGAATCACTGCAGAGGGATCCTGAAGGGGCTGGAGCTGGCAAAAAAAATAAAAAATTTTTAAAAAAAGAGTAAAAGAAGAGCCTGGCAAAGTGTTTTCACAGATGTGTCATTCAGAAGTGGTGCATGTAACTGAAGAATGGCAGAGTACTCCGTATGAAAGGAGGAGGAAAAGCAATCCCGGCAGCGACTGGCCTTTCACAGTCTGCAAAGCTTTAGACAAATTGCGAAGGAAAGAATAATGGGATGAAAATAGGACTGAGTCCAATCCAGACTTACAAAGGCACATTGAACCTGTTTGTCCTGATATTTTTTTTTTTTTGTTGGTAGGGGAACTGGTTTCCTCCACAAAAGAAAAACGCGTTTCTTCTTCAGCTGGCTTTTGGTTAAGCAATATTTCAGGGGATATTTCAGTGGATGAAGAGAAATGAATCATCTGTGCTAAAAGACAATGCTGGTGCATGAAGAAGTAAGTATTAATAGGTGATAAAAAAAAATTCAGCCTGGAAAACAGGTTCTGAGCAGTCAGAAGAGCGGCTTTTGCTGGGGCTGAAGACCCTGTCGGTGATCGGTTTGAGTGGAACTGAGGCGTGCAGCGGTCGCAGCGAGGGCTGGAGCAGCGGCGTGGGTCTGCATGCTGCAGGAGGTCCCTCCGTGCCCCCGGGTACCCCCAGCGCGATGTCAGCGCCTAAAAGGGATGGCGAGGGAGGATGAGCAGGATCACGCAAAGCGAAACGTGCTGGAATTGCACAGGTTTTCACGCAGATCAAATCTAAGTGCCCAAATATGTGTAGTGCAAAGCTAAGGCTGCGAACGTGGCTGAAATGACCTTGGTGAAGACCAGGGCTGCCTGCTGCAGGTGGTGGGTGCTCCTCCGCCAGCTCTCTCCATGCACGGCCATGGGTATTTTCATCTGACCTATGCTTTGCATCAACAAATCTGGGGTACTTGCTGTGACACTGCTGAACTTGGGCATCACCTGCGAGGTGATGGCATAAATCACTTGAATGTCCCCTTTGCCCCCGTTTATCTCAGGGACGTGGTTATATCAGAAGAGCGCTCCTTGGAAGCAAAGCCTGCCGAGCGTTCGGTCGGCGAGAGCTGCCGCAGCGCTGCTGGGATGCAGGGGCTCCCGCACGAGCCAGCCCGGTCCAAGGAGCATCAGAAAAAGCTTAATCTCATTGCCTGCCACCGTGCAATGTGCAGAAGGAAACTCCCTTTTCTATTGCTGCTGCTGTGGTTTTACGGCTCGTATGGTGTCTAATTATTTTGCTGCGTCTGAAGGAAAGACCCAAGGCCCACCTGCCCTTCTCTGCGGGATTTTCTTGCGCTCTTGGAAAATGAGGCTGCCAGCAGAGGGCACGCGATATATGAATACGCAGATCCTATACGGGTCCTGATAGAAACTGCCTCCTAAAGCTTGTCTCCTTTCAGAACAGCTGCTTTTCCAAAAGGGGAAACTGAGGCAGGGAGAGAAGTGAACTGCCCAAGGTTGGAGAGCGTTAGGAGCAGAGTGCATGCCCTGCGTGGCAGAACCGAGCTACTCGCTCGTCACGAGCAGGCTTTGATTTGGTTTTATTTCTTCCCCTCAGACTCTATTTTTGGTGTTTGAGGCTGCTTTGGGGGTTTCTCCTTTTGCCTGACTGAACGGGACTGAGGACCCATGCTGAGGCCTTTAAAGGTTAAAGTTTCAATGGCTAGTAGGGAATTCTTGGGGTGCTCACCCCGGAGCTGTCAGGGTGGAGAGGTGGAGGCAGAGGCAACCTTGCCGCAGCCTTCCTCTTCCTGGCCGCGTCCCTATCACGGGCGGCACGAGTGCGAGTGTGGAGGGTCAAACAGGAGGATCTGCTGGCCGCCTGCATCCTCTGCCAGGACCTGGGGCTCCTTGGCCAGGAGCTAGGATGTGGCACTTACTCTGGTACCCAAAACAAGGGTGCTTCGCCCTTCTGCAGCTCGGATGCCTTCGTGCGCTCTCTTAGCACACGCACCAAATAGCTTTTGGCCCTTAGAGGCGAAGGTGTCCCTGAGCCACGTGTGTTCGTCAGCTCTTACCTCCTTTCTAGACAGCGCCGATCAAAAGCAGTTTAGCGCACTTCAGCCTTCGCGAATGGAAATTTCCCCCGTCTCCTTCCAGGTCCTTAGGGTTTCCAAACGTCAAGCTGTCAACTGCAAACGCTGTTTGAAAATGCTTAGCAAGTTGTAGTCCGTTGGCATCCGTCAGTCACCAAAGACAACCAGACTGTTTTCTTGCTCTTCTCCTTAATATTCCCTCCTAGCAAAGCTCCGGAGACGTCATTAGGAGCAGCGAGCTCTTTGGAGCCGGGCTAACAACTGCTGAGTAGGTCGCTCCTGAGTAAATCATTTGCTTCTCTGTTTCTCTACGTGCCGTGAGCTGAGGGTGCCGAGTCCTGCCTCAGCATCAGAGGCTCAGCGACGGAAAAGGTGAAGGCTCCGAGCACCTGGAAGCGGCGCCGCTCCTTTCGCGGCAGCGGTTTCCGGAGGGGGAGCAGCAAGTGCGTGGATCTCGTGGCGACCCCGAAAAGCCTTGCACCGTTCTCTAGGGCTGGGTATGCCAAAATAGCAGTGACAGGAGAAGGGGGGAATACTGATGCTTGCAATTCTAGCAGGTACGGAGCCTCAAAGCTAACACGAATCAAGCTGTGATGGGCTCTGAGCCCTGTTCTCCCGCTCCGTGGTCGATATGGGAAGTCATGTGCAATGAAGTGACCACGCTGGGTCAGAAATTGCTTGCGCGGCAGCTTTCAGTGCAATAATCAGGCCCTATTATTAATGTCCTTTTGTTTATTTATCCACCCAGAATTTCTCAGCGGGGCCTGGTTTTCCTTCTCTTCCCCCTACAACGCCTCTCCCAGGTCTTCTGCATTATTACAAAGAACCATCCCGGTAAATAATTTCAGAAAATAACTCCCAACATTGTACTTTGGCCTTAAAACAAAGGGCTGAAAATGCCACTGGGAGGTCCTTATACTTGTCACCTGAAAATAATAATTCTAATTAGCTTCCATGCCTGCACTTGGGTCCGGCTTAATAAATCCTAATGAACGGTAGCTGATTGAAATACATCCTTGTGAGTTATTTAAAACAATAAGCGTGCTCCACTCCGAGGGAACGGTTAACCACGTTGGTGGGTCACCAGCGATCCCCTCGCGATGAAACAGGAGGGAGGCGGGCAGAGCAGCGGTCTGACGTGTTCCGTGGGGCGCTGGGGGATGTGAAATGCCGACTTGCCGACCGTCGAGGAAGCTTTAACTACTAGAAATGCCTCCGCAAACCTTCGAGGCTTTTGGTGGTTGGTTACCAAGTGATCCAACTCTGCTTAAAATAGCAGTGAGGATGAGGTAACTTGGGTTTGAACTCATAGCGGCACAGTTTGAGACTGGATGGAGCCAGGATGTGCCCGCTTCTCTCCCCGTGCAGACGTGGGCCGAGGGAGAAGAAAATGTTGTAACTCGCATGACGGGAATGAAAAAGAAGTTATCGATTAAAGCGGGATGTTCTTGTGAATTACCCAGACGGCAGCAAATGTGAACGCAAATCTTTACGCCTTTCAGCTGCTTTGCAAATGGCCTTTCCCCCACCCCCCCAAAAACACGCGTTTGTGCCTCGTCCTATAAATCAAATCTTTTGAGTTTTCAGATCTTCCGCAAACTGGGTTTCCTCTAACAGGAGAGATTTTTATTGGAAAAAATACCTGCTTTTGTTACAGCTGTTTCTCTTTCCCTGCCTCCCTGCAGGAAGGCTGAAGTAGCCTCAGGTGACACCACCGGTAAGGGGGACTGAAAGGCGACCGTGGGGCCCACAAGACCCTGGTTGCACCCAGGGACAGAGCTGCCCAGAGACCCCCACCTTCTCAGACAGCTCACAGGCTGGCACGCGTTTGCTAAAACGGCACCGTTGCGTACAAACGCGCAAACCGGCCTCTTCCCCTCGGTGCTGCTGTGCAGCCGGACTGTATTACTCACAAATGTTTTTTCCTATGCATCCTGATGCCTGTTCAGCTGCCCCCACCAAGCTGTTCTTTGTCCTGTAGATAAGTTTAATTGTTGCTTCTAGCTTGGTTGTACCTTTATTTACTCGCCTGCCTCCACAGGTCTATAAATAAGAACGTGGGCACGTTCGGAGCTAATGAAAGGGCAAAGGTGAGCCAGAGCTGGACTTTTAACCTTCGTTTGTCTTTGGCTTGCAGAAGACTTGTGCTCCTGCTAAATTTTTGATACAGATTAAGCTGCGTGGCTCCCCTTCGAGCTAGCCGGAACCTTGCTTCTACAAGCGTACGCTGTCTTTTTAAGCTTCATATCCCTTTTTGTGTCTGTCCTGCACACCTGCTGGAGCCCTGCGACGTGCAGAAAGTGGGCGATGGGAAACTCCAGCGTG
Source organism: Steatornis caripensis (assembly GCA_013398225.1). Taxonomy (NCBI): domain Eukaryota; kingdom Metazoa; phylum Chordata; class Aves; order Caprimulgiformes; family Steatornithidae; genus Steatornis; species Steatornis caripensis. The sequence continues at coordinate 25,390 of VZSC01018193.1, read as the reverse complement.
CCGCCGGTCTGTACACGGCCATTGCAGGGCTGCCCCGTAAGCGAGACCACGGAGCATCTTCCCCTCTCCACTCCTAAACGAACCAGCAAAGAGGATTACGCACCCTCCTCCCCTTTCAGGATTACCCTAAATAATTCCTGTTCTCCTAAGTACCAAGGGTAGCAAAGCAACGAGACGGCTGCACAGATTTCGGCTGGCGACCCCGACGCGCGTGGGCTCGCGGCGGGTTTGCTCTCCGGTTGCTAAAACCTGCCGCCGCCCTTTCCCGCAGCTCCGCTTTGACGCGGGCAGCGCGGGTCCCTGGAAGCGGCGCGGCTGTTTAAACACACGCTCCGTGCGCACCTCTGCCTGGCTGCGTGGGTGTACCTGCGTTCCTGCTTATCTAAAGCTTGTTGCTGTGAACAGCTTGTGACACCGATGGAAACGCTGGTTGACAGCAGGCTTGGGGAGATCTTTTAGAGCCAGTTTTGTCGTCTGTAGGCTTCTTTATGGCAAAACTATGTCGTCCCCAAGGCTAAAGCAAATCTGGATTTTCTCAGGAGCTTTGTCTGGGCAAACCTTTAAAGCTCTGGGGTTTGGAGCTGCACCTCCAGCAGGACTGCCAGGCGTGCCCGTTGCACGGGTGTAAATCAGCTCTGGGGTTCGTGGCAGCAACGTGCTGTGGCCACGTAAGATTCCCACCCAAACTTGCACCCGTGTTCACCTGCATCCGCCTAGGAAACCCTGGGGTGTAAGGAGCAGAAATAACTTTGACTCTGTCTTGCATGTTTGTCCCCTACAGCTGTCGCTCAGATCTTCTGGGTCTCGCAAGTCTTGGAGAAGGTGATGTGGAGCGGGTGCCCTTTAGCCTTCGCCAGGACAGCAGAGCTCTGCACCCCTCTGTGGGGTTAGCCATCCATCCCAGCGCGCCCCGTCCGGTGCCGTGGCACGGCAGGGGAGGAGAAGGCCAGGTGTTTCAGGCAAGGTTTGCAAACGGGGACGTGACTGTGCCTGGCCTGGGCTCGGCACGTGCAGCTGTTCGGTGTCTATGCCTGGGATTAAAATAGCCAACGTGCTCCTCGTGTCCCACTGCTCTCCGGTTTGCGCGTGCGAAGCAGGGCGCTACAGCAGCGCCCTGGTCTGCAGCCCGGCGGGGGGGCTCGGTGCGGGACAAGCCTTGGCCAAGGGCACCGCGGCGGCTCTTTCGTCCAGGCGTGCTCGGTGGGGCAAGCAGATGGACGGGCACCTGCAGAGCTCTGCGGTACAGCCGCTGCCACAGTCCGTGTTATTTTCTACATCTATTTTTTGCGGAGAGTTAAAAGAGTTTCATGAGAACGGTTTATACTTTCGGTGCGCGTTCGGTCCGACTCTTTCTAAACCAGTTACTCATTTAACTCGGTTTGTGTAAAGAGATTTTGATAGACTGAAATTTTGGCCTTACAGCAATAAAATCTTTTTAAATACCGCCCAAGCTGAAATATTTATTTTTGGCTTTGTTAGCTGTCTGAAGTGATGAAAGGATTCTTTCGGGCAGCTGTTCCTTACATCTTGTATCGTCAGCTGCCCCACAGGAAAGGAGGAAAAGACGGGCTCCCGCCTTCCAGATGCTCTCCATGGGTGTGCAGTAGTCCGACGCCTACTTTCGCTCATCCCTCAGAGCTGGAGATCGCTCGGATGTCGCCAGCACCGACTGTTTTCTTGCCACGTGCCCTAATGTCCAAGGAGGGAGATGTTAATTTTGTAATTAAGCCTTGAGGGAGTCTGGATCTGCTCTTGGCTCTGCCACAGGCTTCCTGCATGACCCCTGGGTGAATTCTGGGGATAAAACGTTGTTGTCTCTTTGAGGGTGAAAATGCTTTTGTTTTTCTGACCTCTGCCTCGCCAGCCTGTCAGCGTTTTGAGGAATACGGACTCTCTGTGCCAGGGACCGTATGGACTGCTGTAGGACCGTGATCTCACCCAAGATCTGTAGGAGACACCATGGAAGGGTAAGGTAAAGGACAACAGGAGCGGGCAGGTGAGCGAGTGGGCTCGCTGTCCATCCCGTCCCCCCAAAGCAATGGGGAGATGAAATCCCAGGGCCGAGCAGTGCGGTCCTCAGCGCGTTGGCCTGGCAGTGCGGGACCCTGGCGGGCTGCGAAAAGAGGGGAGCGGCGCAGCGCTGAGCCCGTGCTTGTGTCTGTGCGGTGCTCTGGGCTCAGTCCACGGCACGTGGGCTCGCAGGATGCTGAGCAGCATGCGGGGGCTTTGGGTACGGCAACCCTCAGCTGTGGGCTGTGAACTACAGGTGTCTGGGCTTTGATTAAAGACCATAAAGCCACGGCTGTTGCCTTGCCGTGCAGGGTGGCAATGCAATAAATCAAGATAAAATCAGCGGAGTGTTAAACAAGCCATGAGTGATTTACAATAAATTGTGTAAAGAACATTATACGACTTTCATAGCATGAGGAAATTACTGCTGGAGAAGGATGCGGCACTGCTTAGCTTTTGTTTCCTGTTGCATTCAGAGTGAGCTTTCGCTCGTCTCCACACCATCCTCCCGCACGGCACCGAGCCCGGAGCAGGGCACAGTGGCTGGTGAAGCGCGGCCGCTCCACGCTTGTGCATCCCTCAGGCTGCCTGCATGTGTCCCAGCTGAAGATTTTCCTACTCGATAGCCGAACCTCTACAGCAACGCAATAGCGAGCAATATTTTGCCTCTTCGGATACGCCCCCTTACCTTGCATTTGCTGTACAACCATTGCCTTTGAGGGGCGGAACAGAAATGTCAAACGCTTTAGCACGTAGAAGAGGTATCTGCTTGCTTCCCCTCTGTGCACATGTAACAGCAGAAGCCTGAGGGTCCCCAACTGAGTTACTTCTCATGCAAAGCATCCTCTAATATATTCGGCCCATACATATTCTGTATACGTCCCCTACTACGCTAAGTGCTCTAATACATTTAGCTCTTCAACCTCATCTTCTTGGGTAATTCATTTAAACCATTAGCAGCTGTTTAAAAGACTTTTGTCCCATAAGATTTGGTTGCTAGTGCAACAAAGGTCATTTTGTCCAGTAAATTAGCTAATCCGCACCACCAGCAGTTTGCCTCAGTGATTTCAAATGCTCTGTCACATCATAAATGCATTTACCAACAATATAATCGATTAGAATAATTTTACCTCTGAAGGGACCTGACCCAAAGTGAAGTCCTTTAAATGAACAAATTCATTTTAGTTCATTTAAAAACTGCTCTGGTGCCTCTTTGGTGAAATTGTCTTTTATTTGTCTTTAATTTTCTGTTATCTTCTCAGTAGACGAGGCATAAATTTTCAGCAAGAAATCAGATTCGTGCAGCCTTCGCCGTTTCAGATCTCCACCAAAAGTGTTTTTGATACCGGCAACAAACTGAAAATTCATTCATTTTGTCTTGTCTTGCCCATCTAATAAACAAGTGGGAACTTACCAGGCACCTGTAAAAGTGAAACTCCTCTCATTCTCACCGAGTAAGATGAGAGAGCAATCAATGAAATTAAAGGACATGAAATTCCAGGTCCAGAAAAGGCAGCGCTCTTGCTGGGGAACTCGTGGCCACGGTGATTTCTTGCCGCAAGCACAGTTACTCCAAATGTTATTCAAAACGCAGCCAAGAAATTTGGCTCACCAGGACCTGCACGATTGTTAGAAAAGGTGTTGGGAAAGCGCTGACAAATGGCGCACGGCGCTCAAGTCGACCTGGAGATGAGCTTACTGGCAAAAGTCAGTTTGGGCCATGTCCCAGGGACTTCAAGGAGGCGACAGCCTCGCTTAAGGGTCTTCGCTGAAGAGAGATGCTTCAGTCGACGGGCCCACGAGTGGAAGAGGAGAGGTACGACTAAGTTATGAGAAGGCTTGAGCATGCAGGCAGGGAAATTAAATATCAAGCCACGAGCCGACATGACTTTGATTCTCAGAAAACACATCTGTGACTCTTGGGCTCCTTGACGTCACTTCCTTCTCGCTGAGCAGGTGTCCGTGTCGAGGAGATGAGGAGGAGGTAAGGCAAAGGGGGAATGTGGAGACCAAACTTGCGTTCCTACTCAAGGTGGTCTCTTCCAGTACGTCTGGGGAACTTTTTCAGGAACGCATCGAATGTTGCTGCCAACCTGGTAGCTCCTCTTCTGCCTTTCTTGGGGCTGTTGGCTTGGAACTAACTTCACGTGGAAATTATTTTTATCGAATACTTATTATGGAAATAGTCTATTTACAACATGCGCTAAAACCATAAAACACGAGAAGGCAGATCTGAGCAATGTGGTTTTTTTTTTTTTTCCTCAAGGACTTGGAGAATATTTTGCCCAGTTATTTTGAACAGGTTTTATATTTAGCAAGTCTAAACATGGTATGAGAAGTAAATAAATCAAAACGGCAAAAACGACAGGAGAAGCCACAATGCAGTGTTTGAGCCTGTCCAAAACGCGTGGGTTTGAAACACGCTCACTCGGTGACGTATGTGGAAACGCTGCACATTCAGCCGTGAGACTGGAAACACAGTGCAAGGTGGGTGAAGGGTTTCGAAGATGGATAGCCTTGTGCTTCCCTAACACAACGCCAGGAGTTGTTAGGGGATGCTTTCTGCTGAAAAATGATGTCTTTCTGGAGGATAAAACATGAGTGGTAGACTTGATCTCAAAAGCACCATGTCGGTTGAGGCATCATCCCAGTTTCGCTCAGGATTTAGGTGGGACTTAACGCCTTTGTACTCCTTGGGTGGACTTCTTGGTGGGTTTCTCCAGGCTTGGCTACAGAAAACCTAAACTTTTGCACCACAAAGGCATTAAAACCTAGTATGAGAGTTTATGGGGAGGGAACACTCACTAAACTGCTGAAGGCAAGGGAAGAAAATCTGTGTCTGCTGCTGTCACCGGAATGCAGATACGGAGCTGTTGTAGGGGCTTTGAGATATGCAAAATGCTTCAGGACAATCCAGTGTGTTTGCAGGGGCTGTTACCGGGAGAGCGGGCGCCTTGCAAAGCCTCCCCTAAATAAAGGGCCGAGGAGCAGAGGGGGGACCTTAGACCAAGGAGCAGGATGGGGGACTGCGCGTGGCAAAATCAGCGGCGAAGGAAGGGAAAGGTTTGGGATGGGAGGAAGGAAAAATGAGAGGAGAAGAAGAAAGGATGCGGGAGCAAAATACCCAGGGGGGGTTGTCAGCAAAAGGTGCCGATGCCAGGCGGGAAGGGCGTAAGGGCTGTGATCTCCCGGGGGGGCACCTGCGGTTCGGCGTTCTGTAGGCAGTGGTTGATGAAGGCATGTTGAGTGCAATGGAAGAACCAGCCCGGGAGTAAATAAGTGTTTTCCTGTACGGAGGAAATGACAAATTACGGGTGAGTTTGAAGGCATGAAAGTAAAAATATAATTTTGGCTGGGGACCTATTTATCGCTCTATTTTAAAATGCATTTTAGCATCCGTGTACTTTAATTAAAAATACATTTTAGGACCAGCGCAGCCAAACTGCCACGGTGCCAATCTCCTTTTTTGGAAATTTCTCCTTAACATTTTGAATGTATTATAAATTCATTGTTTCTAATACAATCTTTCCCTTCTCTCATCAATTTATTATCTGTTTTTCATTTCTCTTCTCTTTTGTTAATCTTTCTAAATAACTTTAAAGTGGTCCTCCATCTATTTAGCTAAATGAATTCACTCCACAGATACTCATTATTTTGAGGATGATTTATGCAAGCACTATTAGCTAGATTGTTCCTTGTTTGAAGGTTTTTCTGCAATCAGAAAAACCCAGATTTGAGTCAGCTAGAATTAGATCCAGTAAAAAAAACCCCAAATTACATAAAGTATTCAGCACCTCTGTCAGACTTCGTATGTAAGAGGTCAGCTTAATAGGCATAAAAACACAAAGCAGCTTAAAACTGTGGGGCTGACCTACTGATCTCATCTCAGCCTGGGAAACGCTGTAGCATCAAACCCCGAAAGTCAAATCGGATTTTTTTTTTTTCTTTTTTTCCCCCCAGCTGATCCTCGCAACTCTACGAGAAGAGGCTGCGCATCACGTACAATCGCAGACTAGGGCATTAAGCTGTGCTACACCGCTTGATTTACTGTCTGGGCTTCATCTGACAGTGCACCATGGTGGCACACCCAGCACATTTTATAGATGTTGGCAAAGGCTCCTCTTTGAGCCTCGCTAGCGATAACGGCGCGAGTCGCGCAAGGATGCTTGGTCCTGCTCTCAACGTGCCCGTGACCTTGAGAAATTGATTTTTAATCCTGGTGAGGTGTCACCTTGGCGGTGGGTGTCCTTCCTGACCCAAGGCGTAGCAGCCGGGAGGAGCATCCTGCCATCCCCCCCGGAGCCGGGCAGGCTGCAGGGCTGGAGACGCTGCTCTTTGCTTCAGCAGGGTCACTGGAGGGTTTACAGCCTCTGAGAGGTGGTAGGCAAGTTCAGAGGAGCAATAGTAAATAGACTTGGCTGCTTTACGAAAAATACCTGAGACAACTGGGGATTTTCTTGTAAAGCCCTATCTTGTCTTTTGGTGACAGTTTGCAAATGGCTCCTACATGCTAAATGACATCAAATGGGGGAGATCAGGCAGAAGGGGATGCCAGGCGTCCTCAGTCCCTGTGCAGGCTGTCGTGGTGGGAGCACATCTGGTTTCTCGGCTGTTGAAACCGTTGCGGCTCTGGTAACTTTTGACTTTGCCCTGCTGAGCTCCCACCCTGGCGAGCATCGACCGCTTCCCCAGTCTGAGACGGGTGACGCCTGCCGTGACAGCACCCAACACCACCGCCTGCCCAATGCTCACGCACCTCCCGCGTGAGCCCAGGACAGGGACCCCAGCTCTCCTCTCCACTCTGTACAATTCTGGGTGAGATGTGTGCTTCTCCAGCCCGTCCACCTTGCGTGCGGACTGGAACACACCCGGGTGCGTGCCAGCGGGGGACGATTTATTAGGGCCAGCTAAGAGCATTACACATCCCATTATGTCAGCTGCGATTTTGCAAGCCAAGTGCCCATTCAGGGCGTACTGCGTATCCTCAGATTGCTATTGATCTTAAAATTTCTGGTGGTTTATTAATGACAGAAATGCCGTGGCCAGATCCTGCTGGCTCGTGTAAACCTGAAGAAGTGGCACTGCTGTCAGCCGGAGACAAATCTGGAGTAAACGGAGCAGAATCTGGCCTACTCTTTTCCAACCACTATATGTGGCTTAAGCAGGAAATACGGGAGGAAGCAAATCAGGCTGCCAACAAAATGTTGTCTCTTTTCAGTCATGACCACCTTTGGAACTAATCCTGATCCTTTGCAGAAAGAGCCAAAAACCCCCACGGGGCTCAGCATCGGGCCTCTTCTTCGCCAGGCCTCTTCAAAATCCTCCATTTTACACTAAAAGTCCTTCGCCGCCGCCATCGTTGCGCGGGGTTTATTAATACGGCTCTTGGCTTTGAAAACTCTCCATCGGGCAACAGGTTAAGACCTGGAAAATGTCAGGCTCCCCGTGCTCCGTCTGGCTGCGGAAAGGCTGTCTGCAGCCCGCGACAGCTTTGAGCTTCCACCCAGCCTCTGCCCGGGGAAGGGCCGGAGCCGGGGCTCGCGGACAGCTGGCGAGGGGCGAGCTTTGAAGATGGATTTGTTAGTCACGGGAGCAGCATCCCACTCTCCTGACACGGGGCCGGAGGGAAGTTTATTGCCTGGGCAGCTCGTGCCTTTGGGAGAGGGTCGGGAGGCGTCGCCTGCTCTCCGGGCTTGGCCTCTCCTTCTCCCGATTCCCATTTTAGTAACCTTCCTTTTCTTCCTGTAAAGGTCATTTTCCTGAGCTAGCCAACTTACGAGTGGAAGACAGTTTGCTCAAGGAGAGCTCCACCAACTCACATACAAATCTCCCCTTCCCACAGTAATTTATGATTTGCCCTAATTAGCTTGTATAAACGCGTGGAAGCTCCAAGTGCAATCTCTTCTTTGCGCGGCTCGCGTTCGCGTTGCAGGCTGTGTTCCGCTTGTCAGAGGCATTGTTTGTTCAATAATAAAATTGCCACATACTGTTAATCACAACCTGCAAACATCTAATAAAGCAACCATTGAAAGCGTGGATGTAAAACCATCTCTTCACCAGCCCCATTAGGCTGGGCTCTTTCTGCTTTGAAAGCTGCGTGACCTCCCTTTTCAATCAATTCCCAGTTATTAACCATGAAGAATAGCGTTGGGAACTGCATTTGCAAATTGAACGTGGCGGTATATAATGAACTCACTCTTTAAAAACATTCCAGTCGAGGGGGTATGTGTCTAGCTAACGCGTTTTAATCGCTAACGTGTTTCAATCTCTCCCCCCCCCCCCCCC
>VZSC01018193.1:0-15725 GCA_013398225.1 Steatornis caripensis | reverse complement strand
TGTCCCTATCCCCACCTCGGCGAGGGCGGTGCGGGGCTTTGCAGGAGCGGGACGCGGTGCGGAGCGCGTCTCTTCCACGCTCATCCCGCCGGCCTCAGTCGGAGCGGGGGACACATGCCGAGGTCCCCTGGGCTGCACCGGCATCATCCTGTCCGGTGCGGGAGCGAGAGGGACCGGGCAGCAGGACAAGGCGCCCAGCTCCAGCATCGCCGGGCTGGGGAGGACGCTGAGCCGCAGCCCCCCAGGACCCGCGGAGGGGAAGAACCCCTCCACTTCGCTTCTCTCTCGGTGGGGCGGGAAGGAGCGAAGTTTAAAGACAACCTCGGATTTATTGTGGACGCGGTGGGGAATTTCAGACCGGGATTGACCCTCTCGCTGTTTATATAAGAGAGCTCGGAGTGCATGTGCGCTTTCTCGTCGCAGGAAAATGGAGCGGGTTGGAGTTGGTTTGGGGAAGGCACATGCCTCCCTCGCCTCGGGTCCCAAAAACTCCCCTTTGCTTTTGCTCTTTTGCAACTCGCAGGCAGGGAAGGAAGAGGACAGTCAAGCCTCTAAATCTACTCCCCTCTCCCGTGTCCTTTACCCAGTTTGTTAATGTTAAATGGAAAAGAGCTGTGTGTTCTTCTCAGTTGTGACATCTGGAAAACTGAATTTTACCCGAAAGGCTTGGGTGCAAGCGGAGAGTTGTCTCGATAATCTTCAGAAAGTGCGCTCTTAGCTTTGCTCTGCGCGTCAGCTCAGCAGCGTTGTNAGAGGACAGTCAAGCCTCTAAATCTACTCCCCTCTCCCGTGTCCTTTACCCAGTTTGTTAATGTTAAATGGAAAAGAGCTGTGTGTTCTTCTCAGTTGTGACATCTGGAAAACTGAATTTTACCCGAAAGGCTTGGGTGCAAGCGGAGAGTTGTCTCGATAATCTTCAGAAGTGCGCTCTTAGCTTTGCTCTGCACGTCAGCTCAGCAGCGTTGACATCGTGCAGATAATTAACGCTTTTACCTGTCCCTGATACCTGCCTGCAGTTTGCTGCCTATATCCTGCCGCTGCTATTAAAAGCATTATTTATTAATATGGTTATTATTGATCTCGCTTCAGTTAACCAAAGAAACCCGTGTGCGTCTGAGACCGCTGTTTTCCTCAGCAACACCACCAAGTCGAGCGTTGTCAGAAGGAGGAATTGCACAATCCTCCCCGGAATGCTGCCTTGGTCCGTTATTAGGAGAAACGCTTGGGGGGGAAGACCTACAATTTTGATGGCCTTGGGTCTCCTCTCGTTTAAACTAGGTTTGCACAAACTATCGACTTTTGCAGAGATATTTCTGCTTTACACGGGTGCGAGGCGGGGGGACGAGGCTCCTGCATGCGTGCGGATGGAAGGGAGAAGTAGTAAACAAGTAGTTGATCTCCGCGGCGATGCTTTAGCCATGTAAATGCTAAGTGTAAATGATGGTTCCGTAGCAAAAAAAGTGATCTAGCGGGGGCTTGGGGAGGGCACTGCGTTCCTGTTAGCAGCTGAGGGCGAGCCAAGGCAGGTCTCTTCCGTTAAAGCAGGTTAATGTGTTTCAAAACTTTGGGGGCCGGCGGGAGGGAGAAGCCTTCTCCGTCGGCTTTGGTGGGGCGCCGCTCTCTTGCGCGGTGCTCTGGGTTCGGCATCCCCGAAGCCGGTACCTCTGACAAACGAACGGGAAGAAAACAAAGCAGCGTCGGCCCCAGGCGAGGGAGGTTTGTGCAGAAGAGGGTTCAGGTGTGCTCGTGCCGGCGTGAGGCTGTGTTTTTATTTTGCCTTTCAGCACCTCCCCTAAGAATTCACGGGAGAGGGGGTTCCTTTCCCCAAACTTACCCGTCTGACGTGCCATTAGATGGAAATGGTGACGGTTGGTTAGTAGCGAAGCAGAAATTGAACAAAACTACATAAGCCCTGTGCTGTAGTGTTACTGCTGTCAGACCCGGTGTGTTTTGGTCGTAGCAGAACAAAGCTCACGATGTATCACAGCAATAGGGAAAAGCCCCTTGCTGGGATTTTTTTTCCCCCCTTCTCCCCGTCGCCAGCAGTCCCACGCCTCGCGGTGACAATAATCCTCCGGTGTCAACTCTTTAAGTTTCTTGGCGAGAGCGCTCGCGTCGCTGGCGGTTGTGACGAAGCTGCTTCACGAAGCCGTGCCCAGCAACCTCGAAGCGAGGAGATGTGCGTCTTGCTGAGGAGCTGGTGCTGCGCCCCGGCGGTGCTGGGCGCGTGTCAGGCCGCAGGGAGCCGGAGGTCGGGCAGCTCGGGGACGAGTGCCACCACCGCGGGGCTGGGGCGCTCGGAAAGCGCCTAGACGGGGAGACAGCCTGTGGAGGAGCGCGGGCGGATCGGTGCGATAAGGGCTGCAATTCCCCGCGCGCCTGTCCGGGGGGAAGAGTCACTTGAAAGGGAAGGTGGCAGCACAGAGGTGGTTTCTGGCCAGTTGCGTGGTTTCGGTGACCCTTCCTGCCCCCCCAGAAGCACAGATCCGTAAACCACGGTTACGAGCTTTACGTTTCCGTTAAAATCTCCCTCTGTTGGGAGAGGTGTGACCGTGAAGTCTCCTAAAATCGGTCCGAAAAGCTTCACCGAGGTGCTCGCGCACCTGGAAAGCACTAACCCCTCTGAAAAGCAGCTTCCCTCCTTCGGTGGTGCTTTTGCTTGCTGGCGAAGTTGTCCTTTGCTCTCTTTGGGGTTTATTGGGGTGGAAGGGAGGATAAAGTCTTGCTTCGTGGCCCCCCCCCAGTGCCCGCATCCCTCCTCTCCCCTTGCTCACCGAGTGTTTCCCGGAGCGCATCTCCGTGCGTCTCCCCTTTGGTGCTTCAGCTCCAAAACTTGTCCACGCTTCCCCCTGCCGCCAGGCAGAAAGACTTCACCCCTGGGCTACGAATGTGGTCCGTGTGTCCAGCACGCCTTGGAAAGCGAGAGCGTCCCATCCTGCGCGTTCGGGGTCTGCTTCCCGACGGGTCCCTGGTTTGCGCTTGGGGGTGGTCCTGTGGGATGCTCTGGGCAGAGGTGGGGAGCTGCACCGCACCGCACCGTGGGCTTTGCGCCGTGGACCTGGGCACAGCAGCGTCCAAAACACCAAAAGCTACTGCAGTTCGGGGAGTCCCGCTGAGCGCGTCTCACGTGGGGCTCACGGCAAACCCTCGCCAAGCCAGGCTGCCCGAACTGCAAAAGCCACCCGGCCGCTCCGAATATTTGTCGGTAGCAGAGATAGCCCAGACCTGTGGCCTGGAGCAGGTGGAAATCCTCCGCGGCTGGGCCAAAAGCATGGTTTGCCTCTGTGGCTTAAGCAGAAGGGGTGACTGCCAGGCTTAGAGATAGCTAAAAAAAGCTGATGCCTGGTTCTCGGGGGGACAGGTGGGGCGGGGATCAGCTTACGGGGCTGGGAGCCTGCCGAGCCGGAGGCACGCACCCGCCCAAGGGGCTGCGCATCCGAGGGAAAACGGGCGAGTGGGCAGACGTAGTAGATGCACGTTTGGGTTTTTCGTGGCTGTGCTGCGTTTGGGAATGCCGAGAACGACCTGGAAAAAACTCCTCCCCCCGCCCCCTTCCATTTGCGTGGGTTTATATTCCTAAAACCAACGAACGTCTGAATTCTCGAACGACAGAAAGCAAGGAGCTGGTTTTCAGGTGTGGGAGCGCTAGTCAAAGAGTTGTGGCCCTTAAAGTTTAATCGAAGGAGCAGAAAGCTGTCGGACTGGCTCTGGGTCTGATTTTCACGGTTGGCTTTTGTCAAGCTCTTTGCTGCGTGGTGTCGTTCTTCAGCTTGCCAAAGTGATGGCTCCAGCACGGGAGCCTCCTCGTGGGCTTCAGGGTTAACTCCAAACCCGACCTCAACCACAAAGTCACTTGTAAAATAACAGTTCAGAGCAAATAAGCAGCGCCAAATGTAGTTCTTGTGACGCGGGCGATGGCTGAAATTGAATTTTCACTGTCAAGTTGTGTTTGTGTTTTCCCTCTGTTATTACTGATTTATTTTTAATTTGCCTTTTTTTAAGAAGATGCATAACTGGAAGCAAACTTACTTATTTCTTCAGTCCTGGATCTCCTACGTGGTTTTATTTATAGAGGTCTGTGGGTGGGACTTTGTGTACTCGGTGTGCACGTTGGGTGGTGTAGAGCAGGATTTCGGGGTTTGCGATCCTGCGAGGTCCTTCCCTGGCTCTTCCCAAGCGCTGCCGTTAACCGACGCCTCTACAGAAACACCGAGCTATGCCTGCATCCAGACGGGTGGGGTTTTTTTTTTTTAATGCGGTATTTTGCCATTGCTAATATTTTGCTCAACGAAGCGTTGAGTCACTTTTTGTCGATCCCCGGATGTCCCTGCACCGCGGGGGAGATTGGGACGCGGCTCCTGCCCGTCGCTGGTTCACCCACGTGTAACTCGGCGATGGGCCGGGACGGTGATGGNGTCAAGTTGTGTTTGTGTTTTCCCTCTGTTATTACTGATTTATTTTTAATTTGCCTTTTTTTAAGAAGATGCATAACTGGAAGCAAACTTACTTATTTCTTCAGTCCTGGATCTCCTACGTGGTTTTATTTATAGAGGTCTGTGGGTGGGACTTTGTGTACTCGGTGTGCACGTTGGGTGGTGTAGAGCAGGATTTCGGGGTTTGCGATCCTGCGAGGTCCTTCCCTGGCTCTTCCCAAGCGCTGCCGTTAACCGACGCCTCTACAGAAACACCGAGCTATGCCTGCATCCAGACGGGTGGGGTTTTTTTTTTTTAATGCGGTATTTTGCCATTGCTAATATTTTGCTCAACGAAGCGTTGAGTCACTTTTTGTCGATCCCCGGATGTCCCTGCACCGCGGGGGAGATTGGGACGCGGCTCCTGCCCGTCGCTGGTTCACCCACGTGTAACTCGCCGATGGGCCGGGACGGTGATGGGCAGCCGGCGCCGTCCGCGTGCCTGAGGCGGAGCGGTTGGGAGGAATGCTGGCTTTGGATCCGTCGCCGGTACGTTGCATTGCTGCGGGAGCTTTTACTGTACGACGGGTTGGAGAAACGGGCTGTAACGCAGGACGTAACGCGCAGCGGCGATTAAACCTGCTTTCCTTCACGGCGCCGAGCGTCAGCTTTGCAGCGTGGCTTTGATAAGGCTCGAGCAACTTTGCTGGTTATTTAGTGATTCATAAAAACACGCAGTGATTCATTATAGGTGGAATTCTGTGTGCCTTAGGGGAAAAAAAAAAAAACAACCTTCCCCTGATTTATTTTCTCAAGTGGCTACAGAGCTTGTTAGTGCCAGCTGATTTCTGTGGGTCTTGGCTCTGTTCTGCTGTTTGGGTAGAGTCTCTGCTTGCATCAAATCTGGTTTTTATTTTTAATTTTTTTTTTTTTTCTCCTTGCAGCACTCCCTAGTTGCCCTTACAAGCCCTTCAGGGCAGACCTAACGCCCACGATAACATCCTGTGTGTTATTTCCAAGCGTTCCTCGGCATACGTGTCCATAGACGTATGGACCGCTCAGACGGTGAAAAACCAGATTTCATGCAAAAAGGTGTACCTGATCTCTTTCTGACGCTCTAGTCTTTGCTTCGCCTCCCCGTTCTTTGTGCCGGGCTAAGCTGTTTGCTCGGCGCTGTTATAAATTGTTCTCTGACACGAGGCTCGCAGTTCGCTCCATTTCGTAGTGCGCGGTGGATGTGTTCAGGCTCCCGCGTCCGTGGGAGCGTTGCGGTTTGTGATTTGGGGGGGGGGTTACACTGAAGCACATGGAGCTGTGGGTATAACCGACCGGGTCTGGGCTCCTATCAGTTTGGCAAACTTTATTTGATTGCTCTATAATAAGCGTGTATAGGATCTGAGGAGTTTTATCAGAAAGCCTTCGTTTTTAAGCTGTTCTTATTCAGGCTGTATCCTGACAAGTGCGACGGGAGGGTTTGACCAAATCATAATTTGTCATCTCCGAATATAAATATTGCAGTTAAAATATTTAGCGTGCTGTGGAAAAACCCGTTAGCGAATAAATGTATTTCTGGCCTCATCCTGGGAGCTGCTGAGCATCCACGACGCCCACTGAATCTGGTGAGAGGCGCAGGTGCTGCGCACCCAGCGGCGTCTCCCGCCGAATGACGAGCGATTAGGAAACACGAGGAAGAGAAGTCTTGTGAATTGTAACTCGTCTAAAAATATGTTGTCCACGTGCGTTTTAGCTCCTTTCCTTTCAGCCTTCTGGGTTGGCTCAATACTCCTAATGAACAGTTTAGTCCTGAGGTTCCTCTTTAATGCCGACGGAAGCTGTCCTTGTGGGCTTGTCGCGGTCCCTGCATCCCTCGCGCCACCAAAACCCATCGTCTCCGACCTCTGCGTTGCAACCTGACTTCCTCAAGCGCTGCTCGTAGCTCGTACCTCTGTGAAATGCCTTTGATTCCTGTCTTCTAGCCAAGCTCGGGAGCGTGGATCGGGGTTGGAAATCCCTGTCCTGTGGCAAAGCTGCTGGAGCCTGTGATATTTAGGAAAAATGTCAGCGTAAGCGGCAGCGTGGGCAGGGCGGTGGCTGCTTGCTCAGAGCAAGGTGTTAAGCTCTCTGCAAACTCAAGCGGCCCTTAGTCGGTGCTTGGCTTCTCCAAATGACTTTTGCAACAACGACAACAACCAAAAAAAGGGTTGGAAAGCTAATTACCAAAATGCTGTGAAAGCGGGTGAGGTTTTGCCCGTAGCGGTGTGTGGTGATACCTGGGTGCGTTCAGAAGCGTGAGCGTAGGGAAACCATAAAAAAAAGATACGGTGCTGGTGCCCAAGAACGGGAATGGGAATTTGTCTGATGAAATGAAGTTGACTCATAATAAAAAAAAAAAAGTCCATCTGAGCAAAGTGTACAAAGTAAATCAGACGTACAAGTAATGAAAATAAAATGCATCTTTGACTTTAATGAAATGTGATATTCGGAGAACAGAATCGTATTTAACCCCTCCTCGCCCCCAGTTCTGATCTTTCACTTGCGCCGATGGGACCGACCGCGTACGCCGGCCGTGGTCGGCGCCCCTGCTGCCCCGTCCATCTCTGCCCCTGTCGCGTTTGGGTGCCAAGCTGAATGTGCAGCTCGTCGGAGTTCTGGGGATTTATCTCAGTAACGTCCCAGGCCAGGACTGCAGCAGGTGTCTCTGAGCAGGTTAAATTCACACTTAGAAAAAATTTGCCTGCCTATTTCTTCCTCCCCCCTTAAGCTAGTTAGTGCTTTTGTTGCTACAAAAGCCAGTGGATTCAAAAGTTAACTCTCTCTGCATCCGCACATCCAAATTTACTGTATGTATAGTTTCACTGAAGATAGTAATTAAATCTTTTTTAGAATGTCTTTGCGCGTGCTTTTCCTTTTCTACTACGTTTTAAAAAATTGTTCTGTACCGGATATTCCCCTCCAGTGAGAAACCGAGACGCTAACTTCTTGCATCATTTTTTGCTAAAGGTTGCTCAGGATCTCTGTGAAATATCTACAATTTACTTGGTTTTTTTCAGACTGTAATTTATAACCCTTCAGAGCAATTGGGTTGCTGCTTCTCAGGATGCGTCCCAGGCTCCGCCGTGTAAAGTTTTTCCAATTGCCTTCGGATTTCTCACCTCTCAAGTCTTGGTGGGAGCCAATAAATGCAGTTTTAGTTTGCAGTTTGGGTGACGTATTGAGTCCGTGTGTGGTTTTTTTCCCAGCACATCTGAATGGCAAATCCCTTAGAAACGTACGGCAACGTATCACGCGGGTTGAACTGTGCTGATTAATGGGAGCAGAAGATCGGAGCCTATAGCTCGTCTCTTCCTCTGTATGTTGCAGGCGAATTTTACGCTGTGTAGCCCCAAGCTGGACATAGATATTTTCTGAATATCATGCAGCTGTCTGAGATGCTTTACTGTACTTCAGTGAGTTTTTTAAAATACGAAAGTAGTTTTAGATGTATTCCGATTGAGTTTAAGCTTACCTTTTGCTCGGCGTTCGTGGCTTGGTGGTTCGGGGCTCGGGCTGGCTCTCGCGGGGCCGCTCGGCAGCGTCCACCTGGCCTTACCTGGAAGCAAAACCTCAGCTTTGTCTGCCGCGCTCTGAATGACACGTTTGGAGCAGCTCCGTTAGAGCAGGCAGGATCGCGTTGGTTTGCAGCGAATGAACTCCGAATCGTGTTTTTTCTCTGCGTGTTTGTGTGTTGTTGGCTTTTTTTCATGTGTTTGTTTTAAAATTGCTTCTGCAGACAAGAAGCATTGAGCTGCCTACTTGGAGAGCTCCGATTAGCTTCCCGCTGGATTACGCACGTAGCTCGTGGTCTCCCATCTCCTTTTGCTGGTGTAAATCAGGAGGAGACCCGGAGGTACGACCTCGGCTCCGTGGGCCGCGCCCCCGGAGACACACAGGCGCGTTTTGCTTTTGTCACGCATCGCGCTGGGAACCCAACCTGGCTGCGCGTCCGACCCGTGCAGCAGCGGCTTTTGCCCCCAGCGCTGAACCTCGTGCGAGACGTACGCTACCTCTGTTTACGCAGATGTTTTAAAAGAACTTGAGCGCAGATTCTGCCCTTAATTCTTAAGGTAGCATCTGGCGTTTGTGTCCAATCCGTTAATCCAGCCGCCGAAGCAGCCTTGTGATGTTAAGTAAGATACGCTTTAAGTGAATGTTCAGCTGCGTAGGCTAGGAGGAAAGTTATTATCTGATCTCCCCAAACAGTTAATTCTAAGATAACTCGGACCAACTTAAAATCCACAGGGTACGCAGTGTATTTCTAAACCAGCAATTAGGAGTCATCAGCCTGCATAGAGACAAATTGGAAGTGAATTAGAGGCTGATGAGCTCTGTACAGGGCTTCCAGGGCTGTTCCCAGCCTCCTGCTGCAGGGAAATATCAGAGCGGTCACTCCAGAGCTGGCTGGCCGGGCTGGGGGCAGAGGAGGGGAGCTTTGACAAGATGCAGCTGTAAGAGACAATTTTCCTCTTTCTTTCCCTTAATAAAAATCTGTCCCGAGCACTGTACCAGGCAGACTTGTTTGGCAACGGATTAAATGCGCAGCTTCGAGATCTAATTTTGCCCGTTTCAACTGACAGATGGAAATTGTGCGCTTTCACAATGCTACTAGTATCTCGCAGTTTTGCTCGGAAGCAGTGCCTCCGAAAGCCATCCGGAGGGAAAAAAAGATGACTTTGTATGTGTGTACGTCTGTTTGTGATCGCGGCTCCTTCGGGGGGCGAATTCAGGCTGCGCGACTGCTCCTGGCCCCTGTCCTCCGTCCTTTCGGTGCAAAGTCGGACGAGGATTTGCCTGAATATCTAACGTTCTGGTAGATCTTGCTGCAGAAAGTAAACCACGAGTTGTGGTACGGGGTGTTTGGGACATCTCTGATGTTCCGGAAGGCTGGAGAGTCGCGTTCGCTGGGATGTTTGGGTGAACGTTACGAACAGGGATGGTTTGGCGGGGAGCATCCCCCGGGAGCCTCGCAAAAAGCTTGAGGTACCCAAACCCTTCCATCCCCATCGCTCTCCTCTCCGCCTGAGCGTTTGTTTTGATTTTCCTGTTTCTCGATTAAACCCTCTGAGATTTGCGATGGGTACGCGGGTATTTGCGTAGAGATCCGTTCCTGTCTCAGAGGAGCTGCAGCCCGGGCTGCTTCTTGACGTGGTTAAGGAGAGAAAGCGTGAAGTGACACCTCCTTCATTGGGGATGACAGGGAGAGGAAAGGGTGAAGAGCTCAACGGGAGACAAAGCGAACCATGGGTTTTTGGTACCGCAAGTAGAAACTCTTTGGCCTGAGGTTTCGGGCACAGCTGACGGGAAAGCAGAGCAACGCAGCAGTGCAGCGCGCGCGTGTACGTGCGTAATACATATATGTGTCATGTATATTTGTGTGTGCCCACGCTGTTGTTTTTCGCAGAGTGGACTTTGCTTTGTTTGCAAAGGAATGAAAGCCTTCCCCGCGGAGGTCGATAGCGAGCAAGGTTATTCCTTGGTTGGGTTTGTCCGTAAGGATGCTGTCAGGCTCGGAGGCGCCGACTGAAGTCCTGGGGTGAGATAATGAACCTGAGGGCTTTGTCGTTGCCTTTTTGGGTTTCCGGCTGAGGAGGAGCGTAGGGAAGTGTCCACAGGTGATGAACGGTTTGGGTTCGGAACGTAAATTGAGACTCTGTTCTTCGGTCGCATGCATCAGGTCAGGGAACTTCAATGCTAGCAAAGCTGCTGGGTCCAGGAGCAGGATGTAGCCCTAAACGCGTCGTATGTCCCCAGCCTCTTATTACCAGGCTCTTTTGTACCACAAATTCAAAACTTAAGTGAAAACTCAGATAACTTCATGATCAAGCTTCACCTGCTATCACATCAAAACGTGGAAAAGAATTGCGCGTCACTCAAAAGCATGCTATAGGCAGTTACATCAAACCCATAAATAGTCGTCTCTGCTGGTCGTTTTCTGGTAGTTTGGGGTTTTTTTGTTCAATTGGAATTTTTTTCGGCTGATCTTGATGTCTCGGTGAGTACCGAGACCCGTTTTGCGCGGAGCCTGTAGTGGTATAACGTACATTGTAATTTTGTTGTTAAATCTGAGCTGCTCTGCCATGGTGGGGACTAGGCGGCTTGTAGCGATTGGAACATTATGGCTTATTGAATTTCGTAGCCTGGAGGATTGAACCGTACAGAGCAACTCTTGAGGGAGGGGAAAAAATAAAATGTCACCTATTTCTCCTGAATCTTTTTTTTTTTTTTCCTATGCTGGTATTTAACATACTTGGGCTTCTGGGCCTGGGCAGATGGGTGGGAGAGACACCAGTGTTGGGAAGCAAATCCTACGAAGGTTGCTGTGCTGTTAAATAGGCTCCTAAGGAAAGAGATTTGGACCCGTTCCCAAGGGCACCGGTACACGCCGCGTCTGTAAATACGCTGGGATTTCTTCACCTCGCGTCCCGCTAAAGATTTTGATTTCATCCCCATCAGCTAATGGCAGAGCAGAAGTCAGAAGGGCATTCTGTTTCGGATGCGATTGTGGTGTTTTCCGTTTATCGGTGATCCTAAATATTGTTTCTGCAACTTCAAGCGTACGCCGGTGCTGTAAGCGCTTTTATTGCAGTCGCAACTGTTGGCGCGGGTCTCCCGGCCGCTCCAGTGCAAACCTCGACCTCGCAGGGCTTTGTAAGGCAACAGTAAAATTCACTCGACGCTGCGTCGTGTGTCTTTTACGTGGAGAGAGGCTCGTGAAGGGCTCGGTTGACCACCATGGTCTCTTAAACCTGTTATCGAGGCACCAAACCAGAGCAGGGTAAGTTCTCGCGCACCGTTTTGCAGCCGGCTCCTGGGGGCATGGCTCTGCCAGGCAAAGGTTGGTTTAGCTTCTGTGTGGTGGTGTCCTTTGCTTCTCTGATGGGGATCGGTTCACTCATGAGAGTGCCTGTTTTTAGCGTCCGTACGATCTGAAACTTACCTGCTCTGCAGAAAAAATGCTACATGTGAAGAGATTTTCTCGTTTTTCCTGTTAAGCGTGAACGTGTTCTTGAACTGGGAATTTGGTATTTAAAAGGGGAGCTCTGGACCTGCTGATGTGGCGGGTAACTCTGTTGTTGAGGCTGGGGTGAGGGAGAAGGAGGGATTTTGCAGTGGGAGTCTTGTCCGGATGCTCTCTCCCGTGTCCTAGGCTAACTGCGTTTTTCTGACCCTGTCTTGGCCTTTGTCGCGTGTACGAGTCCTGCGCCGATGGCTCCACCTCCACCCTACCGCTTGATTCCCTGGTTGCGATGGGCTGAAATGTTACCCCGTTGCTAGAGGAGGGTGTGCCGTGACTGGAAAAAATCGGTGCTCAGCCATAGCAAACTGGAGGGTCTTCTTAAGGCCGTATTAGTGTATTTTTAAGTTTTTTTCCAATTTTGTTTTAAGTCTCTCATTGAAATTTCCCAGGCCCTGCTGAGTCACGGCTGGTTTCTTTGTAGCGCTGTTGAGTTTTTGACGAGTACCCACCAGGCTTTCCCATGTATGTTCGTCCAGGGATGGAGCTAGCAGGGCTGCTTCTCGTGCGCGCAGGCGATCCGTTACGGAGCCCCTTCGCATTATTAGCATTTGCATCAGGGCAGCGCTTGGGCTGAGCCCGGAGCCGCTGCGAGTGCTGCAGAGCTCAAAGTAGGAGGCAATCTGGGGCTGAGACTGATCTAAAGAGAGGGAGCTGGCTTCTTGCAGAAAGCGAGGAGGGAGCCACGCCAAGGAGCGGTGAGGTGACTGCCAAGGGGTCGTGCAGACCATGAGCGAGATTCCTCCTGTGAAGCATCTTCAAAATAGCTCGTATCCGCGTGAGCAGAGCAGAACTTCTAAGGAGTGGGCACCGGGGACGAGGACTAATTTACAAAGCCACACAGCGCCTGTGGTCGGTGGTCTCTGGATGCTCCAGAAGAACCTCTTGTCAGCTTGAGGAGGGACAGGCAGGATGGGAATGAGGGGAAGGGAATAATTTCAGCTAAATGATATAAAGCTTTGGATGCCACCTGGGCATCAGCGGTCCCGTCTTGCTGTGAGCTTATCTGGTATTTTACTGTTGCTGCTTGCACGAGACTGGTTTTTGCACATGGGCTCTGTGGGCATGGAGCTTCCACCACGTTTCCTATTGCACTTGAGCGTTCCCATAGTCCCAGTGCGACCCGGCGAAACTGTTCATTTCGGTAGGGGCTGTGGAGTTTGCCCTTAAGCAAGACAGAAGGGATCAGTTAGGCAAAATCAATCCCCTGCCTGCTCAGTATCGCTTTGTCCTGATAAGCTGTCAGTTTAGCTCTAAATGCTGTGTTTGAAAGCACATCTCTGCTGTCCAGGATGGGTCAGGGGCAGCAGCAGTATTAGTCGAAGGATGGACTTAAGCCACCGGCTCATCGCAAGAAAGGGGAGCTAGAGCTGAGGCATCACTTCTTGGCAGCCTGTGATCTTTCATAGGTTGGAGAGACATTTGGTAGGATAAAATATCCTCGGCTACCTCTGAGTCAGCCCTGCAGTTTAATGTTGGTCCTAACAGCGGGTTGTAGCAGTGAGGAGCTGGAGGTGGAGCTGCGGTTGGGTGGGATGGAGCCGTTCGTTCTCTCCCCGGCCTGACCCGTGTCCCAGCGCTCCATCCGTGTGAGGAGAGGGGGGCTTGGTCACGAAGGGGATCCCCGAGTCCTTCTGCGACCTCCGCTCGGGGAAAGAGCCGAGGGCAGACAAGGCACAAGTCGTCCCCTCGAGGCGGTGGTGCTGCTGGAGTCACAGTGAGTAAAGTCCAGGGGGGGGTCACTTCAGGACCAAGTTCAAGCTGGCCTTAACCCTGCGTTTCCTGGCTTTGCCTGATGGAAGCCAGACCCGTTGCCTTGTTTGAACACCGGCTTTGCGGCAGGGGTGATGGATTGCGGTGTGAGCTTTACCACCCTTCATCGCTGCTTCCTCTGCTCTTTTGGCCCGTTGTGTTCAGTTCAGTCAGAGTTTATTATAAATAACTTCAGATAGCAAGATGAAATACCCCGGGCTCGCTGGGTTTTTTTTCTTTTTTTTTCTTGGCGGTTGCAGAGCATGAATCGGCTTCAAGTCAATTGAGGTATTTTAACGTCGCATTTACAGCCCATATCTATACAAAACGTGACTTGTGTTTATAGAAGGGTGCCTTTAACAGCCTCTTATCAAAACATATGGGACTCTACAGTTGAATGCCGGGGTTCCTCTGAAACATTCCCCAGACGCTACAGTTCCACATTAGATTGTGTTCTGATGTTTGTAGACTTAACCGAGTCTGCTCTGCGTGTCTTCCCTGTCTGGCCTGTGGCACTCGCTTCGCCTCCTCCGAGACCCTTCCGAGAGCCCTCTGAAACTCCCTTAATGCCAAGTCCTCCCTTCGCCCGTGCGTGGCCTTGGCAGGCAAGGCAATGCCGTGGCGCAGAAGAGCGCGTCGTGCGAAACCGGGTGAGGTATCAGCGAAACGGAGTGACGGGCTGACAGAGCCGCGTGTCTGGGAGCAGGCAGTGGTGAACAAGTCCTGAGAAGTGAGGCCTGAATTTTTTCCCTGCAGCACATCTCATGGAGGTCTCGTTCCAGAGCAATCGCTCCTTGTTTGCATGACGTGCCCTAGCCAGAGGCTGGGCTCACGCTGGACTCCTCATCATCAGATCGTGAAACAGGCAGGCGCGTCCTCCCCCGAAGATGTTAGTGCGTCAAGGAATGCGTTTGGCCCCGGCAGCGTGTCCCGATCCAATCTCACGTTGGATGCTGTCCAGGTTTTCTGCAACTTCAGATGGCTCATGGTGCAATCCGTTACCAAACAACCGTTATTTCGCCTGCCGTAGCGAGGCGACCGGACATCCACTGGATGCTCTCTGCCTTGTGATGTCTGGACCAGCGTCCTTAAAAAGGCACGCAGTCCTGTTGTGTTTAATGGGGCTGCCAAGAAGAGCAACATCTATCAGGCCCTGTGCTGCTCTTGCATCCCGTGATGTTACTTTCTCTGGTACGTTGTGATGTGCTGCCCTTTCTGGAGGGCCGGAGAGCCAAGAGCCTTCCAAAAGCTTCAGTTTCTCATTCGTAGCCTGTCCAAGCTTCCATCCTGAGCTGCTTTAGTCTGTAAATTGGAAAGAAAGCGTGAGCAAAAATTGGCCTTCCCGTGGAGGTTCTTGTCCTCTCCAGCCCAAAAATTTTAACGGGAATTGGGCACCCTGAATCTCTAGGCAGCTGTGCAGATCTCAGCCTCTTCTGAAATGAAGCGCACTTATTACTCAGGCCCGGAGAAAGCTCCTTGTTTATCCGGGTGTCTGGGATGGCCCGTAACGCTTGGGGTTATATCCTGCGCCGAACTGATAAAAGTACGGTTGATCGTTCATCTCAAGATGTTTGCAGGGGGCCACGCTGTGCCTGAGCAGTATGGACTAAATTAATGAAGTCATCTGGATGTCGGCAGGGTCTGGTTTGCCTTTCCAGGGCGTGTAGGTGCTTTGGTTTATCCCAGTTCACAAGCTGATGGCCCAGGTCATGCCGCAGCTCCCAGGACCCAGCAGCTCCTACCAACCTTCGGAAGGGCTGGTAACGGGTGCCTTCCCTGAGCTGTCACTTTTGGACCCAAATTCCTTGGGTCTGGTGGGACTACGCAGCCCCTTGGGTGCCCCAGGTTCCTAGCAATGCTTCTTGGGCATCAGGGAGACAGCGACTTGCGCACAGCGCTCCAAAAATAGAGACGCATGGCTCTTGTGTGTTTGCCTGGTGACCGAGCATTGCCCACCTCGGTCTTTGGTCTCCTGCCGGTGCTGAGCTTGGATAACCTCTCCCACCAGCCTGGCTTGATCTTTCTAGTTCTGGTGCTGCATGGCCTCTTTTACCGGGAGGAACACCCTCGTTGTTGCGTGTTTTTCCACGGGTGCCTGCTGAACCCCTGCTCCTCGGGTCCTGTCCTGCTCGGAGGGTGACATTGCGGTGACAGCTTCCTGGGAACCGTCTGTCCACTAGATGTCAAACCTCTGCTGCAAAAGGGGTGCTGCAGCTGGCAGGGAAGGTTGCAACCACGGGTGACGTGTAGGGAGCAAAATGGGATTTGAAGTCTGACATGGGCAGACGTCCACGGATTACCTCACTGCCCGTCTGGGGAAAGCATGGGGTTTCAGCTGGCTTTCCCCGTTGACGTATTTCAAATTGAAGCGGGATGGCAAAGGAATGCGTTAATTTTTAAAAAAATTTTTCCTTTTTTCTTTTTTTCTTTTTTTTTCCTGGAAGTGTGTGAATTATTTCAAGTGAAATATTTTGAGGGATCGATTGCCCTCCGGCTGAAGGCTTCAGGCG
>VZSC01018156.1:0-13113 GCA_013398225.1 Steatornis caripensis | reverse complement strand
GCTCTCTATGGCCCCCCTGCCTTCTAGAGCGCTAACCCAAGGGATTCCTCCCAGTAGGTCTTTGAAGAGGGCAAAGTTAGCTTTCTTGAAGTCCAAGGTTCTAATCTTACTTGTAGCCCTGCTTCTTCCACGCTGGATCCTGAACTCCACCATCTCATGGTCACTGCAGCCAAGGCTGCCCCCAACCTTCACATCGCCAACCAGTCCTTCTCTGTTTGTTAGTATCAGTAAATATTTGTAGTAAATACTTGTATTTACAAAAGTATAAGTAAATAGGCAAATCCTCTAAAGGTTTTGACTCAAATTTCACAATTATTTCTGCTGATGTCTCTTTTATAAGGTCTCCTTGGGTGCTTTTGTGAATATTACACTTTTAAGTATCTAACTGTGGCCTTCCCGCATGTTAGGATATTGGGTGAACTGCTATTATGGATGTGCAATTCAAGAATATAGCACATATATTAAGAATCAAGATGCTGTGCCATACATTCTCCATTAATAACCATTAGATACTCAAGCTTGAGTACATCCATTTTTCTATTTGCCCAGTTACATGTTAGAGACTCCAAGCAGGCTTTGTGCAATCTTCATTAGCAGCACAAGCCTACCACTTGCAGAATAGAACAGCTTGAACTTCTCACAGGTGCAAATCAGATTTCTCTATCAGAGCAGTGATTTTTAAAAGGCAATATTTTCCTTTTTACCTAATACTGTTGCTTTCTGTGTAATGGATAGAAGCAATTGAAATATCCTGGGTTTATCATTGGATTTTCAGCTGAGGAGAAAATAAACATCCAGACACTGTTCTGTGACAACAACTCTCTGGAGAAAAACAGATACACGCACTTTTTTTCCTGTTCTGCAAAAGATCCCTAAGTAATTTCTCCAGGTCATTTTATAGTCAGCATAGCTCCTGACACATGTGTTCCTTTCCCCCTAGACCAGGGGACACAATAACTCATTACTACTGTAGGACTCTTCCTCAGTGATTCAGTCAAGTTGCTGTCTGACTCTGATTAATTCACACGGCTTCCTCAAAAACTCTTACTTAATAAAGTGACAGAGTTCTGGCTTGTCAGGTTCCTACTGTCTAGCAGAATAATCATGTGGCCTTCTGCAACATGCAGACTGCTAAAAAATCTTCTGGGTCTGGACAAGCTGTTTGAAAAGTGACTTGGCTGCAAGACAAAGCCATGCTGGCTGAACCTCTGTGCTAGCTCCCAAGAAGATTGCAGTGGTAATGCAGATGATAGCCTATTAACAAACTTCTCTGTTTGCTTCTGTCTCGCTGGCCAGTAAAAATACTTGTTTAAAGGCAAACACAAAGGATGTCAAATAGAAAGGAAAAATAAACAGCTGAGGTCTCACAGCATATCCCAAGTTATAGATCAGCAGCCAAGTGCATATGTGCAAATCAACACATGTTCAAGACCTACCTATACACAAATTCCACCTTCTAGAAGCAGCCACTTGTCCCAGTCTTCATACTCTGCACCTTAGTTTTGTCAGCTCAGGGGTCCACATGGCACTGTTATCCCTTTATGCGCAACCACTAGCCCATGTTGCTCTCTGCCCTTCCCTACCTTCTTCTAGAATATGTGTTTTCACCTTTTACCTAGTTGTTAGTTGGTATCTCAGAATATATCTTTGAATTTTCTGTTCTTTATCAGCAGCCTTCTCCCTCATGGCCAATTTCTATTTCATGGTAATATGCAGAAAGTGGATATATAGGTAAAAGAGCTAATTAGGAACTTCGAATTGAGTCTCAAAAGACTCAGAAGTTCTGTGGTTAGATTTAAAAAAAAATACTTTTTCTCTCCTGAATATAAATCTGACAATATATAAACTTTCATAGCATCTTAGATGAGAATACAGAAAGAATCTGTTTGCTGTAAGTGCAACGGAGTTGTTTCTACCTGTTGTAAAAAGAGGATTGGACGAGATGACCTTCAGAGGTCCTTTCCAACATCAATTATTCTGTAACATTTACACATCTGAGCAAGAAAAGCAATTTCCAAGGATATTTTATCTTACTAATTAGAAAGTTTCTGTGTTCTACAAAATGAACAAACTAAGCTGTAACTCTGAGGTGGGACTGGGAATGCTGTAACACCAACAGAGAGCAGTGAATGGGGCTTGCATGTATTTATTATCTAATTCATAAGGAGTCTTTAGAGAAGACCTAACAGACATGAACACCCTGTGGTGCAAACTCTCAGTATTTGTTCTTACTCCTCTTTCAAAGACAATGAGCAAAAGGGAGTGGTTTGTAGTTTGGAAATGGCCATTCTAGTAGGTAAATATTTCCTTCTGCAGTTTAACAGTACTTCTCAGAGAACCTTTTCAATAGCTGTAAACAGCACTTAAGAACTTGAGACCTCTTTTCTTCCTATTAGATTAATTATTTCCATAATGTAATCATGGACAGGCATGGGCAGGGATTGAGTCTCCAGTCTTCTGAAAACATGTAAGAGAAAAAGTGTCTTAAGTAACTTCTAGTTTTATAAAGTGTAAGATATAGACTTAGTAACACATTTGAATGTGAAGTAACAATGCAGTGTTTGTAGGCAAGGAACAGCCTTGTGTTCTTTATGGACGTTTCAGTTCAGTGGCTGATCCAAAAAATTATGGAAACAATCCTTTAGAAGTGTCCCCTCCAAAAATATTTTGCTGAAAAGCAAATTACATTTTTTATTTCTTCTGTTTGGGCTGTTTTTAAACTCAATTTGTAATTAAAATATTTTCATTATCTAACTGAAACAGTTCTAAAATTGAAGGTTGAAATGCTCTATTTATAGTAACTTAACATCAAGCGATTGCAGTTATCCAACGACACCCTCTCCATGGCTATTATTGCTTTAACCATAATTGTCATCAACTGTTTTGTAGGCAGCATGGTGAAGGATTTTTAATACTTTTCTAAACTGTGCCTTCTCTTCCATGTACTTATTGCAGGCAGAATGTCAAATGATAGTCACTAATATGAACCAGTCAAAAGATTTGTCTTTTCTTCCTTCATACATTTACCCCATCATGTCACCTCCTACATTTTAACAATGTCACTGATGCTGAATAAGGAAACAACATAAGTGCAATGTCAGAATAAAAATGGAAGCAAATGCAAAACAAGAAGCTTTTGTGAAAATTTAATTTTTATGATTTATACTTTAATGATAATAAAAGTAGATTAGAGAAGGTGAGGGTGGCATTAGGATTGCTTTCTCTGCAGGCTTCTGCTATCTGGAGCCTACAGAGAGTCAGTTTTGAGACAGAGTGGGAAGGAAAATAAAAACACAGCTAACTATAAAAGATTATTCATGTATTCTCTTTATAGTTATCCTCAGCATTTTCCTGAGCTTTGACTCTGAAAATATTTTTGTTTGGATTTAGTTTTATATCTAGCTTTGCTGCTCCAAGTTGCTATCCTGATTTCAGTGGTTTGGGCACATCTAAAGAACCTCAGGTATATGTCTTTCTGTGATAGAAGCTGTGTTTGTCTAGCTGGGTATTTGTCTTCAAAGGTTTTGAAAGAGAACATAGAATACCTTGGGTAGTGTAATACATTCTGCAGAACATTCATACTTCATTTATATTGCATACAAAATTTAATTTTCTAGGTCTGATATTGGAGGTGTTAGCGGCTGCAGGCAGAGGTAATTTTATGACTCTTATATGAACAATAAAGACCTAGATAGGTAAACATTATGTTCTCAGGCAGGACAAGTTATATTCTGGAGTCACCTGGAAAACATGGTTTCTGTTCCATGTGAGTTGTTATGCCCCAATCGTTACAATGAAATTGGAGTTTCATATTGAAATACTTACCATTAATGAAATCTATCGTACCTTGTTTATTCATTCTCCTTGTCATTTTGTGGAGGGGTAGCAATGATTGAGCAGCTATTAATTTATCTGCTATAACGCATTTATTTTAGAGAAGGCTACGTCAATGAAATCCACATGGCAG
Source organism: Steatornis caripensis (assembly GCA_013398225.1). Taxonomy (NCBI): domain Eukaryota; kingdom Metazoa; phylum Chordata; class Aves; order Caprimulgiformes; family Steatornithidae; genus Steatornis; species Steatornis caripensis. Next base: position 9,146 of record VZSC01018156.1, on the reverse strand, counting down.
TTCAAGCAAAAGATGGGAAGATTTGTGAGGAACTGAGTTCCAGGGATAATTTCACACTGCAGATTTGCTTCTGCTCCCATAAGACTTCTTTTGGCATGGGTGTGTTTCCTTGTTGTAACACCTTGTCATTCTGAGAAGGATCTGAAAAGAGTCCAGGAACTGGGAAGGAGATGGAGCCACAAAGACTAGGACCAAGAACTTGAACTCAGTTGAAGATCTGTGGGAAATAAACAAGCATTAACACTCAGTTTCTGCCTCTTCAGGTGAGACTATCTTTCTTCAGTGCCTATGGATTTTTTTCAGTTGCAGGATCTAGCATTGATCTGCGTGCAGCCACATACAGATTCTATTGTATCAAACTTTACTTAACTTCCCCACGTACTTACAAAGTATGACTTTGGGTAGTATTTTTCCAGAACTAAAGTAGGTTGGCCAGGTTTGTTCCATGATGGTATTGCATTGCAATAGCTGGGTGAATGAGGGGTGATGTAAGATGTTGTTCTGTATCATTTCTGGTCTCAGGTTCTACTGCTTTCTTGCAGTACAGATCCTGTAACTGGGAGCCTTTCCATTAATGTTTGTACTAATGCAGCAGAAAATAAAGCATTTTCTCTTCTCTGCAACAGTATTTCCTGAACAGCTGTGAGTGATGACCCATCCATGGACTCCAGTCTCTTCTCACAACTCTCCTTTTCTCTTTCTCTTTCCTGCTCTGAAAACTCCTGCAACACCTGCACCTTTTATTTATATGGCAGTAACTCTGCTCATCTAGGGCAGAGGGATGAGAACTAGTTAAAATTACTGAGGCCAGTTGTAGGAGAACAGAGCTGTGCCCAGTAAGGCTAAACTAGTGTGATTTTTGTGATTCATTTATAACCACTAAAGGACTGTAAGCCAAAGTTTAAGAAACATTGTCTAGCAACTCAGCTCTGGTCATTTACTCCATAACTAAGATTAGTTTTAGTTGGTTAAATCCAGTATAAATAAGCTTAGACTTGGGCACAAGTCAGCAAAATCTTTATTCAACATATTTTTAAAACTCAAATGCTAGTAAATGTCACTAAAATGTTAGACTGAAATGTCACCTGTTCTTCGTTACCATCAAAATTTTGTATCAGGTTGTGTTGACTTTCATATCTCAGCAACAACACAGATGCCATTCTTGTTTGTCCCTGAGACAAGACAAAAAAAAAAGGAGATAGAAGCAAGACAGACAAAAATATATTCCCTGCACAGAACAGGATAAACAGCTGGGCAAAAAATACACATTTTTAAAATGAACGTTTACATTTGGTTGGAAAAGGCTGACCTTTGTTGCATGTGCCTGTATTTTTCCTAATCTGCAAGAAAGCAAAACATTGACTGGTGATAGAAAGAAAATCTAATATGTCGGAGAATTTACATATGATTTGCATATAACATTTTTTCTATTTATTGTTTATTTTTCTTGCTTCTGTTTTGCAACCTGCAGCTCATTTCATCTTTCTGTATTCTGTCTGATGAGACAAGATTTTAGTTACTTAGTCATTTTCAGGTAATCTACTGTTTCAGCACAACAGAGACATTTCATGGAAGAAACTTGGCTATAGGAGGACATAGAACAATTGAAGATGGTTTGGGGAGAAAAAGGAAAACATAAGATCGAGTTCTTATTTCTTCAGTAGTTTAATCCTCTTTCTTGTAACAAAATGAATTTTTTAATATTAAACTGTATGTATTGATTTCCTCTAAGATTAAATGTTATTAATAATTGAAATATCAAAGTACACATTCTAAAGTGTGTATACGCCCATTTTGTGTGCATACATGCACCTATGTGCAAAAAAGTGCAAAATGTGCTCTTTTGTCGAGCAAGTTAAAGCAACATGTACCAGAAGCACAGAAACAGAAATCAGAAACTTCAAGGTAAAACTTATTTTACTAAAAAAAATCAAGCATCTAAAACTTTCAACTCTGTGTCTTGGCATTTTGTCCATCTTGCTGTTGAAAGATGAAGAGGGGACAAATTACTTCAGCAGTGTCTTTGAGATAAGAACTACAATTCATCATAATAAGTCACAGATGACTCCTGCGCTCCCTTCAATATATATCCATCTGTAGTTTCTGTCTTTATACTGATATCGTAAGCTCTACTGGGACATGAAGCAGGTTTTGCTCTCTAGTTGAAGTATTTTCCCCACAGTGGATTTCTAATTTGTGACTAGAACTGTTGTTGTTGTGATATTATACTGTATACAGTAAAATATTTTGCCATTATAGAAGGCAAAGACATGCTTTTCCGCATTTACCCAACACTACCCAGTCACCAGTAGTCTACTCTGCAAATCTATGGAAGCAAAGACATTTTTGGAGTAGCCTTCCCTGCTCCACTGAAGATCAGAAGACAGATAAAGTCAAATAGACAGTAGTAGTACTCCTGAGGGAGACACAAAAAGATAAACCCAGCTGAATGAATAGATCCCAAACTTAAGGTAATGACTTTGAAGGGAGGACATTCTCCCTTAAGCTACCCATATGCAAAAAGTATAAGTAAAGGAAGTTCCCAGTGGATTATATAATTCACAGGGCATCAGAACTCCTGCAAACCCAGGAGAAAGCAATTGAATTTCAATTATAAGATTAAATATAAAGATATTAAAATAAAGAACAGACATGACCAGCTCATCAAAGTATGAATTCTGAAAGAAATCTACAGGCCCATATGGGCATTAAATCTTAGGAGACTTATTAATGAATTCTTTTCCTTTGATATTTTAGCCTGATTGATTGCATATTTTTCAGACTGTGCAGTCCACCATTATGATCCATTGGATTCATATTCTGAGACTGTCTGCTTAAAAAAAGTAGAAGGCAACATCTTAATATGATCAAACACACTATGAGCAATCACTCTAAGATAGCAGCTCCCTCACGTTTAGTCTCCCCAAAATACTACAAAGGTGCAGTCTACGTTTGATTGCTATTAACATAAAGGGAGGGAAATGTTCTTCCTCCATAATTTTTTTAGGCAGCCGTAAGTTTACAGCCTTGTTCTTCAGTGACCCTGAAACGAGGGAGCCTGATACGGTCAAAATGGTGCAATTGGGAATAAGTGATCAAAAACAGGCAAAACAGGAGGTGATGGCAATGCGGATAGAAAGCGCTGACAGGGACTGCCTTACTTCACCCTTGGGAATAATTGAACAATAAAAACATGATAAATATGATAGAGAAAACAGATTGATTTTGGATCTAACAGTGGATGCCACAGAGCAGCAAAGAGCCATTAAAATGATTAAGGGATTGGAGCATCTGTCATAGAAGAAGAAGCTGAGATATGTAGGGCTGTTCAGCCTGGAGAAGAGGATGCTCACAGGGATCTTCTCCATGTGTATAAATATCTGATGGAGGAAGAAAAGAAGATGGAACTAGACTCTTTTCAGTGTTGCCAAGTGAGAGGGCAACAGGCAATGGGCACAGACTGAAATACAGGAAATACCATTTAAACATAAGAAAACACTTTGTCACTGTGAGGATACTCACACACTGGAACAGGAAGACCAGAGAGGCTGTGGAGTCTCCTTTCTTGGAGACATTCAAAATTCAACTAGATATGTCTCTGGGCAGCCTGTTCTAGCTGCTCCTGCTCTGAGCAGGGCTTAGACTGGATGGTCTCCAGAAGTGCCTTCTCCCATCAGGCCATCCTGTGATTCTCTGAGTCAACTCATTTGCTTAAAATCAATTAGTTTTGCAGCATTGTTTGGTGAATGATGTAAGATGGTCAATTTTCCTACAGCTACATTTGCATGAGTTGCCTCATAAGCAAGGAAATCACTCATAAAACTGTATAGCCACCACACAAATTTTTCCTGATCCATCTATTAGGAACACCACTGTGGCAAAGCTGTCAAAATACTGACAAAAGTAAAGTAAGTTTAGTTTACTTTCAGCTCATCCTTCCTGGAACTTGTAGCTAAGCCTGCTTCTGACCCCCATTTTTTTCAAGCCAATTTAAAATTCACATGTTTTCTAATAAAAATATATTCTTCATTTTAAAAAATAGTTTTTAGAAAACTTATTTTTCCTTTGAGAATGTTTCTGGCAGATCATTTTTAGCCTACCCTTAGTATGTTTTTCTGCTTTTTGCACTGTACTTACCTGTTTTCTCTCATCTTAGAGGATAAAGTCTGAAATTAACTTCGATGTATGTTCATCCAATGTCTAGCATGAACTGCCCAGTACTCCTGCCTGCTTTCAGAGAGCAATTAATAGTTGTAGCAGTGACAAAGTTGGTATTTAAAGGGTAAATTTTCCAAAACACCAACTTTTATTTGTCAGAGTTTCTGTAAATAAACAGCTTTACCAGTCCTAACTGCTGTCTTGCTGCATATCCTTGTATGTTTAATGCAGGTTCTACTGAATATAAACCTAAGTAATTATTTCCAAAGAGAAGCTATAAAATTTTATTTGTTGAAGACCTCAGAAATAGGAGCAAGTCTTCATTTTTCTAATTCATAGGAGAGAGGAAACAGCTCCTATTGTTCCTACAGTTCCTAGTCTAAGAGTAGTTACTGGCATTTTCATAAGCTTTCCTTTGCTATTTTCTTTTCTAGCCTGCCCTTCATGTACTTCCCTGGTTTTCCTGAAACATTTCTCCCTCTCCTTATGTATTACATGAATATAACCTGCTATCAGGACCATGGGAGGTCACCTTACCCCTACTCTCTTAGAAAAATCCGTATGAACTGGCTGAAGACAAAAATGTGATATAACCAACCACTTTTCATCGTAGTCCTTACAAGTGTGTGTTATTAGTTGTTGCTTGCAGACATACAAACACAACAGGAAAGTGGGAGACTGAAGCAGACAGAGATTGTGAGCATGGATTACTGTAATATTACAGTATGATCAGTACATATGTACTACTTCCATATGTAATTTTGAGTAAAAAGTATATCTCATCTTTATTGCTACCTGAGTGGATGAGCGTGTAGTAAAAAGGAAACAAAACCAAAGAGGTAAGAAAAGTGAAGTTAAAATATAGTTAGTATGTTAAGTGGATTGTATAAAAGGGATGGAGGTTCAAAAAAATATATTGAACAATCACAGTGCTTAAGTTTTGCTTAATAAACTGATCTTATTTTAAAAGTACTTTTTTGCTGGATTCAGCACCGTCTACATTTGCTTCCAGGGATCTGTAATAATCTGTTCAGAAACACCCATAGCACACACTGAAATATATATTAAAACCTAACAACTTGACATTTATATGGCTTGTTTGACTTCTACATATGTCCATGAATTCACAGCAACCTGAGATGAAATTCAACCTTGTTGATCAGCCCTCTTTAAGTCCTTTTTTAACTTGACTGGCTGATAAATTTTTGTTACGTTCCATGAAGATGGATGAATTTTGCTCATAATGATTAAAAATCAGCAAGGCTATGAAATTTCTGTGTGCACTTTGTCAATGCAAGGCAAGTTTTGCAGTGAAGTTATCTTTGGGATTTTAAATGTTCTTAGCAGACTGTAATAAGAATACTTGATCAATTGTACTCTACGACATATCTGTGAAAGGAGCAACAGCCTCATCAATTTGAGAGAGTACTAGATTATACCACCTACTATCTGAGCCATCCTGTGTACCACAAAAAATTAAATACTGTATTTGCATGTGAATCAATACTTAAAACATCACGTGCATTGGCATGAAGTGCTAACTAATGTGAATTAGAAAACTGATGGCCAAAGGTAGCTGAGCACTTGAAGTTAGGACGTGTGCTATCCGTTCTTTCTCTGAAATATACAGAATACTTAAATCAGATTTAAAGTTCCCTTAAGGGACAGCAGAGAAGAGTTCATTAGCATGAACTTTCCACCTCCAATAGGTTTCCTACAGCTTCCTGCATGGCTGTGAATATCAATATCATCCAAGTGTGCTTTCTGTTGTATTACCCAGTTAGGTACCAGAGTGAGCTCTGCAGAGTACCATGAATCATTTCTGATAGAGAGCTCTAGGAACATGAAGAGCTGTATGTTTGTGAGAAGGGGCATGAATGAAGAAGCAGGAGGCTAGATATTTTCTGCTACTTTCATAGTTGTATTGGAGTCCATGGGCACTTGTTATTTATATTTGTTAGAATGATTCTCTTTACGCTGGAAAAATATTGTACTTGGAGAATTTAAAATGCCAAGAAGGAAGAAAATTCAGCAACTAGGAGAGCAGAATTAGTATCTGGGCACTACTATTTCATCCTCTAGAAGATCTATGCTTGGCTGACATCTACAGGATTTGAATAGTGCAGGTTGCAATTTTTGGTAAAAATTAAAATGGATGGATTTGTGTCCTGGCACAAGTGTGTACGTTCTCCCTTTGATCTATTGTCTGCTAAGTGATTATAAACCTCTTTTGGACAGAATACAAGGTTTGCACTTCTAAGTAACAACAGCCTTTACACTAAGACTAGGTTAGCAAAAACTATGGAAGGTGCTTGAATATAATAGGTATGAGGACTTGATTTTGGTTTTATTTGCAGAATAACGACTAACTTGTTGCTCTTGGAGCACATATGGCTCACAAATAGGTGAATTGCAGCTCTCAGACTTTGCCTATGAATTTTCCAAGAGTTGACTCACCTTTCAGGTATATGATACATAGCTATTGATATTTACCTATAGCAAGCATACAGTTGGCAGCATCAAGATTGTTTGACATCTTTGCATTAACTAAGTACTTGGGCCCTGTAATTTTTATGATGCAGTCTCCCATGTAGTAGCCATGTAGCTTGAGTCCAAAGAAACTGTAAAATGGGTCAACAACCCTAAGAATTATATACAACACACAATTCTCTGGCCGATAACAGTTCTTACATCTGTCTCTGATAGTTTCCAATGGACTGGAATTTGTAGGTGATAGGATCAGTTTACTCATAGATTCTACTTGAATGCCCTTGAAATGGGAGAAGAGTTTTGTTCAGTCACACAGAAGCTTTAAGACCAAATACCTAAACTAATGATTTATTCAATGAAAATATAATTTTGTTTTGATTGCTAATCTCTCTGTAGAAAATAAAGAGGCTAATCTCTGCCATCAGAGCAGAAACCAGAGGTGAGCTGGACCTTGAATCTGATTGTTATTTTTCTTGCTTTTAGTAACTTTTGTTTTCCAGTAAAACAAATCTGTTAGGAAAGGTTTGGGCAGGCATCCCACTGCTTGCCTAGAGTGGCTTATAATAATGTAAGGGTTTGCATGAAGATGAAGATGCATGAAGATGAATAAAAATTCAAGAGCTAATCTGCCAGTGGGCCTCAGTGTGACAGACGATATGTGCACTGGCAAGGATGGCTCAGCAGCAAAATTTTGACTGTATTGCCACATTTATTTCACATGATGAAGAAATTTTTATTAGGAACAGGGACTATAGATTATGCCTAGTACTAGTAGTTCATCGTGGATGTGTGTTTTGTGCTGCATTTCACAGCGGGCATAGATATGTCCCTGATGATTCCAGAGACACTGGGTATTTCTCCTTATTTTTATCAAATGTAACTCATTTTTTTTCCGGTTATTTTTCACTGAGAACTCTGGGCTGAAGAAGTTGGACATTTTATCTTACAGAATCATTCAAAATATATGCATTTTACACATAAATATTTTTAATAGGTCCTCATCTACCTTTCTTGTAAAAAGGTGAATTTTTAAAATAACTGATTTGGAGGTTTAGTGACCAGGGAATTTGATTAACTTTCACTTTAATTTGTGGTTGCCTCCTCCCTGATTACCTCAAAGCATAACCTTGTGAAAGAGCATCAATTTTATGTCTGATCCAGTTACTTCTATGCAGCCATCAGTTTAATGATGAGAATAACATTTTACTGATTTGGGCAAGATGTTAAAACCTTGTTACAGGTGTAACAGCACTTTGGACAGAAAAAGTGGAAGACTTCTATTTATATTTATACACTTAACCGTGACTTCAGTTCAAGAAAACAGCTCTACAAGACAGAATATAAGGATGTGCTCAACATTAACAATGTTCTTGAAATCATGCTAACATTAGTCTTCCAACAGAAGAGGCTAATTTCTTCATTTTCAGAACTTGCGGGGAGTGGAAGTTCCTGCATTTTCATAACTTTTTTTTTTTACTTAAGCTAGCATTAGCACTGAGTTTAAATACTTGGCTTTCATCTTTTAACACCAAAGAATGTCTATTATGCCTAAAAAGCCCTGAAATGGATCTTTAACATTTGTGCACCCTACTATGATGGCAGGGATTTTATACTGCCTATTGTACCAGAACAAGTAACCTCATCAGTGATTTAGGACAATTATATACTGTTTAGTTTGCATCCAAAAAAGAGAAAAGTACAATTAAATTTGATAATGACTATACCTTGAAGATATTGTGGAAGGTGGCTTAATTCAATCTTTCATTATAGCAGCTAAACTATAATGAAATGTGGGGGAAATTTAATTTGTCAATTTTGCTTACGTCCAGCTTAATTATAATTGATGCAACAACTAATGCTGTATATCTCATGCAGAAGGATGACTGGGTAAAAGATTTAAAATTCACTGAAGCTCTTTTTTTCCTCCAGGTTTTTATTGTATATAGTATAATTTTAAATGCAGATACTTTGATTATTATAGCTGTACCATGGGTATCATCCAAGTACCATACAAAATGTTGTCTTATGTGTACAGATCTCCCTTCCTCCCTGTCTTCATCAGATCTGACTGTCAAAACTGGCCAAGTAATTGGGACAATTAAGGTGCCCCTGAGATATAATTATCCTTTATAATTTCTCTATATGTTTAAGAAAAATGATGATTGGCTCACAAAAACAGGTTCCCTATGGTACAACGAGAAAGGAAGTACTGGAAAGGAACAAATCAGCTTTAATCCGAGCCACTTAAATAGTCCCTAAAATAATTTAAGACCAAACTCTTCCTTCTGTGCCAGTAACTTGCACCACAAAGCAACACTTTAAGTATGTGTAGGCAAATAAATGAGGATCATCTCTGTTCAAAGTATCCTTTGGTGTATTAGGATCTTGGTAATGACTCCCAGTTGCTAGCATGAAGAAGATAAATGTGACAGCCATTTTCCCATGCCCCACTGACTCACTATTCATCTAGCTAAGTACACAGACAGTCCTCCAAGTAC
>VZSC01018124.1:14331-36823 GCA_013398225.1 Steatornis caripensis | reverse complement strand
TCTCTCCTGAACTGGGGAGCCCAGAACTGGACGCAAAGCCCAGAACTGACACTGATACAACATCATCATTCTCCCTGTCCTTTTTCCTTTTCCTGTGACTGTATTCTGCTTTGTACAATGCAAGTTGCAGCCCTGGATCTGTATCGGTATCATTTACGCAGGGATTACTTACACGAGGGTACTGCTTAGATGCCAGAGGAGAAGTCACCATCCTGTCACGCCAGGCACAGGGCCCCTTCAGAGATGCTCACTGATGCCTCACGAGCCTGTGGTCAGTCAAATGTGATGGCAGAAGGAAAGCACATATGTTAACCTTGTCCCGTAGAGGAGGAAGGCGATGTGGTCAGCAGCGGGGCTGTGGGACCTATCCTGTGTGGAGCTGGGTGACTGTCCACAGGTCGCTGCAGTTCCTTGGCCACCAGCTCCCCAGCAGTGACCTGGGATTGTCCATCACCCTCTTCNCAGCAGCGGGGCTGTGGGACCTATCCTGTGTGGAGCTGGGTGACTGTCCACAGGTCGCTGCAGTTCCTTGGCCACCAGCTCCCCAGCAGTGACCTGGGATTGTCCATCACCCTCTTCCTCACCAGAGGAGCTAACAAAGCATTAACTGCTATGGACACCCCGAGAGGAACTGACCACCGAATGGTTAACCCCGTCCCACTCCTTAGACCAGAGTCAGCAGCCAAAACTCAAAGTCTTTGTGGGTTTTTATGAAGAGAAAATAGGAACAGAGCTGGGTAGTCCTCCAGGGGTTTCCTGCCCATGCGAATAACATAACCTCAAATAAAGGATTCTTCTCCCAACCATCCGCTCCAAGGCTTCACCCACCCATCACAAGGACAGTCTGTGTGCAGTTATACAGCTGTAATGCAGCACAACTAGTAGTTTTCTACTAGATGTTTAGTCCTGACCAAGGTGTGTGTGTTAAACTACTGATATACAGCACGTAAAAGGCAGGGGGTGGGGTGGGGTGGTGGTCCTGCGTCTATGGAGTTGCTCCTGCTCCACCTGTGATGACGGAGCAGGCCGATCCCTGTGGGACTCTCCCTATCCTCATTATTCAAAAAGATCAGCATTTATCATCAGAGAAGGTAGGAGCTGCCACATAACCGGTGGCAGAAGGTGGGGTTTGCCGGAGCAGAGGATAATGGCCGAAGCTTTCGTGTGCTTTGCCATTCACGCAGCTGTCCTGCCTCTACTGGGGCAGAAATAAATGAAGGCCCTTTTTCGGAGAAGCTGCGCTGTTCACACATTATTCAAAAACGCTTCCAAAATACCAAGTAATTCATATTTAACGATGCCTGACTGTTGTTAAGGGTAAAAGACGAAAAACTATAGAGGAATACTGGAAAACAGACGCTCTTGCCACAACAGGGAGACCTATAGGTGCTGTCGGTAGCAGTGGTCAGGGAAGCACTGCTGGGCCTCTTCTCCCTCGACGGTCTCAAGACAGTTTCTACACGACAAGGAAACTCCCACAGCATCCTCTCGGGCTGACAGCTCCCTCAGCACAGCCCTAGTTGCCAAATACCTTAATACGTATTGCCCAGGCGTTGGCCAATGGCCTGGTTTGGGCTAGGACAGAACCCATTTTCTTTCAGTAATTTTACTTTTTAGTTAAGTCTCTTCTGAGAATTACCCTGACAGCCATACCGGCAGCAAACGAGGAGAGCTGGAGGGAATGATACGCCGCTGCCAGCCCTACCTGGACAGTCTCCTTGAACCACAGGTTTATCTCTTCCATAAAACTAGGCGCTGGCACAACTCATCTAAGGCAGGGCAGCCTCAGTGCCTCCTGGAAATAATTGTGGGAGACGGGGAACAGGGTGTTTAAAGGGCACCCTCTCTTACTTATGGTTCCTTCTGTTCTTTCAAGTTGAGGTGTATAATCGGGCCAGCTTTTCCCCTTTCTCAGTTCACAGCTACTCCAAACAACTGTATTAGCCTGAGGATTAGGTCTCCCATGTGTCAGAGCCCAGGGAAGGGCTGGGGGTTCATCCAAGGTCCAGGCTTTTGTTTGGTTTACACGTTGTGCAAAGGGTCAATACTCTTGAGGGGCTTTCTACGCAGCCTAAATCATAGGACATTAATAGGATTTTACACAGGAATGAGTAGGAGTTGCTTTCTACCCTTATTTATTTGGACTAGTGCCGATAACAGCCCAGGGGATTTTCCAGACAGCACAGTCTCCGCTCAGATTTCTCCCAAACAACCCTGAGCGGACGGACAGAGAGCATCAAGGGGGGAAACAACAACCGAACAGGATTCGTTATGGTCACCTCTTATCTGTGCCACATTAGCGCTCGGCATGCTGGGCTGCGGAGTGAAAACTGGCTGCCTCAAGGGTGAAAATAAAAGCACAATAAAAAAAGAAAAGAAAAGACAAAGGAGTATTTCAGCCAGCGGCCCAAGTCAGCAGCTCTTCCTCAAGCCGGTGGGCAATGTTGCTGCATGGGGCTCAGAGAACTCCCTCCAGCTCCCCCAGAGCTTTACGGATGAAGCAGTAGGAAGATTTACCACTCTCAAGAGTTTGGTGCAGATGCCAAGACCTCTTCTCGTGGTGGTCAACACAATGATTTTGTGTGCTTTCTACCAGTGTAGCGCTAGGGCTTTTTCACTGCTTAATAGTGCCCATACCATTTTCTTTTCTTTGTTTTTCGTGCCAACGGCTGAGTGAACACCCACCAAAACACCTCTTTCACCGCACAAATGCAGCAAGTCCAACTGGTGAAGCCACCCGCTCTGGCTTGAAGCACCACAGGGACGTCCAGGGAAAGCAGGTCCTCCGTTTAAAGAAATATCTAAAATTTTGTCTCAAACTTCTTCCTCCCAATTTGCTCTGCTTCAGGGCTGTGAGAATGAAAGCGTCTATTTTCCCTCTCCGCTGTCCCTACACCCCCATCAGTCACACGCTGACAGTCAGGAATTACCAGGCGCTGGCCACGCTGGAGATGCAGGAATTCTTTTTTACAACCCCCTTCGCACAAGATTAGGCACGCGAGCGCACAGCCCAGGTTACACGTTGAGACAGCACCCAGAGATGAGACTGAAGTTTGCCACATTTTTGTGTCGGTAATGGCCAAAATCAAGGCCCCCCCCCACACCCCCAGGAGTCACAAACTCCAAAAACTCTACACCCAGCAGTAAGCAACCAGCTTAAAGCTGAGCTGCTGGCTCCATCTGCTGCCAGGACGATGGAAAAGGTGAGAAGGGAACAAGGAGCTACAGCCAGAAAAAAAAAAAAAAAGAAATAAATAAAATTAAAAAAACACAACTAAGGCCTGTTTTTCTACTTAGCCAATCCACTAACATTGCTGTTAAAGACAAACAAAACAGAGATTGCTTCATCATGGAAACTTCTAACAGGTTCAAGATGTGCAGCTCCGCACCAGGTCATGACCGACAGGCGTCTGGGTCCTATTAAGTAATCTATTTCGGTAATTTTTAACTTTAGAAAATACTGTTTGATGACATAAATTCATGCTTTCGCAGCTGCAAAGAAGCCCAGATAAAAGACAGTGTCATAAGCATGGTTCCCAAGATTGCCAGCTAGAAAGGGAAAGAAAAAAAAGGGAAAACCTGCATTATACATTTTCCTATCTCCCCACTGTTCACTATGCTGCTCTCGCCTTTCAGTGCTTCACGTGGAGCCTTTAAATCTTGGTTTGCATTTATCCATAAGTAGAGTTGTTTTTTTTTTTTCATGCCGGTATATATATTCCATGATTTCATGCCAAAACCACACATACATCTCTTGCCAAAGGGCATGGGCACCCAGCACAATTGGGCATTATTTCTGCAAAGAAACCTTCCAGTGAAGCCAAGGGCTGCCCTGGGTGCGTGAGGAGTGCTGGTTTGGCTCTTGGCAGGCTTAGATAACCTCGCTGTGTTTGCACAGCACTGAACGCAGAGTCCCTAGTCATCGAGAAAAGCATTTCGTACACCTGATGGAAAGAAACGTCAGAAGCTACTTCACAAAAATACGTGCGGGCAGTATGATGGAGACAGATTAAGCTTTTGCAGCCAAATGCTTAAAGTAACATTTTGGAGATACATACCTTTATATATACGGAGATATACACCTTTAGAAAAAGTTATTGCTGTATAGCTCCTGTTAAAGAAACCAAAACCCTCTGGATAGGCAATACAAACCTCTTTCAAGCACCATTTTAAAAATAAATTTCAGTTACACCAGCAAAAAGCATCACCAAAGAAATGTCATTTTGCACGCTCTCACCTCCAACTAGTGCAAAGTAAGAAAAGCACTTGAGAAATACTGGGAAGGCACAGGAAGGGCATTCTCTGAGCTCGCTTTTCCCTCTTCTTCGCCTCCTGTAAAGTCACGATGCAAAAAACAAACTCCTGATATTTTGTGAAACGTCTCGTATATTTCCTTTGCACGTTTCAGTGTAGATGTTACACCAATTTGTAAATTATTTTCAGTTTGGCCTCCTTCAAATTAAACTTTGCTCGGGACCAGCATTTGGCAGAGCTGTATACACTTGAGCAGTAAGTGGAACAAGTACAAACCCAAAAGCGCTGAGTTTCTGGCACCAAGCGGGTAAGGACACTTTAGTTGTCTACGGTTTTTTGTTAGTAAAAGCCCTGAAGGAAATCTCCAAGGCTAATTAAAATCCCAGACAGCAGAACCAGAGACTAATGTAGAAGCACGTTAGTTATACAAGCTGCTATACTTCAGTTTGAGGGGTTTAAGCGGTGTCACTGAAAACCAGCCAAATCCCGGTTTATGCTTGCAAGAAGACAGACAAAAACAAGTGTCCGTGGTAAGGCAAACCCTTCTTTTGCCCCATCTTTCTCAAAGCAGACACAGCGTATCAAAGGCAGACGATCTTTCCGATAGCCTGTAATTTTGCCGCTTTGCACACCAGAAAAGGAGGAGCTTTGACATCTCCTTTGGCCGTTGCAGCTCGTCCTGCTGCCTCGCTCGCAACTGCCAAGACGTTTTCCTCTTGTTGTTGAAGCGGAGGTTAACTGGTGACAGGCTCAGTCTCTGGGAAGGGAAATCCCGAGTTCCTGCCTTTGCTCCTGAAATAACATATATAATTCTGTACTTGTTCTGGCATTGAACTGTAATTAAACCAAACTCTCAGAAAAACTCCCGCCCACTTTAGCTCCTAGGCTGCAGTCAAACACCCTCACCCTTGCTCTGCTTCCCGCCCCATTAGGTTTCCACTGGCTTGCCCACAGCAGTGTTGGTTCACAAGCGTGAGTGGAGCTCGTCCCACCCCCAGGAGCACAGACAGTGACAAACGCACCGGTGTAGGACACAGGACTCGCCGATTCAGAGCCACCTCCTGGAAGCACATCCCAGGCACCACCACCTCAATGCAGGAGGTGAGAACCACCTGGTCCTCTACCTTGGAAGGGCCCTGGCCACCTGCAACACGTGTTCAGGCTCTGGACATGCCTACGGGCTCCGGGGACTTTGTTATCTTCAATCCTGAATTTCTGAGCTGCTCGGGCAGGTACTACACACCTACCTTCCTCACACGGGCAGCTGTGGTGATGGGAACAGTGCGGGGTTGACAGCAAGTCAGAGAACTTTCAGGTTAAAACAGAAAACTCCTCAGTTACCCCGTCATTAAATAAGGGCAGTTTAGGATGAAGTTTTTTGAGTTGTCTTCAGAAACGCTGTACATACCTTGCGCCAAGGAAACTGGCCACAGGATGAATAAAAAGCCCAGAAATCGGTCAGCAACGATCTGCTGTAAAACGAAAAAAAATCCTCAAGTTCTGAGAAGTCTTGGCCTAGCAAGTCTGCAACCAGCAAGTGGGCTGGACAAGATTAGAGCTCAAATTGATCACCAACAGCCAGAGAAATATTCTCAGTAACAGGGGATGAAAGTCAGTAGACCAGACCACAAAATTTTACATGCATGTAATTCGTGCTTATTACGCAAATAAAACATGGGGGAAAACAGCTTCAAAGCCGTTCTTCAAAACAGTTTGCACAAAAGGGAATCTGGGAGCACAGGCTGAGACATAAAAGTGTCATGCTACTGCAGGAAAACCCAAGCCACAATACTGGGGCATAAACTCCAGTGCAGCAGACAAGCCTAGCTGGAACTAGTCTAGCTCTGCTCAGCATTAGCGAGGGCACGGCCAGAGCAGTGAATCACAGGAGGACAGCAAGGGCTCTAGAAAGCGTTACCTCTCAGGAAAGAATTTGAATTTTAACTAGAGAAGGAGCAAGGACTGAAAGAGGAAGGATAACAAACTTTAGGCAGGCAAAAGTGTTGCAGAGAAGGAAAATAACCTGTTCTCTGTGGCCTGACGGTCCGAAACGGGCAGCGAGTGCCAGACAGAGACCATGGTAGGAGACTGGCTAACGGTAAGGACAGGGAAGCACTGACATAAAGACTGGACCCTTCTGCCCTACAGCCCGTTCGGGCAATTCGGTGAACAATGACGGAGCTGAAACTTGCGCAGGGAAAGTGATCCAGCAATGCCCTTGGTCCTTGCCAGCCCTGTAAGGAAACCTTTTGGCTGCTAAGGATTTTGGGGGGTTTACTTTTCAGTCTATGAAAGAACAGCAAATGCTGTTTACATTACAGTTTCTTTCAGTTATTTCACTCCTTTCCAATTCGGTTACATGAACACAGCTTTCCGAAACGCCAAACTTCCTACGCACCACCCCTCTGAATCTTTTTCTTATTCCTAAGACGAAGCGTGACAGTGGCACACAACCCCTTGCAACAACGAGGCTTTTCCAAATTGAAATCAGTCGTACTTCATCCACAGCAGATGACTACTCATTTTGTCTCACCCAAAACAAGGTAGGGTAAACAGTTGTGTGAGTCTAACCAGCATACGGGTTCATTTCCATAAACTGAGTTGCCTTTAAAATACCACAGGATTATTTACCACTTCCAATTACAAACATGTGGTGGCATATAACCTCCACACTTGGCCAAGGGAACATTTTGCATTAACGGTGATTAACCAGGGTTTAATCTCAGCTAAAACCAGTTCAGTTAAGAAATATGAAAAAACAACCTCGCGCGAGAATAGCAGCCAAGTCCACAACCGCATACAGAATACTGTACTGGCAGTGACCAAAGACACAGAAGCGCAGAAGCGCTCGCCCTGTAAAAAGACACAGTGGAAGCTTGCACATAGAGACAAGCAAAAATACACAGACTGCAAAGGCAGCACTCGCTGCGGCTCTGGACAGAGGCAACTGCAAGTTTCTGTGGGGCTTGCTCTTTTTGAATACACTGTGGATTATAGTTGCACATTAACTTTTTTTTTTAATGCAAGGCATGTTTGAATATAAGCATCCAGATCATGGAAAGTTTTATAACAGTAAAAACAGCTTTATATGCACAGATCTGTTTTACAAGATTGCAAAGCCAAACACCGAGACCAGGCTTGAAAACAGCATCTCTTGTCACACAATCAAAATATTTCACATACAGAACACAGCTCGATGCTTGTCAAGTTCACCAGCGTAACATCCAGCTTGTCAAACATTCAGCATTCAAAAGTTTTTTTTTTCTAGGTACAAATGAGAAACACAAATTCATCCACAATGACAACTGCTTCCGCCCTACAGACATTTCACCAAGGGACAAAAATGCCAAATGTGATGTTTTGGTGAGTCATACGAGAGTGCAAGAGCACCCTCACTAAAATATATATAAATTACACTTTAAACTTTGACCAAAACTTTCAACGATTAACAGATTTTCTACAGATACCTCCCTTCAAACATTCTGACTTAACTGCTCAATAGGCACATGACCAGATGAACAGAACCTCACCACTTTATTTCCAAGTAGTCCAAGACTGGAAACTCTTTAAAATCATTCTTTATTTTCTTCAGAGCCATTATAATTTAAAGACATAGCTATGTTTTAAGAGTTAAGTCCTCTTTGATAAAAGGAATGAGAGATGCTTGCTTCAAGAGGAGACCTTCATCGCACATATTTCAACACGCCACCTTGGGTCAGTCAGCACACGTGCTTCAAAAGCCCCGTGTTCAGAAAGACAGAATGGTCTTATGAATTATTTCGATGCACTCTCTGATTTCGTCCTCCTTAATCACAAGCGGTGGTGCCAGCCGAATGATATCACCGTGCGTAGGTTTGGCGAGAAGTCCGTTATCACGAAGCCGCAAACACACCTTCCAGGCATCGTAGTCTACAATTAAAAGGAAAAAAAAAAGACACTGACACTACAGCAGAAAGGGGCGAAATTGTGGCACACGGTACGTGGGGCCAGACTGTAGACTCCTTGCTATCGGGCAATGAAAAGATGAAGTGTGTTGAAAAATGAAGTGGTCACTTCTGAGCATCTGAGCAACTCCTCAGAATTTGCAGAGAACGCGCAAGACTGCTGCAACGCTGCCATTCGTCTGAAGGGACTCGTAAGTTTGCCTCCAGCGCATCGCGTTTTGCTCCTTCACAGCTGAGTGCTTGTCTAGATGTAGCAATAAATTTTAAAAAGTGAACCATGCAAAGAAGAGGTAAGAAAACATCCGGACAGGACTTCAGACATTTATGCCTGGATTTCAGGGCATCACATGCGTGTCTTAGGAAATTATGACACCTCCCTGCAGCACTTGGTCACTTAGAATACTCATGACAAAAATAATTGTCTGCTCTGGCTTCTAAACTGTTTTCTGATATAATTCAAGGTGTTAATCCCTAGAAACTTGTTCTCAGTCATTAGCTTTTTCCTTCCTTGTACCCTCCTGTAGTCATTGTACTCTTCTAACCATCCTGGGACAAACATCCTCGGCCAATCCTTCCGTAATCTGACAGAAACTAGCTTTGCAGGGGTGGCCAGTTCTCTTCAGGTGAGGAGACAAAAAGGTATTTGTTGGCAGCTAGACTCACTATCAGGTTTGGACATTATCAAATCATAAAATAATTCAAATAATAATTTTTGAAAAATTGTCAAGACTGACTTAGTTAAAAATAAACTCTGTTTTATTAGCACACAGTCACATTTTAATAGCATACAGTTTTCAGTAGGTACTACGGTACTATAGCCGAGATCTGAACCCAAACATGATGCCTGTAAGCCATGCTTCCACTTCACTAAGATACTTTAAGTTAAAATATATTTTTGATGCTATGATTGTGCAACGGATTATATTTCCTTACCTTTAGTTTCCCGAATTACAATTGCATTTAGTAGTCCTTTTCCTCGTACAGAAGTTACAATATCAGATGGTGTCTTCATGAGCTCATTCCTTAGTATGTTACCCATTATTTCTGCATTTTTAGCCAAGTCTTCCTCTTCAATTACCTAAAGGGAAGTTAGATCGACAGTCAGCCGAAGGGCACTGCATTTGTTTTATGTGCCATGTTGGAATGGATGACTAACAACATTACAACTGCTGAGATACAAAAGCTGTTGCATCTAAAGCGTCACTGCAAAAGCTGCATATCCAAGCAGATTACTATTAAGCCTTTGCTTATTCATGTTTATAAAAAACAATAATCTCTTTGAAATTTTATTCTAATTAAGTGGGTTTCATTTGCCATTATTTACAAGAAAACGGGGTAATAAACCTCTGAAGACTCCTAGTCTATTCAGGTCCACGTCTTGATTAATGAGGTGGCTTTCTGAGTGCTTGCATTACATGTAGCCAATTATGCAGTCACAGAATAATTAAAATATGGACTCTGGACAAGACATTTTACTAGCTTCTGTTTGAGCTCCAGTAGCACATACATGTTATCAAGCTCACAGAGCAGCAGCCTCTGGAATACAGCACAGTAAAACAGGCCAATTTTAAAGTGTCTTTGTTAAATTAGTGAAACAATTTTACCAAATTTACATAAGTGCCTCGAAACTTCCCCTAGATAAATTCTATTTTGTCATTTAAGACATGAAGACCATAAAATGCACAGAAATTAGGACACATTTCCAGCGAAGACTTTAGAATGTGTTTGGTGACCTATGTGAATAGTTAACCACTACCAACTTTCCATTCTTAGTTAAAGTTAGGTTTCTACTTGTAGCATAACAAATGGTATCTCTCATCTCAAGCAAAGATCGTGTAGGTGTGACACCCTTTTTTCTTTGGAATCCAAATCTCTAGTACAACGCACAAACCTCCAGGGCTGCCATTGCAACGCGGCAAGCTAATGGATTTCCTCCATACGTAGATCCATGTTCGCCAGGCTTAATGGTCAGCATAACTTCATCATCACACAGTACTGCCGATACCTAAAATGAGAAGGTCAGCCAATTCATTTACACATACATTTAAAACAGTAAACTTTAATCTCTCTTCAGGGCTCAGGAAAGGATACATTTCAGCCAACGGTGATAAATTACATTTACATTCCCAGCTCTGTATAGAGGAGAGCATATCTGAAAATCACGTAACAGCTTAATCCCTTCAATACACTTAGCTATACTGGTAACACGTAATGTCTAACTACAGTTGAGGTGCATTTCTCCAAACTGAGTATTATTTCAAGAGTTTAGGCTTCAACGCTCTGTTTAACAACTCAGAAAGAGCTTCAGTCGGCCATAATAGTTCAAGGCTGGTTGTAACTTCCGGCCTAATCAGCAGGAATTTAAGGCACTCCAAGGAGGATAAAACCAGTCATGCGGGCATGCCAATCAAGTGAAACAATGACACTTGTCCAGAAACAGCTTTATAATATATGTTAGACACACATTAGTTGTTGTTTTTTTCCTTAACAGAATTCATCCAGAAATTCATCACAAGACGACTGTGCTAAACTGCTCTCCAGAGAGCGTACAAAAGACTAACCAGTAATTCCAGCATGAAAGGCTGACCACTGCACGCTTATTTTCCTGACAAGATAGTATCAAACTGAAGAAAACAGATATACCAAATCTATTCAATTAATTGTCAAGGGCCAAAACAGCTAAAAATCACCAACCTAAGAGGATGGTACCTAATAATTTGCCACCCTAACAAGTCGAGTATCAACACCGAAAGTTCAGGATACTATATAGTTGTTTCAGCTATAAATGTAACATCATGTATTCTATTATTTTCTTACGTGTCTCGCACAGGTTGGACTACCTGCATCAAAACTGTAGTTAATCTTGTAAACACCAATTTCCAAGCAGACATCAGATTTGTTTGCCTTCCAACTAGTAGACTTTCAGTGTTAATTACTTCAAAATCATTATTCAAACGGGTATTTCGTTGTTACTCACGGGATATAAGCCACCGGACAGGGCCTTTCCAAGAAGAATTAGATCAGGTCTCACGTTTTCATGGTCAACAGCTAGCATTTTCCCTGTTCTGGCTAAACCAGTCTGTACTTCATCAGCAATAAACAGAACCTTTATAGAGACAAAAAAGAAGAAAAATCCACACATAACAGAATTACTTTCACTCCCCTTCCTAACTCAATTCAAACAACATAGCAGAGCTGCACACAGTGAGCGAAAGACCCTCCAGCTGCAGTACACCAAGAAGGTACCTCCTTTACCTTCTCCACACCTCCTGGAGACACACATGTTCCGTAAAATGTCAAACTACTAACGAGTGAACAGACTGTCCTCCCTCTCCAACATCTTTAGCACATTCTTTTCTATGTAAGGCATAGTCCACATAGGGTTGGATGCTGCCCAACCAAAATCCATGAGCGATACAACGAGTGGGATTTCCAAAAAGTTAGGACTCGTCTACCTTTACTCCTAGTGCATCGTTCGTACACTGACCTTTGGAAGCTTTTGAGAAATGCCATTTTAGCAACTCTGCAGGTCTTGTAGTCCAACATCTATGTGCCTAAATAATTCTGAGAAACTAAATCCAAGTTTTTGGTCTTGTTTTCCTAAGCTGCACTACTGTCACGTACTCCTATTTCTAAAGTAGCTCTTAGTTCTTCTGAGAGGTAAGTATCATCACAGCACTAACAAAGACAACTTTATTAATTATATGTCAATTCCTTCCTCTGAAATTACAGAAGGATTTATGGGTAGCACTTGCAAATTAAGAATCTGAATTCTATTGGAACAGAGACCACAAATTTTTAAATCAGACGGGCAACACCAAGGGAATAAAAAGCTGTAAATCAGCAGACCTTTTTTTGTTGTTTTCCTTACACTTACAAAGGATGTGGCCTGGGCCTGTGGGAGAGGCTGACCACACTGGTCCTGGAAGAAGGCAGCACGGCAGCCTGCTTGTGAGAAGCAGCAGTACCCAAAGGCAACTGAAGAACATGGGAATACATATATATAAACGCATCTTCCCACTCTGCCAGAGATACTGAATGCAAGTCTAATTCGGTGTGTCTTCACTAGCAGAGAACAGAAATGACGGCTCTAACACTCTATTTTCAAAACTAAACATGTCTTAGTAGAATTCAGACAGGACATAATATTCAGAATAGGAGTCAGGAATGCGCTATGAAAGGGAATGTGAGAAAATGCCAGACAAAAGAACAAAACCGTAAGACCTCTGCTCTTCAGAGATCTTAAAAGAACATTCAGAAGCATATGGCCATTTTATTCAGTGTTTCATTCTGTGACCCACTACTGTTACTAACTCTTGGTAGCTCTCACGCTCTCCAGCAACAAGGTCCCTTGATAGCCATGGTAGAACCACTGCACTAATTGGCTTCTGGCCCAAGACACTTAGAATGTGAGAAAGAAATTAAAAGTTATATTAATTTAAAATAAATGCAGTTTCAAGAACATTCATTAGAAACTTAAATCAGCGACAGCAGTAAGAAACAGTGAAAAACGTGCACTGCTAAGAAGTACTTCCTGGTAAGGTATTGCAAGGAGATACAAGAAGTATCCCCACCCTATTCCACTGAAAGAAAAGGAAATTATTAAATAGTCTATGAAGTCCTGTACCTTGCATACGAGAATAACCTTCCAAGATACGTCAGCAAACACAGTGTCTAATGTTTAAGCCACCTCGTTACAGCGAATTCCTTACATTGTGTTTTGTGCAGAGGTCCCGCACTCCTGTGAGATAACCTTTGTCAGGAACAACCACACCTGCTTCACCTTGAATTGGTTCAGCCATGAAAGCTGCTACATTGGGATCCTGAAGGGCCCGCTGTGAAAGGGACATACACANCACCTCGTTACAGCGAATTCCTTACATTGTGTTTTGTGCAGAGGTCCCGCACTCCTGTGAGATAACCTTTGTCAGGAACAACCACACCTGCTTCACCTTGAATTGGTTCAGCCATGAAAGCTGCTACATTGGGATCCTGAAGGGCCCGCTGTGAAATGGACATACACACAGGAAAGATAAAAAGAGAAAACTTTTACTCAGGTCAAATTCAGAAAATATAGAGATGAATACATGTAGCAGAACCTAGTTCTAACCCTGGTGGTGTACCTCAAATGACGGTAATAGCATTCATGTCAGGCACTTATCCCCAAGTGCCATTTCAGTTTCACTATTTGCCTCGAAAGATCAGCTGGTGTGCTTGCTTGGGAAATTACAAACCTTAAAAATTGCAAACTCAGACAAGCAGATTATCGGATCAGTTCATAAATGACCTCAGAAATACACTTGGGTTTGCGTTACACCATATAAGACAAACAATTGCTCAACGCTTCCCCCAAACAAAAAAGAACGGAGCCTCTCCAGAACAATTTTGCCACCTTAAAGCAAAGTCCACAGCTACATTCTTGCACCATCAAGTTCTCAAAGGTTTAGAAGTCCACGAGACTCAAGAGATATAATGATTCCCAGTATTAATTTACTACAGCTTCTCTCAATATTGCCCCATACAAACAGAACAAATTCAGTTATCAGTCTGATGGACGTGGAGCTACGTTTCAGGTCTCCAGGGAGCATTCAAAGCCTCGATAAAGTTGGCTGAAAGCCTCTAAATGCTTACAGGGCTTTCACAATGGGCCACCTTACAAAGGTCCGAATCTGAGTAAGATTTTCCACTCTGCGACTGTAATACACTAAGAGACCTTTGTTTCCCCTAACCAAACTCGTAGGAGGCAAGCACCTCTCCCATAAACCCTCTAAGCTCCACAGACAACTCACTTGTGCTAAGTAGACCCAAAAGGCACAGAGGACTAACCAACTTGTCACTCGTGGAGACGAGGTACCCAGATGACGGAAGGGTGGTAATGCCAATGTTTCGAGTGCTTCAGGACTATCTGTGTTTAGCTGGAACCCTCTCGCCTCCCAGGTGCCAAGTCCAGCACCCCATGGCTGCCATTAAGCACCATCTACCCTTTAATACCTAAGCCCACATTATGAGGGTGGGAAATTTTAGACTAATCAAGGTCAACTCTCCCCAACAGCTCGAGAGGATGCACCTCAGAAACCCCAGAGAAACGCAGAATCACTAGCGTTTCAATAGCTTAAGCAAAACACCAGCCTGGCACAGTTTTAAGGATGCTGTGAAACTGGAAAGACTTGTGTGCAGCTGCAGTGCATCCTAATCATCTGGTCACTGAAGAATGCGCAGCATTCCTGAGAAAAGTAGGTGAAGATATTAGTTTCAGAATCTCAGTTCCCAACTTCGGAACGTATGCTACTGATCTGAATTCCCTTACGGTTTATCTGCTGTTTTCCTTTTGTACCTTGAACATCTTACTGATGTGGGAAATGAAACTGATCACGTGTTTTTTTCCTTTTACATCCTAAAGCAAAACTGAAAATCAAAACCAAAGCAGAATGTACACGTTTCCTATACGTAACTGTAACATATCTCTTATATCTGTCTAGATACATATATCTTCACGTCAAAGCTCATGTTTCAAAGGGTAAACTTCTGATTTTCCTCCCTTGCTATTTACCAAAGATACGCTGCAAAAAGATTTCTTACAAAAGAACAAAAATAGTCAAATACCTCAAGAGCTGGTAGGTCATTGTATGGGATGACTTCGAAACCTGGCATAAAGGGTCCAAATCCATCATAGCTGGATGGGTCGGTAGAACTAGAGATAGCAGACATGGTTCTGCCCCAGAAGTTGCCAGCTACAAAAAAAAAAAAGGGGATTGTTACAAAACCGACTAAGAGTCAGAAGAACTTACAGGACATCACATTTTCCATTTGCTAATGCATTTTAAAAGTTGTCTAACATTAGCATATTAGCATCCTTCCGCTAATTGTTAGCATTTTACACTGATGCCATAAATACATTGTGTTGCTATATCAAAACTGAAAGAAAATTATCCTACAAAACCTGGCAAGTACACAAAATAATTTCCATAAGCTTTGTTAGTAGTCTGAAAAATTGAAAATAACTCAGGAAGTTATCAACTTTTTAAGGAAGATGTACAGCTTTTACATAAATATTACTCATTAATTGCAGCGGGAAAAAAGTAAACACTACCCAGAATGTAGGTCCTAAAAATAAACCTGCCAGTAAGCCTAAATAAAAAAAATATTTCTGTGCATTTCAAAGCTCATTTATATTTGTAAAAATATTGTGACATTGCACCATTTCATATAGAAAAACATCAGTTAAAATGGAACTGACTATCACCAAGCCTATGATATATTCATTTTAATATTTCAGTTAAATCAACATACTCTCAGCTAATCAATGATAAGGAGCTTAATAAGACATAGGAAGATTAAGGTGCAGCGCCTTCACAGCGTCGCAAGCCTTTCTTTCCCCCACCGACTTCTTTGAATAACTGTGATCCCAGCAGCAGAGGATGCTCTCAATCCGCAGGGAATCCAGAAGCCAACGATTACTGACGTAGCCAGCTCCAGGCATCCCTTCTTTCTGATCACCAGTGTAAACAGCGTTACACTGCTTGCCATAGCAATGTCTCCTAGCAGAACAATCCCCACTGTGCCTTCCCGAGTCACATGCTTAACACCTCAAGGTTACGGTAGTGCAGCCCGCCGTATCCCGAAACAAGGCCCTGAAGACTGAAGCACACAAAGCAGAGCAGTCCATGCGCTCACCACAGGCTCCCTCCACCTCTGTGCTCCATCTCCGCGGTGGCTCACTGTCAAGCACAGAATCTACATCAAGTGCTCTGGACTGATGCTTAAAGCTATTTTTTTGTTCTGACCCTGGCTACCCAAGAGAGCTTTTTTTCAGCCAAAATTCTGGCTTCTGACAAGAGACAGATTAATATTTTGTTCCAACTACTTGGCAAACAATTAAATATTGCAGTTAAGGAGATGGGATCATAATAACAGAGAGCATATCCCGTTTCTCAAGATGAAAAAGCACTTACTAAAAGTTAACTGACTGAAAAGCAAAACAAAATATATATGGAAGAGAAGGAGGGAGAAATACATTTGTTCAAAGAATTCCCAGAAGAAGAAAAAAAAATCTAATCTAACTGGTCCTAGAAATCATAATGCAATATTCAACTGTGAATTTCAATTCTTAAGTGCTGACTAATGACAGTTTATGGTTCAGCTACTATATGTACCAAAAGTCAAAAATAGCATTTGCGGCCGTAGCAATTTTTAAAGACAAGTCAATATTTAAGTATTAAGCTTTATTCTGGAAGGTGTTCTAAAACACAGAACCAGTGAACAACATTAGAATTGACAAAAACACTTCACCTAAACCAAAGAGTACCAACGTAAGTTATTTGAATTAGACATAATTTTGTTGGTGGTGGTTTTTTAGCAAAGCACAATAGTCTCTCTTCAGGGGCAGCTAGCTTCCCCCTGTTACAGAGTCAAGCAGAGCAGGCAGCTGCCAGAAGGAAGTATACCACGTACATAACCTGGACTTCCAGGGCCCCATATTTACTTTAGCAATATTGCTTTTACTTTCATTATATGACCAAGAGTACAGTGTTCCTTCACTGGGTTAATGCCAGCTTCTGGAAGACATAAGAATGCAAAACCAGAAGAAAAACACTGGTTGGGAAAGCCTAAGAGGGAAGTAGGCTTAACCCAAATGTGGAATCTATGATTTGGCAGCAATCTGAGGAATGAATTCAAGAGAAAGGTATCTAAAAATCAACCAATTAGGAATAAAGAGATACTGCACTTTAACACCCAAGCAGTGGTTAAAAGAGCATGGAGGACCGAACAGACTTTCCATGTGACTTCAGGCAGTCATTCATCAATTTTTGACATCTAAAAAAGTTAAGTAGTACAAATAAGGTCCACTTTATATATTCAATTGCTGTTTATAAAGCTTTACAAACCACCTTATTAACTATGGTTTCCTTCCTGGACTTGAGTTCATTGTTGCATTTCCCTTGCAACAACAGACATCACCAGCAGCTCCTGACAAAGCCCAACTATCCTCTTTGCCTCTTGGTGCACACACCTCCTCCACAAGGGAGAGGATCTGAAAAGGACTTCTCCTAGGAATTACATTCATATCTCTTGCTTTTACAATCACTTCTGTTAAGATCACATGCGCTTCTTAAAGGACTTACATTTTAAAAAAACGTTTATAATTCATTGTAACTATTTAAAGTTAAAACCAAATAGCCAGAAGGACACATAGAATATTTTGTCAACAGAATATATTTAAGACTGAACTTCACAATTTAGAAGGAAGCACTCATCGAACCTTAAGGTTCCGCAAAGGCTGCTGTAGCCACAACAGTAGGTTTTTTATCAGAATCACCAACTGCAGATATGCGAGTACAACACAACGTGTTAAAAGGTTGAGTTCTTAGTTTACATTACTAAAATGTCAAAGGTTACAGAGACCTCCAACGGACCTGCTTCAGTGAAAAAAAAGAAACACTAAGAATACTGCAAAGTAATCACTACAGCTATAGTAGTAGCTTTACAGTAGAGAGAAGAGAGGGCTACAGCCAGGGTCTAAGAGCTCTCCTCCTCAGCACCTCAACTCCTGACATGCACTTTACATACCTGCAAAAATAATTTTTGCTTTGTATTTTGGAATTCCTTTCACAGTGTATGCCCACTTCCGAGCCAATTTACAGGCAGTTTCTCCAGCTTCCACTCCTAAAAGATAAAGCAATACCATCATCACACTTGTACATGAGACAGGTCATCGATGCAGTACCAAATGTTATAAAACCGTTGAATCTCACAGACAAGAAATAAAATGGAAATAAAACTATTTTTTTACCTGTGTTCATTGGAAGAACTTTGTTATAATTGAACATTTTGGTGACAAGCTCCTCATATTCACCAAGTACGTCATTGTAGAATGCTCTGGATGTAAGGGTCAGTTTTTCAGACTGCACTTTCAGAGCATTCACAATCTTTGGGTGACAGTGGCCTTGATTAACCGCACTGTAAGCACTCAGGAAGTCAAAATACTTTCTACCTTCAACATCCCACACATAAATGCCTAGGAAAACAAAGGTATGGTCAATACACAAAATAAAAGACGACAGGAGATAACACTAAATGGTAGAAGCTAAGAGCTACAACACAACCTGGTCAAATATAAATGATATTCTCGCCATTCCTTAGGGCATGCCTGCAAGGCCCTCTAACTACAAAATAATCAGTTGGCAAGGAGAGCATGAGCAACAAACTGATACAGTACAAATAAATGCCCAATGAGGGATCAAGAAAAGAAGCATTTCCCATATAAAGCTGCCATTCCACTATGTTAGTAAGTACTATGCGAATATTAGTTCCTCTCTAAGTCCCCGTTTTAGATTCTAAAAATTAGATAGAGAAGGATATTTTTGTAAGAGAATTAGTAAGAATCGGAGGTCATAAAAGGAAGAACCAAACCAACAGAACCCGAAGTCTCAAAACTTACGAGACTGACAGCTCCGAGCTGTCAAAACATGGGCTGATAAAGAAAAACTATTGGATCACTGCACTGATAGCATTTCAATAAAAACTTACGGAATTTAACCTGCAGAGCACAAAACCCCCTTAAATATAACTGAAGACCAGAGTAAATTTACATTAAGCAATAATACAAAAACAGTACACAAGGACTTAAATAGGGTTCCAATGCACCTTTTCATCTTCATGTTAACATTAAACCTCTCCACACAAGGTAAGAGAAGAAACAAAGTTGCTTGAAACTTTCTTGCTGAGTTATTCTGATTTATGAAGATTATCAAAATTTAGACCTCTATGTAGACAAATCGGGTTAGACAGAGTACAATTTTATCAGGCAGCCTCATGCATAATGATCCAGTTCTCTGATCAGCAGCCAGGTGCCTTTATTTCATCAACTACCTCAATCCCATTCACCCCCCCAAAAAACCCAAAAGTTCAGAAATTTATTAGGTCGAAATCATTATGCTATGATCCCTTCCCATCTACACACACACCCCCATCCCATCTACACAACCCAGGGAAAGCTAAATAAAATACCTTTTCCTCTTTCCAGAGCAACAGGTAGTGGGTGATAATTGTGGGCGCCATATTTAGCCTCACGCTCAAATATGTAATCAGAGGATGGAGGTGCCTGAACGGTTTTTTTAGTAGCAACTGAAGCAGCAGAACTCAGTGAAGCATGAACACCTCGACAGAGAACAGCAGTGCTCGGAGAGCGGGTTAGCTTGGAAAACATTATTGACTTCAGGTATGCTGTTATAGATCTGGGGGGGCGGAAAAAAAGTTAATAATTAGCACTAAGAATACTTGAGAAAAAACGTATGACGCGACTGAAGTGTTTTTACTGCCGGGATTACAGGTTTCTCAACTCTTTTGCAATTCAATCAAGAAAGCTTATATGAAGTATAAATGAGTGCGGTACTAACTCCAAGTAAGTATTTTTTCTATTTTAACGTACACTCACAGTAACGGAAAGAAAACTAAAATGCGTGGCTCAAACATCTATGAACTAGTTGCATGATTTTTCCTTTAAGTGTTCCTTTTCATTGTGCCTTAAATTGTGACTAGATTTATTAATATAAACTACAGTAAGAAAGTTAGGTTTATCAAACTTCTTGTGCTATTGAAATGCCTTTTGTCTAACAAAGATTTCCGTAAGACAAATCTTGTCACAAAATCATAAAGTAAACAATGTAATACTGGAAAGAAGCACCTGACCCAAATAAAGTTTAGCTAATAATATCATCAAACTTGATGAAGAATTGATTAGTTTTAACCAAGGTAGGCTTTAAGAAGAAAAATTTGTGACTCTTCCTATAAATTGCATTTTTTATTTTAAAATGTCGCCACCTACACATCAAATGCTACCAACAGTGAGTGCTTTAAGACCATCAAAAAATAGAGGAAAAGTAATAGCATGTCAGATATTAACGATCGTTATAGCACCCTGTATTCTCTTAGTAAAACTCAGCAAGTTCCCCTGAATATATAAGCTTGTACCGTTAACATCTAAGGATAATCTGAGGGCAGAATTTCATGAGACAAATGCACTTGTATTTCCTCCCCGTGCACTCACCTCAGTCAATGTAAAGATACACGACAGTGCCAGAGAGGGGAAACTGAGCTGGTATTTTAAAAGCAGCTGAAGCAAGCTCTGCTCACAGCACCGAGTACTGGGGACAGCAGAGAGCCATCAAGGAAATAACGATCGCTTTAGCAAGACCAAGAGTTCTCAAAGCTCAAGTTTCTAGTCTTGCAGAACACCACTGCGTATGAACTGGCAAAAGGGAAGATCACAGATTACAATGACAAGAACTCCGAATATCAAATGCAGCCTCCTTTGTAACGTTCTCCACAGCAAACAGAGGAGCTGAGTAACCCTGACGCTGCCGCGCTACCTAACAACAAAAGCATACTGTAAAACTGAACCAAAATGTACTCACTAAATATCAACAGGAGAATGCAGGGATGGTTTCCACAAGGGTGTCATTGTTATTTCAGGCTCCTTGCAGAGACAGAAATATTAAGTCACAGATTTATTCTGAATTTATTTTGGAAAAGGTCTGCACACTGGCTGTGTCACCTCCAACAGAGAGGCATCTCTTTCAAAAAGACTCCTCAGATATTACACTGCTGCTCTTCTAAGCCAAGCCAGAAGACTATTTTCTGCATCTACTGAAACCGGGCAGGCCACCCAAGTCTTTCGGAAGAATGAACAGTCTCCTTTCCAGCAAGAGATGATCGGC
The DNA here is from genome assembly GCA_013398225.1 of Steatornis caripensis. Taxonomy (NCBI): domain Eukaryota; kingdom Metazoa; phylum Chordata; class Aves; order Caprimulgiformes; family Steatornithidae; genus Steatornis; species Steatornis caripensis. The sequence continues at coordinate 15,909 of VZSC01018124.1, read as the reverse complement.
AGTTTCCCAGCTCTGGGCATTTCACCAGCTACCATCAGTGACATTAAATATTAGCCATTTGTGTTAACACTTCTCAAGACCGTTATTCAAAGCTTTTGCAAATAAAAACACACAAATACTTCTCTGTGCAAGAAAAATTTGTGTCACAAACTCAGCTCAGCTGCACCACTCAAAATTACAACTTGCTTAGCTCCCAAAATTTAATTGGTCTGTGACNAAGACCGTTATTCAAAGCTTTTGCAAATAAAAACACACAAATACTTCTCTGTGCAAGAAAAATTTGTGTCACAAACTCAGCTCAGCTGCACCACTCAAAATTACAACTTGCTTAGCTCCCAAAATGTAATTGGTCTGTGACATCCTTGCCCCTGGCACACCTCCGAGGCAGAGCAGCCAATTCCATCACAAGCTTCTATACTTTTGGCAAATTTCCAGACATTCCTGGAATGAAAGCTGTGAAAAAATGAAACTCTCATCTGCCCTGTATAGGAGTGCTACCTTTCTGCGTGAACAATCACAAACCACCAATTTGAGGTTCTTCTTTTACTTCTTTTGGGTTGGAAAATCTTTGTCAGAAATTTTTAAAGGGCTTTGCCCTCCATGAGGGGAAACGTCCTGCAAACTATGCTAGTGAGGCCGCATCGTTTTAGCCGAGGTGTGAGAGATTACACAGAGTAGAGCTGAGTGAAACTGAGAATTATGGATGCATCTGGAGTTAAAAGGTGTAGAAAAATTTGCTTTTGATGATCGGTGAGACAAGATGAACAGAAATTGCGGGAAAGAGGAGGGGCACAGTAAGAGGGAGAAAAAATAAAATGAAATAACCCGAACTTATTACCAGCTGTGAGGAAGTGACAAATACGATCGTGCCCTGCAGCACGCGGTACTGGAATCAGAAGCCAGGGCATTTCATCAAGTGGAAAAGGTGTTGCGTCAGAACAGAAAAGCTACTCAAAGCATAGCCGTAAAACACACTTGAACAACTCTGCTCAGCTGTTGAGCAAGAACATCCAGACAAGAGCACCGTGCCTGCAGACCTCACAGGTAAATTCAGCGGTTGTACGTACCCAGTCCCTGAAATGCAATGAAATACACCCCGAGGCAAATTAAATGAAATACACCCCGAGGCAAATTAAATGGTATACATTAGCAAACAGAAGACAAACAGCCACATTCATGCTGAGACAGCACAGAAGAACCCGTGCATCCTTTATGAACTGAACACAGTGGGGGCGAGCATTCGAGAGAACAAGGTACAGCGGGAGGGCTATTGGTCCAGGCACGCCAAACCACCTTCTCGGACCAGCACCGCATCAGAAACGGCTCAGGACCCAGGCTGGCACACAAGCAAGAAACCCAGTGGTGAAACGCCAGAACCCTCTCGCCATGCCCTGGCTGAGGCCAAGGCCACTGCAAAGGCCAAGACGGTGCCACGGTCGGGAGCAGGGCTCACGGCAGACCCCGGGGGGGTGGAGGTGACTCTGGCGGCTCGGCCTCCGGGGATGGGGCAGCCTCCCTCCCTTGGGGGGAGGCTGCCCCATCCCCGGCTCCCCGCAGAGCGGGAGCGCCTGGGGCGGG
>VZSC01018124.1:0-12478 GCA_013398225.1 Steatornis caripensis | reverse complement strand
GAGCCCTGGCCCAGGCCGCCCAGAGAGGCTGTGGAGTCTCCTTCTCTGGAGAGATTCAACCCCGCCTGGACACGTCCCTGTGCTCCCTGCTCTGGAGGCACCTGCTTTAGCAGGGGGGCTGGGCTGGGGGATCTCCGGAGGGCCCTGCCAGCCCCCGCCGTGCTGGGATTCTGGGATAATAGTCAGGGATTCACTAAAAAATCATTTAAAATAATAATCAGGGATTCCCTAAATTTGGTAATGAATTCCTCATGGAGTGAGCTCCTGTGCCAACTGTTTTCCACCTACATGTAGAATGCACCAGCTTCCTCTGCCACGGCTCCTCCGGCGTGGTACCCTGCCAGGAACGGGGCTGCTTGTCTGTGCCGGTAGCGTGGCGTTGACAGAGCCCTGGCCTTCACACCTTGCTGCCTTTGGAGGGAGTGAGGTGTGTGAGGAGAGAGTTCTGCTGCAGGAGGGCCCAGCACACTCTTAGCCAGAGCATTCAGCTGCGAGCCAGCAAGCGAGCAGGGGCAGGCTGTAACTAGCCAGCGCAACCCTGACCTTTCTCCAGGCTAAACTACACTCAGAGAGCGTTTTGTAACCAGAGAATCTGGGTGTTCACAAGGAACTGTGAGGTGTCTTTGATACATACGTGTTAGTTTTAATCCGTAAGAAGAACACTGACAATATTTCACTTTTTGTCTCACCCACTTTGCTAGAAGTGAGATAGATAGAAAAAAAAACCAAAAAACTCATTATAGCAGCGATGACTTCTGGGTGCCTCTTACTTTTTGTTCATAAATTGTCCTGACAAGTTTATCAATGCTGGAAAAATGTTTATTTTTTCCACAAAGAAAACATAGGATCCTAGGTGGACAATACAGACAATTAGCATATCGTCCCCTCACTAAAGCAACCCTACGTTTGGAAATATTCTTGAATCTTGTTGTATCTTCTAACTAAATGGCTCAAACCTTGGATGTCAGGGAACAGCACTGCTTATGCATTTGGAGACGCCCTCAGAGAAAATTCTCCCAGTGAGCAGTCAGCTTGATGCAGCGATGGCTGGGAGTAGAACAGAAGATACTGTACTCTTTATGAATACACATACACTTAGGGTCAATTTGTTAATATATTTATGTCTCTTTCTAGCCTAATTCTGCCGATGAATAGTGCCCTACATCGGCTGCCAAAGTTGTATGCATAAAGCACCAAAGGTTGTGCCTTAGGTGCTAAATTGCAAAACACATTACAGCCGTGTCTGTTGACCGAATACATGGTTGTACTGTGACAAGTTTCTTAAGTCCAGAAGCATTTGTTATCTAGGAGCTACTGAAACCCCTTTATTTCTAGTTAAAGGTATGATTCTTGTTGTGAAATGCCTAAAATTTTAATGCTGAAAATAAGCAACGACCCATCTGTTTTGAGTATTTTACTCAGTCCCAGTTCGCCCCTGGTGTAAGGAAAAAACACACGATTTGGTTTGTCATACACTCGCGTGTCTTAAATAGCTTGGATGGACGCGGGCCAGGATTTGCAATCTGTGGGGTCGATGGGGTTTTCCTGGGTAAGAAATGGAGGTTTAAGCCTCTTTTTTTTTTTTTTTTTAACGCTGGTATTTCATTAGCATGGTAGATGGTCACTTATCAGTTTGCTGAAGTCATGCTAATGATGTCTTTTACCTATTTAGCCACAAAAATAAGATACTGGCAGCTACATTGTTTTCATCTTTCATAGACTGAATTCTCACTCAGCTCAAGGGCAGCTTTTTTCCTGCCTTTAAATGCTGTTTTTCTCAAGGGTAATTCCAATTGTTTTAGATTCATCCAGCCACGCATTTTTCAGAGGAAGCAGAAAAATGTAGAAAGGACAGCACTTGTCCAAAGGATTAAATAGCACATCTTGTATGAGGAAAATACACATCTGAAAAACTAAAGAATGCAAATTAAAGGCAACCAATATCAATTGATGAAATGCTGAATCTTGGGTACAGGCTCTGCCACGCGGAGCTAGAGCTACACTGCCCTGAGTGGTGATTTCAGAAGCCAGGCAAACAGCGGTCACGTACCCAAGGAAACACTGCAGATTCCTGTCTGAAATGCGGAGCTTCAAAAACAAACAAACAAAGAAATAACCCTTGAGCAAGAAAGGGCTTGCTTTGCTTTGGATTCTGCAAGGCCTGCAAGAAGAAGACAAAAGGGTTTGTGTGCTCAAATACAGACATAATATGGAATGTATGGATAGTACACGTAGATGTGTTTTTTAATGCTGGTGTGGACTGTTTCTGATATTAAAAAATTACGAGTATGAAATAACTCTCAACTGGATGCAGTAATTCAACACTTCAGAGAGAGTGACTTGAAACCCCTACTTAATGTAAGCTTGATCCCAGTTTTATATCGGATCAGTGTAGTCCTGTTGTGGCTCGCTTTCTTTCCTCCTTTGCTTTGGCACTTAGGGCACAGAAAAAATCCACTTTTCTTCTCTAAATGCTGTCAAGTCGGAATCTTAAATTGTTCACATTGTGCACAGTGGCAGCTGTTAGTGTAGATCTTGAAGCAGTTGCTCTCAGCCAGATGCGGTATTTCCTGTGATTTAAAAAAGGAAAGCAGAAGCTTTATGTGTACTATTTAGTTACCTGTAGCTACCTAAAAGACTCCACATGACAGTAACCAAAACATTAAAAACTGAAGACATGAAATTTTCACATTATAGAGCAATTTGCCCCACAGAAAAGAAGAAAATCTTGACCTACTTGAGGAAAGAGGTTTATTATATTCATTCTGCTTATCCAGAAAATACAGCGTGACATGTAAGTAAACTATAAAGTTATAAGAAGGAACAAGTTAAGTCATGCCAGTTGTTAGGAGTAATTCTGCAGCTCTGTCTCTGGCAGAAATGCTCACTGAAGTCGTCAGGAATTAAGCATGTGAAGAGACCAAGGAATTGCATCCCACTTACTGTGGTTAGCTAGAGGTAGGGCCAATACAAGGGAACTACAGTCCTGGCCTCCCAAGTCAGTACGGCTGCACGAGCTCAGCATGCTCCCGGGATTAACGCGCTGCTTGTGGTTGCTGCTGAGGGCACTGGTGTAGTGGCAGGGTTGCAGTACCCTTTACTGAGTTTAACAGTCTTAGGCCTGCTGCAGGAAGCATCCAAAGTGCCTCGATAGCCGACGTTTAGGCATGCGGCACCAGTGTTCAATTCTTTGATGGCGTGGTGGTTTCTTACTCAGCTCAGAGGCAGAGTTCCTCACCTCAGAGCAAGAGCCAGACCAGTCAGCAGGTTGGACGTGGAGTTCGTCCAGGTCATGAGGCTCAAGGTTCACAATTAGCTAAAGTTCTTAATTAGCTAAAACCAATACAAGTCTCCAGTGCTGGCAGAAAGACAGTCCCACCCCTCTTCCCATCTCTAGAAAAGCCACAAGGGCAGGCTTCACCCTTTCTCCTCTTGTTGAAACTGTGCTGCCACTCAGCAAAAAAAATGACGCTTCTCCGAGCCAATGGCAGATTTTGAGGCAAACCTGGAGAACTCAACGTACAGTCCCAGGCTGACAGCCGCCCGGGTACTTCATACCGAACAGCTTTCTGAGAAGAGTGTGATGGTGTCTCGTATTCTACAGGCCAGCCCCGCAGATGTATGTGTCATCTGAACAAGCATTGACAAGGTAACAGTACGCAGCGACGGGACTCGTGTAACACCCGTACGTGTGAGCACGGGGACACAGGCCGTGTGACACGTCTTGGTTTGCCTGCTGTTAGAAAGCGCCTGGGGTAAGCCCAAAGCTACAGTGGGGTAAGACTTTTCCGTGGCAGACATCTCCTGTTTGAAAACATAGGTCTGGAAAAGAGCCAGGAAGAAGATGAAGGTGCTTTGTTACTATGGTTATAAATACCCATGGATAGATGGGTGACTTCGGGAATTTTCTACTTGTTCATTTCAATCTCTCATTTTCACCAATGAGAGTTGAAATTTATGCTGATTTTTGATAGTGCCTTAAATAGCAAAATGGCTTTCCATGGCCCACGTTTGTGTTATTCTGGTTATTTACTGACAGGAGAATTCTACATTAAGACATTTCTTGCAGGACAAGAAACTTTAATCTTCCCTGCAGCGCAGCTAGAATATTTTACAGTGCTATGTGTCACGACATAGGAGCAACATGCTGTAATGCATGCAAAGCATATCTGCCTCTCAGGTTCAGTTACAGATTTCTTTTTTAGTTCATATCTTTGAAGATCGCTTGGCAAAGCATAGCACGACCCCCTCAAAATACTGCTGTTGTATTGGATGGATGTTAGTTAAGCCAGCATAAAGTACCACAAACAGCCCTTTGAGCTGATATTCCTATTGCAAGATAAACCTTGAGCTGTAGTTAATACTTATCCTCCCTGATTTGTATGTTGGCTTATTTTACAAAGATTTCAAAGATACTCTGTTTGTTAGATGACAGTGTGGATAACTGAATTATAGTATCAAAATAGGTTAAGTTACTGTCTTCTGTTAAGCATTCTTTCCAGTGTTTGAATTTACCTTTGCAGCTTATGGATGCCTACATCCAGAGCCTTCCACAAATGAAGCGAGACATTCTATTTGTATGTGAAACCTACATGTAAGGGTAAATGGTAAGCTCTTCTATTTGTTGGACTGGTAGTTAATGACATGAAAGAGCCTTTCCACATAAATTTCTGGTGAGCATCGCATTTCGTGGGCATCACACTACCAAGAAGACAGAAATTGGGAAGAGTTGGAGAAAAACAACTTTCAGATTCACCAGGAGAGATCAAAAGAGCTGTATATCTTCAGCTCACTAGTGACCGGTTTCAGATTTTTCTCTAGTTCAGTCATGCAACTCTGACAGCAGCGTACCTCCAATTCCAGCAGCGACATGATCCAGGTGTGAGATCCATGAGAGCAGAAAGCGGGCAGGAGTCTGAGAATCCACAGGACTCTCATAAATGCCGTTTTCTAGCATAAAAATCAGAAATGGTAAAATAAAATCCAAAGAAAATCAGAGTGAGACCAAGTCCATTTGAATTGTAGGCTTTCAAGCACATCCTATGTGAGCTTGCTTCTTCCTTGTACAAGTGTATTTTGATTTGGATCCTGCAGACCTTCTGCTTTCTAACTTCCGTTCTTCAGTCTTGGTTTTTATCAGGACAGTGATTTGTGGAAAAGAAAACCACTTTACCTGCTCTCCAGACTTTCAAAATCTGACCCAGATGGCAGCTATAACTGTCATGAGAGCACACAGAAAATGAACATAAATGCACCTAACTGCATAATAAAAATAAATATCTTGTCAATTTGGTTAATCTCAGGACTGAGCACTGAACATCTGGATACACTTTATCTCAGGAGCTGGGAAACTCTTCTCAAAATTCTGCCACGGTACATCCCCGCCGGCCCTGCTGTTCAAGTGTTTGACATTGCTGCAACAAAGATTGCTAATCCTGCTAAATGGCGAGCGCTCATCTGCTCAGGGCTACTGTAGTCTGAAACTGAAGAACTGACATAATGCCTTGACCAAGTCAGACTTCAACTTGGCATCACTGCCGTAGGAGATTAGCGAGGAAACCTATTGCATCATCTGCCACTTGTCGTTACCTCGGCACGACATGCTGTCAGCTCCTGAACTTCCCCATTCAGGACCTCAAACTAGTCTTTGATTTGCTAGAATACCAGATGATTTGGAAAATTACAGGCTTTCTTGATACACATTCAGACAAAAGACTTTACTTTAAAATCCATCGTTTTAAAACCGTTTCTTTCACAGTTATTGTTGTCAAAAATCACACAACTTGAGATACCAGAAATACGGCGAGCATATTGCCAAAAGGAAGGAAGATCTTCAGAAAGCAGAAAGATCTTGACAGAAATTACCTACTCCTCAACTATCGTATGGCTGTTCCTTCGAAGGGATGAATAAACTAGTAAAGCATTGAATCCATTCTTTGCTCTCTGCTGCTTGTTTGTCATTTCTTCAAACAAATGCTCTTCGGTAGCAATTTCAGTGAAATGCAGCATTTCTTGAATTCACCGATACCTGTGACTTTCAGTGTAATTCAGTGGAAGGGACGGAATGATAAGAAAAGCTGTCAGTCTAACGTCTACGCACAAACACTAAACAAGAGATGTCCGCACAGGATGTTGGGACATCATCATAGAACTGACCTCGCCTGAGAGGACAAGGTTTCCACTCAGCTGACTCTCAATTTCTTATGTCAGGTGCTTAAAGATCCACAGGTACAAAACCTGACATCTCTTAAGGTTCGCATTTTGCAAAGTCTGTGTATCTCTGTATATTTTCTCCTTTTTTAAAAAATTAATGTTTAAGGCTGGTGTCTGTTTAATCGCCAGCCCAGCTTGAAACCGTGATGTTTCTTTAAACGATAGCACTAAAACTACTTCCATGATCAAAGCTACTATAAGAAATCAGCACGTGTAGAAAGGACTAAAATATTTTCTGTGTATTGATCATGTACATAGATCTGGTATCTTTGGATTGATCACGTACATAGATCTGGTATCTTGTATCTTTGGAAGTATTTCAGTACGTCAGAAGCTGCTTGGTAAAAAAGCCCGAATCTTGAATACTACTGAAATCCCTCTGCAGTGTTACGACATGCTTAAGCCCCATGGAATGCCACATCTTTAATTACATTTTTCATGTGGCATTACACAGAACATAGAAAATGAGATGATCAACTTGAGAAAGAAGCTAGCTGGGGAACTCTTCAGTGTTTGGATAGGAAAATCTAAAGAGAAATCTGGCTTAATATTTGTGCTATGATAGTAAGCAAAGGCAGTGTTGCTACAGGCTACATGGATCACAGGAACAACAGAAAATCAGCTCCTGTGAGTAAAATGGCAGACACCAAATAAGAGGCTAAAGCAAACCTGTAACTTGCAGCTTGTAAATTAGCTGCACGCATCGTTATCTTCCCAGAAACTTTTACTGAGTACACTACCAGAAAGAGGGCCCGGAACATGAGTTTTCTGTGTCAAGAAAGTGCCATAAAGATCTGTTCAAGGTGACTTCAGCTGGTAAGGGGTCATGCTGGAAAACAAAAAACGTGTTCAGGTCTAGTGATGCAAGAGCCCTATTACCAATTTTTCTTCAAGAGGATCTCAGCCACCAAATGTTTTGCTAGACGTCTAGTCTGCCTGTGAGTTGTAAAGCTGCTGAAAATCAGACTTTGATCTCATTCGTGACCGGTCTATGGGACCAAAGCAACGCTTCTCAATCATTCCTCAGTCACCTGACCACTTAGTGGGCTGATGAGGCATTTAATAGATCAGCTGTTATATTTTGCAGGGCCTTTGACAAACACACGAGTACCTTGACTTTCGTTGCTTTTCTGAACACAGTTCTGAACGCCAAAGACAGTATCTGCCGTGTTTTATGAAATGAGGTCCACAATAAAAAACGTCTAGCTGTTGGTCTGAGTATACCAAGACTGGGTTTGCACATACCTGTTGTTAGAATATGACGTAGGATTCGATATCCGCATCTTTAAAAGGGACTCAACCCTCTTCATGGAGATCCTGCGGAAAAACTGCTGGCTGGAACCCAACCCGCAGTTAACTACTTTTGAAATGTCTGGTACGTTTCCTACTGCAGATCTTCCTCGTCGGCATCTTCAGTAGGAAGCACAAGGAGTTAGTTCAGTCCAGCGACAGCTACCCGGAGCCCGCTGGGCAGCTGATAAAAGGAACAGCCACAGCAAACCTTCACGTCTGCATCCCAGACGCATCATCCATCCCACACAACACAGGTGTGTCTTCGTGGGTGTGGACGGCCGAGAAGACATCTGCCAGGAGACATCTGCCAGAAGACATTGCTACGTACCTCAACACAAATACAACCTGGGCTGTCATCCGGAGGTGGGACTTCACGTGTTCCACAGTGACGACAAAAATCAGTGGTCATGTTTCTTCTGAAGGAACTGTTCTGCCGGAAGCAGAGCAGTAGAAGGCCTCTGAGCCTCATCTGCCTGCTCCTTGTCTTGGGCCATCCCTGCTTCTCTCTAAATGTTCCTAGTTGATCCCAGTAAGGAAAAAATCCACAGGTGGAAACCAGGGGATTCTATCCTCAGCTCAGAACCTGTGTGTAGGTAGCACATAGCTTATTACAGATGTTCTAGCAAATAATAAGGGGGCAGGGGAATAGACTTTAATTTCATATATTACATATATATGAAATATTACATATATATGAATATACCTATATTATATATATATGAATATATATATTCATATATACATATATGTCGTATATTACACAACAAATCATACTGGTTCTCTTCATGAAAAATGCTTGGTCACTGACATTGCAATAAATATGTTTTGTCTTTTGTTCCTCTATTTAATTGTTCAGTGTATTCTTCAGACTTTGAAAACCCACCTGTATCAGGTTGGGCTTTTTTAATACAGATCTGCCAGTCTAGTTAAATTTCTAACATTTCCCTAACTGTCATGTCCTGGTGTTCCCCCATGTACTTCTTTCATTATCAGGTTAAATGACGTTGATTTCCAAAGTGCTTTTGTGGTTCTTGGACCACTAATACTGCCTGTGCAGAGAGAAGGTACGAAACAAGAATTACGTTTTTTATCCAGAGATGAACACTGTATGAGTCAAGCGCTTTCCCTTTCTACAGCTGAAGCAGAGCATACGCTTTCTTGCTGTCCTGTGAAGCACCAAGCACTAGCCATCGCTGGAGGTGAGATTTCAGGCCCCGCGCCCCAGCTGACATTTTACATTCTGGAATAGAAATAAAGCTCTACCTAGGGTTGCACCACCCAGAAGTGACCGTAGTTTGGGCAGCCTGAAACCCGGCTGGTGATGCCTGCTGACTCCAGACACTGCTATTGCAGACGACGCGGTGGGAACGAGGGAGGCTACTAACGTTCCCATTCTCTCTGGAGCATTTGAATTCAAAACTCTTTTAATTTAATATAGATGCATTTTTTTGCTTTTTACACATGTGACTTACTTGTGATTCCCTTTAACATCTATATTCAGCTGTGAGTAAAGTCAGTTTTTGTCTGTGCTTGAAAATATTGCACAAATCTCCATTCGGAAATGTTAGAGATAATGGATACTCAGTGGGGCATTTCCAAAAGTGTTACCAGTGCGAATAACATAATCTGGACAATGCGGTGTTTGATGGCAATTGCTATTTCCAGGACTGCTTTGAATTACAGCTGCAATAAGCGGCCAGTCGCCACATCCCTAACTAGAAGCCAGAGAGATCCCCCACCCCAGCAGCCGCCCCCTCAACAAAGCAGGAGGGGAAGGGTCGGTCCGAAGGGCCTGGGAGCATTTAGCCAGAAAACTTCGGTGGCCCGGGATCAGTGCCGCCAAATCTGCAGTCCCGTTGCCACGCATCACCCTTGCAATGCCACGCAAGGCGCGAGTCACGTAAAGTGGGAACCGTGGTTGTAGCATTCTCTGGAACCCACTGTAAACCTTTTTCTTGAGTCCAGGGCTACAAAAGTGACTAAATGGGGTGGTGGAAGAGGGGCGGCCATTTCTTGCATAGGAATCAAGTATTCGGGTTTCCCATAAAGCTCATGTAGTTCTGACAAAGGCAAAACTGCTGGCAAACCGCAGAGCCTTGAAACGGTTTAGGAACAGCAAAACCGCATCTCAAAGGAGGAGACAATTTATACTACTTGTTTTTATTTGTAACATGCCCTGGTTTTTGCTACCATTTGCACTTCTTAAGGAAAAGAACTAATCATATGACAAATGATGGGGCACAAGTCCTTTTTTCCACCAGAGATTTCAGTGCACTGCAGGTAACCAACCGTTTCATGCTCTGGGAATGTCTCAGAGTGACAGCCAAATGAGATCAAGGACTAGTTTTTGCATGCACAGTGATCACTATCACAAGCAGGTGGCCACAAACAGGTCAAGAGAATTTACGTCTGGTTAGTCCTAACTTGTGGCAGGGAAAACGGACCAGAAAAGCCTGCTAGAACGCCCTTCTCTTCCTGCGGGGCTTGAGCTCTTAATTGACTTTGGGCAGCTAGAAATGGACAGCTGGTGCGTTGGCAGCGTTGCACCCCGATGGCTCAGGCACCCCAGACTGCTCATTCAGTGGCCGNGAAAAGCCTGCTAGAACGCCCTTCTCTTCCTGCGGGGCTTGAGCTCTTAATTGACTTTGGGCAGCTAGAAATGGACAGCTGGTGCGTTGGCAGCGTTGCACCCCGATGGCTCAGGCACCCCGGACTGCTCATTCAGTGGCCGGCAAACAAGTCAGCTCTGGATGTACGCTGAGCGGTTGTAATGACCCGGTTGTTTCTAACTCTAATTAGTTTAAAAGTTACTTTAACCTGCAAGTTAATACATTCATGCAGTAATTCTGACTTCCAAAATCACGACCTGGGGCGAACAGCATTTTGTTAACAGCTATGCAAATAATCAAGAAGACACCAAATACCTCCTCTGCGGTGTGCCAAGACGACGTCAGTGAGCCTGCCTGCCGGCCCGGCCTGGCGAAGGCAGCAGCCGTTCCCCAAGCCCAGCCTTGCGCATCTCACGACTCCGCTGGCTGCAAAGCTGGAAGCCAGGCAGGCGATTTCTGTAAGAGAGGAGTGTCCCGTGATGCCCCTCCGCGCAGCCAGCCCCGGAGGATGCGGGGTACTACGCGCAGCNCCTGCCGGCCCGGCCTGGCAAAGGCAGCAGCCGTTCCCCAAGCCCGGCCTTGCGCATCTCACGACTCCGCTGGCTGCAAAGCTGGAAGCCAGGCAGGCGATTTCTGTAAGAGAGGAGTGTCCCGTGACGCCCCTCCGCACAGCCAGCCCCGGAGGATGTGGGGTACTACGCGCAGTCGCCAACACCAGGCGCTGCTGAGATGCACACTCAGTGGCAAAGCAGTCCAGGAAGCCAACACTGCTTCGAGTACAATTAAAAGCAATTAAACACGGAATAATTTAAAAAAAACCTTTTTATTTAGACAAACACAAGAAGAGCTAGATAGGATTTACGAGCTAAGTTTTTTGGTTGGAGAGCCAATGTGTACTTTAAAGCATCGTAAGAGAATGAGGGGACACAGTCTTGAACAGCGCGTTGTAGCAATTTGTGAAACTGCATGAGACGGATTTTTTTTTAAACCAATTACTTCCCATCCGTTCAGGGACGGATAAGCCCCCAGCTAAAATTCCTTTTCATTCCGGTGCTTGCAACGATGAAGATGAAATGTGATTTTCCTTTCTAACAAATGCTCCAAAAAGCCAAAAATGAAAAAGCCTATGTTTCTCTGTTACGGAAAATAGGTCTCGGCATGTTGGAAATTCTGCGTTTTACTTATTTTCTACCACAAATGCCCCATTTTTAAAGAACTGAATAATGTAATCATTTTCTCTGATTTATGGGGTTTTTTTCTGCCTCGTTTGGCACTAACGCTGTGTTATTATAAGAACAACTGTTCTCTGCAAAAGAATGATCTTCAGATGTCTCGTCCGAAATCTTTGAAGTCACTGGGAATGAAATGAAGGCAGAGAGGCCGTGGACATCAGCAGCAGTTGAACGCTATCCCACTGACCGCATAGATTTTCTACTCATCACCCGATGACATGGAGCTGCAGTATCCTACGCCTTCTCAGACCAAACCAAAAACTCTCTGCCGGCTAGGGTGCCAAGTACACAGCTCGCAGTTTTCAGGTCAGAAGCCAGGAACGGTAACAAAACGTGGGTCAGACAGGGCACAACCGAGTCCCATGAGCAAAAGCAGAGGCTGAGGACGCGTCTTCAGTGGCGAGCATCCCCGGGACTGGAAATGGCCGCATGCAGCAGCGCCAGGATACCGGCGGTAGTAACAAGTGCCGCAGCGCCCGAGCTCTCGAGGTTTGAGGCATGTGCTGGCAAGCCAAAAGGCAACGAGGAGTGTTTTAAAAAGGAACTTGGAGAAGAATCTGGAGGGAATTAGTGTCAGGCACGTGTAAAGAGGGTGACTTTTCCCATCTCCAGCGCCTGTAATTACATCTCAAATGCGCTAATAAAATCCAGTGGTTACAGTGGGGTTTCTTTTTCTCTCTGTCAAAGAACGTACCTTAAACATGCTGCTGCGACGACTAGGAACAAACCAACTTTCTTACACTTCAAATCGCCATGCAACAACCAGAAGCGAAGACATGGCGCCCCGCTCCGGCACAAGGGCCGCGGCCCGTGCCCGGCCCCCCGGGCTGGGCTCCCCGAGGCTCGGCAGCGGCCCGCAGCCCCTCCGGCCGCCTCAGAGGTGCGGGGCGTAGAAGGGGCCGAGGTACGCGGGGCCCAGGAAGGGCGCCAAGGGGCCGCCGCCCAGCGGGAAGGGGGCGGCCGGCGGGACGAGGACGTTGGCGGCGTAGGGAGGGAAAGTCTGGAAGGGCAGAGCGCCGGGGCCCGGCGGGCTGGGGCTGCCGCCGCCCGGCGCCGCGGGGGATGCGGCGGGGGCCGCCCCGTCGGCGCCCGGGTGCTGCTTCTTCCACTTGGTGCGGCGGTTCTGGAACC
>VZSC01018123.1:8818-18999 GCA_013398225.1 Steatornis caripensis | reverse complement strand
AACAGGACTGGACCCAGCACTGACCCCTGGGGATCACCGCTGGTCACAGGCCTCCAACTAGATTCTGCACCACTGATCACAAGTTGCAGTTAATGGCTTAATATCCAAGTGGAGATCAATGACCAGTGACACTCCTCAGGGACTGGTATAGGGACCAGAATTGTTTAACATTTTTGTCAGCAACATAGACAGTGGAGTTGAGTGCACCCTCAGCAAGTTTGCTGATGACACCAAGCTGTGTTGTGTAGTTGACATGCTGGAGGGAAGGAAAGCCATCCAGAGGGACCTTGACAGGCTTGAGAGGTGTGAAACAAAGAAAGAGACTCAACAGCACTTTTGTCACTGTTAAGCAGGTGTTCTTTAATGCAGCTCTGGGCACACGGGGGATCTTTCCACCGAATGTGCACACCAATCACCTTTTTGGGACCACTTGTATACAGCTATGATATAAATATGTATCAGTTGAAACAAAGAAGTGGTATCAAACTTCCAGGAACTCATGAATGTATGTAAATTCTCTCTTGTGCAAGCACAATCCAATTTGCTGGTGATCTCTGGTGGTAGTTTGCCGCTTCTTCCTCCTTCTCAATAGTCTTCATCACTTGTCCTTTACTTGACTACACTTCTTCATGTATGTTCAGTTTATCTTGCTTTTCATGCCAAACCACAAGAACGGGTTTNCTGTCCAGGTCACGCTGAATGGCAGCACAGCATTCTGGTGTACCAGCCACTCCTCCCAGCTTTGTATCATCAGCAAACTTGCTGAGGGTACACTCTGTCCCTTCATCCAAGTCGTTGATGAATACATTGAACAGGACTGGACCCAGCACTGACCCCTGGGGATCACCGCTGGTCACAGGCCTCCAACTAGATTCTGCACCACTGATCACAAGTTGCAGTTAATGGCTTAATATCCAAGTGGAGATCAATGACCAGTGACACTCCTCAGGGACTGGTATAGGGACCAGAATTGTTTAACATTTTTGTCTCCAACATAGACAGTGGAGTTGAGTGCACCCTCAGCAAGTTTGCTGATGACACCAAGCTGTGTTGTGTAGTTGACATGCTGGAGGGAAGGAAAGCCATCCAGAGGGACCTTGACAGGCTTGAGAGGTGTGAAACAAAGAAAGAGACTCAACAGCACTTTTGTCACTGTTAAGCAGGTGTTCTTTAATGCAGCTCTGGGCACACGGGGGATCTTTCCACCGAATGTGCACACCAATCACCTTTTTGGGACCACTTGTATACAGCTATGATATAAATATGTATCAGTTGAAACAAAGAAGTGGTATCAAACTTCCAGGAACTCATGAATGTATGTAAATTCTCTCTTGTGCAAGCACAATCCAATTTGCTGGTGATCTCTGGTGGTAGTTTGCCGCTTCTTCCTCCTTCTCAATAGTCTTCATCACTTGTCCTTTACTTGACTACACTTCTTCATGTATGTTCAGTTTATCTTGCTTTTCATGCCAAACCACAAGAACGGGTTTTGCTGGTTCTATGCTGGATTCTCTTCCCTTTATATTTGTCTTGTTGCTTGCTCTGCTTCTTCTTATCTCTGCCTTGTTCATTACTCCGCTGATTTAGCAAATATTTTGTCCTCACAAAGGCTAACTTAGATAGATAGTTTATAAAATAATTAAGGTAAAGGACATTTACACAGCCAAGGTTTAATTACACATTGTATATTCCCCTTTGAATGACGTCACAAATGACATGAATTTCTTTATTTCAGGTGGGGTCGTGCGAACTGCATGAAGGTCAATAAGGCCAACAGCACAGTCCTGCACATGTGTCACGGCAATCCCAAGCACAAATACAGCCTGGGAGGAGAATGGATTGAGAGCCTTCCAGAGCAGAAGGACTTGGTGGAGTTGGTGGTGAGAAGCTCAGCATGAATGAGCCAGCAATGTGCTTGCAGCACGGAATTCCGATCTTATCCTCAGCTGCATCAAAAGAAGTGTGACCAGTAGGTCAAGGGAGGTGATTCTCCCCCTCTACTCCACTCTCATGAGACCCTACCTGGAGTACTGCATTCAGCGCTGGAGCCCCCAGCCTAAGAAGAACATGGACCTATTGGAATGAGTCCAGAGGAGGGCCACGAAGATGATCAGAGGGCTGGAGCACCCCTCCTGTGTAGGCAGTCTGAGAGGTTGCGGTTGTTCAGCCTGGAGAACAGAAGGCTCCAGGAAGATATTATAGCAGCCTTCAAGTACCTGAATTGGGACTACAAGAGAGCTGGAGGGGGACTTTTTAAAAAGGCATGTAGTAATAAGATGAGAGGCAATGATTTTAAACTGAAAGAGGGCAGACTTAAATTAGATATTAGAAAGAAATTTGTTGTGATGAGGGTGGTGAGACCCTGCAATAGGTTACTCAGAGAAGTTGTGGATGCCCCCTCCCTGGAAGTGTTCAAGTCCAGGTTGGATGGGGCTTTGAGCAACCTGGTCTAGTGGAAGGTGTCCCTGTCCATGGCAGGGGATTTGGAACTAGATGATTTTTAATGTCCCTTCCAAGCTAAACCATTCAATGATTCTATAAATGGCCTAAGATACTGTGAACATCATAGTCTTGTAATGCAGATGTTAAGAGCCAGAAGAATTGCCTTCAACTTCCCCCATTCTTCTTAAGGAGGAGTGAAATCATTCAAACGACCCATATAAACACCAGTAGGATGAATATAGTACCATACAAAATTATTAGATACTAGCAAGGTTTCTCAGCATAAAAATTTCTACTGCATTATTCATGAGGCTTTTATGTATTAATTACAGAATTATAGGGGTTGGAATGGACCTGTGGAGATCATCTAGTCCAACCCTCATGCTAAAGCGGGTGCTCCCAGAGCAGGTTGCAAAGGAAAACATCCAGGCAGGTTTTGAATATCTCCAGAGAAGGAAACTCCACAAGCTATTTGGGCAGCCTATTCCAGGGCTCTGTTACGCTCACAGTAAAGAATTTTTTCCTCATATGCAGATGGAACAGCCTGTGGTCCAGTTTGTGCCCATTGCCCCTTGTCCTGTCGCTGGGCACCACTGAAAAGAGTCTGGCCCCATCCTCTTGACACCCAACCTTTACATATTTATAAGCATTGATGAGATCCCCTCACAATTTTCTCTTCTCCAGGCTAAACAGACCCAGATCTCTTAGCCTTTCCTCATAAGAGATGCTCCAGTCCCCTGATCTTTCTAACCCTCCACTGGACTCTCTCTAATAGTTCCCTGTCTCTCTTGTACTGGGGAGCCCAGAACTAGACACAGGACTCTAGATGTAGCCTCACCGGAGCAGAGTAGAGGGCAACGATCACCTCCCTCAAACTGCAGGCCACATTTTCTTAATGCATCCCAGGATGCCATTGGCCTTCTTGGCCGCGAGGGCACATTGCTCATGGTGAACCTGTTGTCTACCAGCATTCCCAGTTCCGTCTTGGCAGAGCTGCTTTCCAGCAGGTCAACCCCCAACCTGTACTGGTGCATGGGGTTATTCCTCCCCAGGTGTGGGACCCTACACTTGCCCTTACTGAACTTCATCAGATTCCTCTCCTCCCAACTCTCCAGCCTGTCCAGGTCACAGTGAATGGCAGCACAGCCTTCTGGCGAGTCAGCTGCTCCCCCCAGCTTTGTATCGTCAGTAAACTTGCTGAAGGTATACTCTGTCCCTTCATCCAGGTTGTTGATGAATATTTTGAACAAGACCTGGCCCAGAACCAACCCCTGGGAAACACTGCTAGTCATGTTCTCCAACTAGACTCTGCACCACTGATCACAACCTGCTGAGCTCTGCTATTCAGCCAGTTCTCAGTCCAGCTCACTGTCCGCTCATCTAATCCACACTAGGCTTACCAATGAGAATGTTGTGGAAGACAGTGGCAAAAGCCTTTCTGATGTCAAAGGCAGACAACAGTCACTGCTCTCCCCTCATCTACCCAGTCAGTCATGCTGTCATAGAAGCCAATCAGATTGGTCAAGCAGGAGTTGCATTTGGTAAATCCATGTGACTACTCCTGATAGCCTTCTTTTTCTCCACATGCTTAGAGATGACTCCCAGAATGAGCTGTTCCATCACCCTTCCAGGGATTGATCTAGGGCTGACTGATCTGCAATTTCCTGGGTCCCCCTGCTTGCCGTTTTTGAAGACATTGGCTTTTCTCCCAGCCTCCTATGACCTCAGGTGCCTGACCTCTCCTGTTCTGTAGGACCTTTCAAGGATGATGGAGAGTGTTTTGGCAATAACATCCACCAGCTGCCTCAGCACTCATGAGTGCATCCCATCAGGGCCCATGGATTTGTGGGTATCAAGTTTACCTAAGTGGTCTTTGACCAAATCTTCCTCAACCAAGTGAAGGTCTTCCTTTCTCCAGACTTACTCTCCTACCTCGGGGGACTGGGAATCCTGACAGCCAGCCTTAGCAGTGAAGACTGAAGTGAAGATGGTATTCAGTAATTCCTCCTTCTCTCTATCTTCTGTCACCAAGGTACCCGCCTCGTTCAGCTGCTGGCCTACGTTTTTTCTTTTGTTACCAATGTACCCAAAGAAGCCCTTCTTGTTGTCTCTGATCTCCCTTGCTAGATTTAATTCCAAGTGGGACTTAGTCTTCCTCGTTGCATCCCTTTATACTCTGACAACCATCCTATATTCCTTCCAAGAGGCTAGTCCTTTTTTCCACAATTTGTNTTGCCCATGGTGTGTGCATTGGTGCAGAGGCACTTCAGGAATCTAGTCAAACACACAGGTTTCCCTAGGGAGGTGCAAGAGAATCCACTATAGTCATACACATCCTTGAGGTAGTTGGCCTTCTGCTTCTCATCTTGGGAAGCAGCTGAGGAATATTTGTCCCTGCCTTGGTTGGCCTGGCATATACCCCAGTCTGTTGCAGCAGCATGAACATTGTCATTTTGGACTCTGCCCCCTGAGTCCTTCAGTTTAAAGCCTGCCTCGCCAAGTTGGCCAGCCTGTTGCCAAAGATTCCCTTGCCTCTTCTAGACAGGTGGAACCTATCTCTGCCTAACTGGTTAAAGTCGTTGAATAATGTCCTGTTATCATAAAAGCCTCATGATGACACCAGCTACGTAGCCAGAAGTTGATGTTCATCATCCTTCTATTCTTGGCCTGACACTTATCCCTAACCAGTAAAATCAAAGAGCAGGTGACTTGGGTTTTTCATTCGCATCCCAAGACCTTTGTAGTCTTCCTTGATGCCATTCAGGTTCCAGTGTGTGGTGTCATTTGTACCCACATGAAAAAGTAGAAGCACATAATAGTCCATGCTCTTAGTAAGTTGCGGCACATTCTCAGCAATGTCTCTTACCTTAGCTCCCGGCAGGGAGCATACCTCTCTGCACTCTCTGTCGGGTCGGCAGATAGGCGCCCCAGTGTCTTTTAACAGGGAGTTCCCCACTACAAACACTTGTCGTTTCTTTTTATGGTGTCTACTTTGTGAAGGTACAGGCTCTCCTTGAAACCCTTATTCATGAGTTTCTATAGGGGTTAGAGTTTCGAGTCTGGTTTTGGTTGTGAAGCTGGTCGGTGGAGACTGAGCTGGAGTCCTGCTTTTGCGGATTACCAGGGTCCAAGGTGCCTGGTTCTCAGCTGTGTCCACTTCAGCAACATTGTTCTGAAACCACCGATCTATCTCCATATCAGGTCCACCAATGCTATCCAGTCTCTTGACTGTCTCCTGCAGCTCAGCCACCTGATGTAACATCATCAACATGCTGACACCGGTTGCAGGTACTTACCTTTTCATCAGGAGAAGGGTCTGGGCACTCCCTGCAACATGCCACCTGTACTGAAGCCTCCTTCATTACCACTTCAGTGTGGTGAAATGACAAAAAGTTAAACTGGACTATTAGACTATTGTAATGTTAATTGGATTAGCAATAAATGTTCGCTTTCATGTTTATTGTATATTCTTTTTTGCAGTAACATGATTCTGTGTATAAGCATTGAGATATTACAGGGGTTTTCCTTCTTATTATTAATAAATCCCTTTGCTTTGCAAATAGAAAAGATATGTCCATGAATAGGACACAAAACTCTAATATATAAACTTAATAAATTAATATTTTAAGAAATAATTTATATTCTAGATCCAATGCATTAAATCAGAACATGATAAACAGTTATAATAAAAAAGTTATGCTAGTTATATTATTGTGGATTTCTGTATATTCTCCCTTGCATTGGTTTAAGTCAGGACTATTTCCAATGAAGTCAATGTTATGGGAGTGTAGCTAGGCCAGTTTACACAAGTTATTGAATCATTATTTTTAAAATACATTCATTATTTTTGGATCATTTTTCAGTAACATTTGTGAAGAATTATCTAGAATGTCATTCTTTTGAATATTAGCACACATTTTAAAACTAATTCATTCCAGAGGGTAGAAACACAGAGAGCACTTGCCCTGCACATTAATCTTTCCCATTTATAACTATCATTCCCATGTTTAATGAAGGATATACAGCTTCAGTAAAGGGTGTGTAAAGATTCCTTAAAAGCTTGCCTTTAGTTTGAGCCACTAATGATGTTCTGGAAGTCAGGAGATGTGAATTTGAACTCCTTCATACTGATGAGGGTAAAAACACCAAGGGTCTCATCTCCTTAGAACGTTTCAGATATTAAAATACATAGAAACTTGTTAATTATTCCAATATTTACTGTTCATTTGTGTTTTAATAAGAAAAGTTGAGTCCAACTCTGTTCTTTTGAAAAACAATTGCAGACATCTACCTATAAGTGGATTTCATGTTTCTGATCCTAAGCATTTGGACAGCACATATCTCTAGTTGTAACTTTGAGGATGAAGGGCCATAGAGGTATCGGACTTACGATACATTTCTTTTCACAATGTTTCCTGTTAGATAAATACAGACAGATCATGCAGGAGGTTTTGCTGGGGTTTTTTTGGGGAGGTGTTGGATAACCTTTTTTAAAGTACTCATCTCTACCCAAACGGTATGTGGGGAGAACACTTTCTGGTTTCAGGTCCTGCTCTAGGAGCAAGAGGCTGAAGATTGTCTAAAATTTGACAAAATTGTTTCTCATGAGTTCTCTTGAGCTTCCTTGTATGTGCAGGATACTTTTTTTATTGGATCAGCAATCAAATAAGTGTTAATACCTTAACACTGTAAAATTTCTAAATTTTAACATATAATGAAGTTGATATGACAGCAAAATATTATCTTGAAAATGTACTTTTAAATGTAATTTAAACACATATTTGTCTGAATGCTAAATTACAGAAATTTATACTAATATTATTTTCCTGTTCTTATTCTTCATGAAATTATAGACAACTGAGAAATTCAGAATACCACTTTTTCCACCTGTTTATGGATAAAAAGAATTAGTTATGATACATGCTATATATATTTCCTTATTTCCTCCCTATGCAACTTCTGTAATTACTGCATTGCATTCTTGCCATGGCTAGACTGAAATATTGTGTCTTTCATTGATTATATTGGTTGCAGTATTCAGAAATTAATAGCTTTACTTTTCTAAGGGAGAAGAAAGTTCTGTATGCTGTTTCTACTTAGATGAATTGTTATTCTTTAGGGACAGTAAAGCTATCCTGAAGCAGCTTCTTTCTTATCAGAAATTGATTATCTGAAGATGAATATTTTCTTTCTGAGATTCTTTGGGCTCAGCAATTACATGGGGGCCAATCTAATGATTTAGAAATGGAGAAAAATCAAATTAAACATATATATATTATATTTTAGACTTCACACAGTAAAAGAAAATCCATTTAATTGCCAAAATTGAGCTGGTATGAATTCTTTAGTACTGCATATTGGTAGATTATAAAACTATGCTTTGGTCTTAATAAAACTAATTTTTAGATAAATGGTAGCAATTAAAAAGTCAATCTGCATGACTCACTGCATGACTTTAAAATTAGTAATCACATTTTTATGTAAAAGCCTGGGATGATGCAAAAAAGACAATGAAAAAGTAAAAAAACCTGCTGTGAATTATTTTTATGTATATTATTAATCTAAAATAACTTCAATTTTATAATACTCTTCTTCCATTCAATTTGTATTTGTTTTTTTGAAACCATTTTTGTTTGCTCTGTTCATAGAATCTATTTGGAGAGATGCATGTACATTTCTACAGTTCACATTTATTCCTGATCACTTATAGTAATAAACACTTATCTATATCCATCATCATGTGAGAAATATATTTAGACAGAGTATTTTCATCCAAATATCTCTATCTGGGAATTGAGGATGGGAAGAAGGACTTTTAATAGTGAAAAGTCAGAAGTTGACATAAAAAAAAATTAAGTAATTTGTGGCTTTGTCTTAGGAACATCAAGGTTTTGAAATTAAGGTACAGACTGTTGTGGATTTCAAGTGGGTTTCTGTAAACTACCATATGTAGGATCAGGGGAAACTGAAAAAAAAAAAAAGGGAACACCCCCTCCCCCCCTCAAGAATACTGCATCTAATAATAAAATGTCCATCTCAGACATCAAACTAGGAAGGCCAAACCTTGGCTGAAGATGAAACAGGTGAGAGATGTTGTCATGGTTTGAGCCCAGTTGGCAACAAAGAACCACGCAGCCGCTCGCTCACTGCACCACCCCCCCACTCCCCACCGGGATGGGGAGGAGAATCAGCAGAGAAAGGGGCAGCCCTGGTGGGTTGAGATAAGGACAGTTTAATGCAACAGCACAGAGAGAGAGAGAACTGTAACAATAAAAACTCTAATGCTAACAAGAGAAAAATACAAACGAGTGATACACAGCACAAGCGCTCACCACCTGGAACGGGAACCGGAGCCGCCCCGTGCCCTTCCCGGCCTCGTTTCCCGTGCCTTGCCCAGCTATGTCCCCGGCTATGGACTTGGCATGATGTCAGTGGTATCGAATACCTGCTTGGCTACTTTGGGTCGGCTATCCCCCTCCCAGCGTTCTGGTGAACATTAACTCTATCATAGCCGAACCCAGGACAGATATCTGGTACAACAGGGCCTTTAAAAAATTAGTCAGTAACAAAAAGTAGATCAGGAATAATGTTGAACCACTGCTGAATGAGGCTGATGATCTAGTGACAAGTAAAACAGAAAATATGAGCTACACAATGTTTTTTCATATGAGCTTTTTCTGGCAAGGTCTACCCTAAGGTTTTGCAGGTCTGGAAATTTGGAGGAAAGACAGACAATCCAGAGTAGAATATAACTAAATTAGTGATTACTTAGGTACTACTAGGTCAATGCAAACAGGTGGGATGCATCCAAACCTGCTGACTGAGCTGGTAGTTATCATTGTAAGGACTTTTATCCTGTTTGAAAAGTTGTCAGTGTTTCATGAGGTCCTTAATGGTTGGAAAAGGACAAGCATCAGTCTAAACTTCAAAAGAAAGTATCCACAGAATTGTAGGTCAGATCCTACTGTTTCATCTTAGTCTTTGGGAACATTAGAATGTCACACCCATCAACAAAAAGGGCCCAAAAGACAACCCAGAAAACTCCAGGCCCATTAGCCTTACTTCAATCCCTGTTAAAGTAATGGAACAAGTCCTCTTAGAAATTATTACAAGCCAAATGAAGCAAGTGATTGGGGAAAGCTAGCACAGATTTACCAAAGGCAAATGATGGCTGACTAACCTGATCACCTTCTACAACAAAGTAACACTTTCTGTCCACATAGAGAGAGCAGTGGATGTTGTTTACCTGGACTTCAGCAAAGCATTCCACACCGTGTTCCGTAGCTTGCTTCCTCCTAGACAAACTGGCAACATGTAGTTTGGATGGGTGGCCTGTAAGATGGGTGGAAAATTGGCTAAGACATCACACTCAGAGGGTGGTAATCAATTGTTTTCACTCAGGCTGGCAGCTTGTCACAAGTGGAAGGAAGGGGGGCCAGAGAGAACTGGTTAATATTCAAGAACTTCTTCCTCCAAGCTCAGGATCAATGCATCCCGATGAGGAAGAAGTCGAGCAAAGGAGGCAGGAGACCTCCGTGGATGAACAAGGAGGTTGCAAAAAAACTCAAAGGGAAGAAGGAAGTTTACAGGATGTGGAAAAAAGGACTAGCTACTTGGGAGGAATATAAGACTATTGTCAGAACATGCAGGGATGCAACACGGAAGGCTAAGGCCCACCTGGAATTAAATCTGGCAAGGGAGGTTAAGGACAACAGGAAGGGCTTCTATAGGTACATTGG
>VZSC01018094.1:963-61195 GCA_013398225.1 Steatornis caripensis | reverse complement strand
GGCCGCCTGCCCCGGGCCCAGCGCGGCCCAGGACCCGCGCGGGAGACAAGGCCTCGGCCCCGGCCTGGGGCCGTGTGTGGGGAAGAGGCACGGCCTGGGGCAGGGCAGGGCCGGGCCTAGAGCGGGCATATGGGGAGGGGGCGAGGCCTGCCGGCACGCAGCGGGGAACCAGGGGCCGAGGCCCGGAGTCGGGCTGCAGTTGTCCCCAGGGTGGCGGGTGCAAGGAGAGCCCGGCGGTTAGGGTGCCGGTGGGAGCGGGAGGCATGGCTCGGTGTGCACAGGTTGGGTGAGGTGAAGCAGGGCCTGGCCCTGAGGTGCGGCGGGGTCCCTGCGGGGTGCTGACGTCCCTGCGACTCGGTGGCTGCCCCTCTGCGTTCAGGCTTTTTGGGTGCAGGGCCTCTGGTGCAGCCACTGGCTTTACTTTATCTTTTACTGTGTTGACTTTCTTTCATAGTCCTTTGTCATTTTTTGTTTTATGCTGCTGTGGTATAACTGAGGTGGAAAGGCATCGTGGGCATTTGGCAGTCGGATAAGCACCCCATTGTATTTAGACATCCATTTTTGGTGCCACTACAATAACGCAGAGCAGAGCTTTCTCCGAGGGGGTCTGGTACTGTGGCAGTACTCGCTGTCGTATACGCTCACATGTGTAACGTGTGTTGCGTGAACTCATTGGCACGCATCAACCAGTATTTACTTGTCTTCTCCAGCCTTGGTGGTACTTGGGTGGTACTTCATGCCATCATTTTCTAGTCAAGGAAAGTTGCTGGTCTTTATAAAGAGCATGAAGATAACAAAATGTTGTACGCAACACACGGGGAAACATAGATGGGCAGGATAAAGATGGACTGACATTTAGCATTACTCTTGACAAGAGAGCCCGCGAAAAGGATGGGTGTAAGCAGCCGAAAGTGAATTGAAAGGTGTCCTGAGTATAAAACTGAGGAAACAGGAGGAGTGGTGTTGAACAGCACACGCCATGCAAAGAGGGAAGGCCAACACCACAGGCTTGAGCAAAGGTTGGTGAAGAAAGAATAGGGAATGTCTAGAAACATGGAAATAAGGTGGTGCATTCAATTATTTTGGTAGAGCAGGCTAAAATTAGCACGCAAAAGGCCAAACTTAATCAATACTGGGTTGCGTTTTTGTTATTCTATCATTATACAGGTTGATGGATATACTGACTAAAAAATGGCAATTTATGTCAGCAGAACAGCGTGATCCACTGAAAATTGACTTCTTTCCTACCTCTGTCATGGTTTAATTTACTGTGAAAATTTTGATGTGAGCAGTTGAGACCATTACCACATTGAAACATGTTAATCCCTTTCCTTTTTGAGCCTTTGTAAAACTCCCATTTGTTTACTCAGAAGCAGAACAGGGCCTTTTGTTTTAATGGCGTTTTCTTTCCTTTAAAAAAATCATTATATGCTATGCAGCTGGTCATAGCCTTTGACTGGGTGACTAAATAGGTATCTGAATGGCAATAATATCCAACAGAGTACGTCTTCACTATGAAAAAATAGGTGTGCTGTTAAGAAAACTTACTTCCTTTGTGCAAACTAACAGGATGTAAAGTTCAAGTGAAGACAAAGCAGTGTCTAGTTTTTACGGGACTTAGCAAGCAGAGGTCGAAACTGTAGAGAGAGCCCAGGGTCTGCC
The DNA here is from genome assembly GCA_013398225.1 of Steatornis caripensis. NCBI lineage: Eukaryota > Metazoa > Chordata > Aves > Caprimulgiformes > Steatornithidae > Steatornis > Steatornis caripensis. Next base: position 59,533 of record VZSC01018094.1, on the reverse strand, counting down.
ATCGGGTAGGAAGTGAGCAGTCAGGCCGGGGGAGCGCTAGTACTAGATTTTAGTTCACCTGAGTGTCAAGAGGCACAGAGAGTGCTCCTGTAACACATTGCAGTTGCATGCAACTTCATGTTAGATCACGCTGATGTCTGCCTGGACCTAACATACTGCTTGCGAAAAATACAGTTCATACCATCTTCAGTAGGACTTTTCTTCATCTTGGTTGCCAAGTTTTGGCTGATGCGCACTTCCTTAAGCGAAGGAAAAACCTAGTGAGGACACTAGTCTTTATTTTGTTTCCGAGAAAACATTATTACATACAAATAAGAAGAAAAGAAGCATTTGAGTTGAGAATGTAAGTCAGATACTCTGATTAACTGATTGCCTTTTATCCAGGGGATTTGCTTGTTTCCAGGTCCTTGAGTATTTACTCCCTACATCTTTATTCATTATGCAGTTAGCATGTTTGTTCTTAGTATTCTTATATAAGAACATGCATATTTCATGCTAATATACTAGCTTAATAATATGAGTAACAATACATTTAAATGGCAGTGTTATTGCCCCTACAAAATGATGTTTTGTATCTCTGAGACCTTTGGCATGAATTTCCTGTCTGGGACAAACTTCTTAAAACTGTGTTTAACACTGAGAAGTGTTAAAGCAGGACAAAAGGACTCTCTCTTGTGAGGAAAGGCTGAGAGCCCTGGGTCTGTTCAGCCTGGGGAGGAGCAGACTTAGAGGGGATCTGATCAGTGCTGATCAATATCTAAAGGGAAGGTGTCAAGAGGGTGGGGCCAGACTCTTTTCAGTGGTGCCCAGCGACAGGACAAGGGGCAGCGGGCACAAACTGGAGCACAGGCAGTTCCACCTGAATGTGAGGAAGAACTTCTTTGCTGTAAGGGTGCCAGAGCCCTGGCACAGGCTGCCCAGAGAGGCTGTGGAGTCTCCTTCTCTGGGGAGATTCAAACCCGCCTGGACGCGTTCCTGTGCACCCTGTTCTGGGGGCACCTGCAGGGGGGTTGGGCTGGGGGATCTCCAGCGGGCCCTTCCCACCCCTGCCATTCTGTGATTCTGTGATTCTGCGACTCTGCCTACCCTGTAACGAAACACACAGGCATAACTGACCTGGCACAGAATCAACTGTGTATTTTGTGTTCATGGGTAGTGTCAGACAGAAAATCTAACTCAGATCCCAGAAGCAGTCCAGCTGCGATAGTGCAGATCTGCTCCTAGCTCAATTACTCTTGTCTCTCATTAGGTACAGTGCTTATGGGCTCAGCCAGCTCCACGTGGCACAACACTGCAGACATATCCAGCGTAGGCAGCAATCTCTAGTCCTAGACCATTAGCTTTCCGCCCCCTCTCTTTGGAGGTATGTTGATGTAGTGATCAGCATGAACAAGACCAGCAAGCCTGACTTTCATCACTGTGAGTAAAGAGAGAGAAACCATGAAGAAAGTGGCCCAGGGACCATTGAAAAATTTTGTCTAATAATTGATGGTGTGTTACAGCAGTCAAACTGCGTTTAAAGGGTTTTTTTGTGGATTGCTCTCAAATTAAGTTGGAAAGGACCTAACTTGCCACACTTAGCCAAAACAGTAATGGCCAGTAAATCTTATCTTTACATACCCTCTTAAAATAGAATTGGAGAATAAAAACACTTTCTTCAAAAGATGCTTTTAGATACTTGGTGTCTGAAAGATGGCACTTGGGTCTTACTACCTGGAAGGGCTGCTTTGCATTTTTTTATCAAATTTTCTTGGGCAAAGCCAAAATTTACTTTAGCTTAACTGGAGGGCAGTGAATAGGTTTAAGGTTTAGGCCTCAAGAATTGTATTGAAGCTTAATAATAATGGTAAAATACTGGTGGCAACAGTTTGGTTTAACACAGTTTTTATGTTAGCCTGTGATGTGAGTTGTCTTCAGATGCTCATCAAAAATGCAGAATAAATACCAACTGGCCAGGTCATCAGTCGATGTAATCTAACAAATAAGAGGTTGTGTATCCAGGATGCATGCAAAAACAGAAGGAAGATGCTGTTGTGGTTAAAATATAGCAAATAAGGATTCAATTCATTCTGCATTTCATGAGTGGTCTTTGCCTTTAAAGCACTAAATCCCTCTATGTCTTAGTTCCCTGTTTGTAAAAGACAGTTAACAACCCTTTTCCCTTTAAAAAGGTGTTGTGAAGACAAAATCACCAACATTTATGAGTTGCTTGGCTACTGCTGTGATAGGAGCTGTATTAGCACACACAGACAGAAAACGCTCTTTCTTCAGATACCCTAGTTTATCTAGGATAGATGTCCTGGTTTATTGAGAAATTGCCCCTTGAATAGTCACTCAGATGAGATAAAAGGGAAAAACTAGTGGTAGATTCAGAAAGATCAATAACAGTGTTTGTTTTATGAGTGACCCTGAAGAAACAATAAGCACTTAGTTGCTGAAATTAGCTACTGATTTAAAAATAGGAAGGAAGCTGTTAATGCAACTGTAGAGAGTGGAGGAAAAAGTCTGGAATGACCTCAATAAAATAAAAGCATGCCCAACTAAATGGCTGGTGCCATTACTGAACAGAAATCTAGGATCATACAGCTGGGCAGACAAGAATTACATTTAGGTAAGCACAAGTAGTTTGTGTAAGGATGGTGAAGTTAATTCAAGACAATACAAAACAGACCCAGGCAGGTAAGACAATGTATTTTAGTGTAAAACACATGGATGTTTAGAACTGTTTAGAACACTCTGTGTTGGGAGGAGAACAGAGCCTTTAAAGTGACGGTGTCACACTAACTGTTATGAAGGTGTATTTACTGTCTTGTGAAGGTGTATTTCCTGTTTTCTGGGCTCCTGTTTGTCTTGTCCAGTTCCTTTATTGCTACTCTGAATTAACACCCACTTGAACTTCAGATTTGCTAGTTAGCTGACAATCCTCACGTGTGAATATCACTATTTAAAGGCATCTGCCAATAGCAATGGCAAAATGGTATTTGGGGCACTTTAATGTATTAGAGTTGCAAATGGGTATGAAATTTTCAGTATATTGCTTAGAGTAATACATAGTAAATGCTGTCATTTTAATGGGAACTAGTGTCTGTGGCGGGCTGAGCACCATAAACGTAATGATTACATTACAGTTTTTAGCTGAGTGCCTTTTTTCAGTATTGTTGACTATGTTCCCCATCTGGGAAGGCGTGAAAGTAAGGCACCTTAAAGTATGAACTGAAGTAATCCGAGGGAAGGGCTTAAAGATAAGCTTAAAGACTTTGTTAGACTAGAGCCTAAAAAGTTAAGGCTAATAACACTACAGTATTGTATAGACTATTAAATTGTAGAGACTATTAAAAGAAATTACTGCTACAGAGTGACAGAATTCCAGAAGACTTTCAACATCAGTAAAAAAAAAATTAAAAATATATTTTGGACACCCCTGCACAGGCATTTTAGTAAATAACTTCTCTTCCAGTTCAGTGAAGCATGGATGGAGCTTGTGGGTTAATTGTGGTGAAGCTCTCAGTGTAGGACCAAGGCCTATGTTCTGGCACAGTTTGGTAAAATACAAGATACTTAACCAGGAACAACTTTGGTCAGTTGTAATTGCAAGTATGACAGCTTGGATTTATCAAACTCTCAAACACATCATAGAAGAAAGAGTCTACATTTTAAGTGTTTGATATTTAAGACAGACAGTTTGTTTTCTTATTAGTATAGGAATAAGAGAAGGTAGGTTTTCCCTGACAGGGTTTATCTTTTTTGGCAAAGAATGACAGACAAAAATCAGATTAGATCCAGAAAACTTCAAAGGGTCCTTCTGAAATAGACAATAGATCTTTCTCTGTGTTTTTCTGCCAAAATGCAGTCTGCAGTCTTTTGAGCTTTTCTCCTTGCCCATTTGGACCTGTCCAGTCCTTCACCATGTGCTTTTCTCTTTTTTTCCCCTTTTGGTTGCTCTATGACCTCATTTTTGCCATGCTACTAAATATGAGTCTCCTGTGACTTCTCCTTTACCAACTCAGAGCTTCTTCCATCTCTCTCCCTCTTTAATTATGTACCTCAGTCATACATCACTCCTCGGAGATCTGCAAGCAGTCTTTCATGGCAGGTCTCTGTTTGTTCCTTTCTGAGATGAGACATGATTTGCTGATCACTGCAAAGGTCTGTCTTAACGTAGCAGCTAAAAGTTGTGGCTTTTCAGGCAGCACTCCAATGACTTCTGCTGTGGTGCATCTGAAAAGAACACACTTAAGGCGCTGGAATTGGTTTTCTGCTTTCTAAACCTTCTGCACCGGGTTGACACATGTTGCTTAGGTAGCATTTTATTTGCAGATATCTGGTCATATTTAGAGTAGGTGTGAGTGCCTTTTCAGTGACTTCATCAGCTCAATGAGTACTGTTTCCTTCATTTCCTAAAACAAAAATAACAAGGAGTGAAGTGTGAATTCTCCCAGTGTTTGGAAGGTAAGGAACCTCAGCAGCTGATGGCTCCTGCATTCTGGTCTTGCACTCTGCTTTAAGTGTTACTTAAAAACAGATTTCATCTGACTATTGTAGCGTAAAATGGAGTCATTTTTGTACATGAAGTTGAACCATAGCTTACAGTAAACCCTTTCCAGTTGCTCTTGTTTGGCAAACTAATCATTTTGGGGCCAAGATGTTCTATGTTTGCTGTTAGCATGGCAGGGATATTTTGGAAGACTTCTTTAGAATTCAGTTCTCTAAATCTCTCTGCTTTTTTTTTTTAATTAGTTTAAATAACTAGCCCCAAATGTGCAAGTCTGATCTTTTTGTGTAAATGACAATAGATGGATACATTTTCTCCTGCAGTGTCATTATTTTAAGTCCAAATGAAGCTAACCCAGAATGAAGACAGTCGTCTCAGAAGTTTTAACGAAATAAGCAATGAAGTTTTTCATACCCATACTGTACAGGCTTTTTGTTAAATGTTTTTCCTTGTCATTTTGAAGCCACTGAATAATTTTCATCAACTAATCTCATGGAAATCATTGGATGTATGTTTTGTCTGAAGGAAGGGTGCCCCTTTCAGTGAAGTCTGTACCCTGTCAAGTCAATCTGTATGTTCTTACTGCGAAGAGATAGGAGAAATGTTCATTTCCATTACGTTAATTGTCAGATCTCTTCTTTTTATTATTGTGTAAAGAACCTTTTAGGACCCCCAAATGGAATGAATTTTTGTAAGCATAGACAGCAAAATGAAGGCTGAGTTTTCAGTCTTAACTCTTCATTTCCTGGTTTCCCCATCATAATAATGCATTAACGAGTCTTCCTGCATTTAGAGTAATAAAAGTCTGGTAAGCAAGTGATTGCTGACAGTAAGTATATACAATTGTCATTTGAGGATAGATGAAGGGATTTCCTGATAATGCTGGAAAAGCGATGACAACATAGAGAGCTTGGACATTTTAACTGTTTGAAATGGTGTTGTCTGAGCAGTAAAAACCTTTCCACTGTATGCTTGAGAGGCATGAGAGAGAATGAGTCTGCCTGAGGCCTCTCAGTAATACTGTAATTGGAGTGATAAATATAGCAACAAACACTGGAAAGTAGCCTGTGTGTAGCAGGCAGGAAGAGGTTGTGGAGCCAGCTTTTTAAAGGTGTTGGGAATTAGATGAACTTCAGTACCTCGCTGTATCTTTATGTACCTTGGCACTTTTCAAGTCTGCTCTGCATCGTCTGATCTCTACGTACCATGGATACGTACATGTGTGTATACACATACCTATTCTGTGGATAGGTATACACATTCCCATAGAAAAGACAGATGCTTGAAACATAGGTGTAGCACACTGCAGTGGTAGCACTTCACTCGACTGTGGACTCCGATAAGACAAGGGCCCAGTACTTTGGCTGAAGCACAATAGGAGCAACTAGAGTGAACAGTTATTTGAAAGATTCCAAGAAATATTTGGCAAACAACTGAGTATTATGAGGTAAAGCTTCTAAAACTTGAAGAAGGAAGTAGATCCTTGCTTCCTCCTCTTGGGAAGGTCTCTGCATTACTGGCTTCGCACATCTGAGATTGTTTCATTCATTTGTGAAACAGCCAGTTCTAAACCTGATACAGAAATTGGAAAAAACGTGCAGATTCATTTCCAGTTTTCCTTTCTTCTACTCAGACTATTTGACATGGCAGTCTTGATAGTACTTGCTTTTACCTGAAGGGTGTATGAGACATGGCTTTGGGGTTGTTTTTGTTTGATTGATTGTTTATGTTAATTTTTTGTTCTAGAAAACAAAAGGAAGGTAAGAAATTTGAGTAAATACTACAGCACTGTAACAAAGCAATGAACTTCTCATGTTATGATGTAGTTCTTGTCGCCCCATTCTGAAGTTCCCCATCCTTCAAATGGTCCCAAGTCAACCCAAATATTATCCTTGGCATCACTGCTGCTCCAGAAAGACACATAATGTTCTTGAATTTTAGAGGCATTTGATCTCTGTCTCCTGGCCTTTTGTAAAGTCCTGCTGAAGTCTGAAAATGCCTTCAGAGCCAACATAGAGGGAGGAGACGACATTGTACTGTATACTCTAGTTAGCACATAGCCCAACCTTAGAAAAGACAGGTGTCCATAGACTTTGGTCTCTGCCTTAGAAAAGTACATTTAAATCTCTTTCAGTTTTCCATTAGCAGACTGAAAGGATAATTAGCATACATCTGTAGCCCTGAAAATGCAAACTGGAAACAACTGTTTATTTTGCCTTGCAGCAACGTGTAAAAAACCTAGAGAGGGGCCGTTTGCCAGCTCTAGTTTGGCTGCTTGAGTAGAAGACATCATGTAACAAAAGAGGAAAAACAGGGCAAGGAATATCATAGGCCAAAGAATTTCTTTAAGACCATCAGTTAACAGAGCATCCTACATACAGCAGAGTTAGTATGGCCAGGGAGGAAGGAAAAAATTCCAAACTGTAGGGACCTTACAGGTATCACTGTCTGGCACCCATGTCAACTAGGAAACAGTGTGTCACCCTTTAAAGTCAGTAACTTTGTACTCCTTTGGCTTGGAAAGCACCTACCTGTGGAGCCACTTAGTACACACAAAGCAAACCCACACTGAAGCAAGGAGTAGGAGAAACTTTAAGCTTGGGAGAGCTCAAGACACAATTGCACAATAATGCAAACCATTTCTGGGAATCAATCCCGTATCAGACTGGATTACTAAATGTACTAAATATAAGTACATAGTGAAACTTAATAATAACATAGGGATTGACCTTACAGAGATATGTAGCATCAGTCTGAAGATGCAGTCCATGTGGGAGAAGCAGGAAAGTACAGATAGAGGAGCAAATGCTGTAGTTGCAAGGATCACTTCTGGAGTTGCTGTCCTTCCCTTGATATGTTTATGTGTTTTGCATAGAAAGTCATTGGATGCAAGCAAAAATTTTTTCCTAGTTTTTCTTTGGCTTCACAAATCTTACATTTTACAGTGTTCAAGCTTCCATGAAAGGGATACTGTGAACCCTTTCTTTTAATTCCTAGAGGATGAGTTATCTTCCTCAGCTGGAATATCCTCCACACGAAGAAAACAAGAATCCAGGTCTCCGTTCCTGGCTGTTACCCTAGTCCCTAACCTATTGTTTGGTAACTAGGAGGCAGTTCCTCTAGCTCCTCCTCCACATATCCTTTGGGAATACTTTAGATGTAGGGCACTTATGGTTCACCTTTTTTGTGTCATGTATCAGTATCTTCCCATTGCAGCAGCTGTGGGGTGGAGGGGAAGGGAGGAACGCACTGATGGGGTGGTGTTCAGACTAGTATGTGCCGTGGGTTGGCCACCCTGACAAAGCAGCATAAGATGATGCCAGAAAGCAGAGCACTGTGCGTCAAAAGGAGGTTTGTGTCCTTCCTCCTCTCAAGTTTTGCCTTTCTCTTTCCTGCTGCTTGTGCGGAGACCACCCAAGCACAATGGCTGAGGGGGGCTCCAGAGCCAGCAGCCATGCAGGGGTATGATTTGCACCCCGTAGCAGAAGTGAGGTCGTCCATGCATGGTCTGCGTTCCCTGCTTGGGATTTAATTTGTTATTCATCACTGTATGTAAATCAATCCCTCTGGCCCCATTGATTGCGTTTTGGTGTATGCATTGGCATAAATATCTGTGTATTTTTCTTCAGCTTCCTTCAACTTGTTACCAGCCTGTACAGTGATGTACAAGCTGAAAAGGGATGCATAGGGCCGAAATAATTTTCCTGGGTGGGGTCACACCACGTGAGGGTTGTCTGCCAGCTCTCTGGCAGGATGTGTGTTTGCATATGGGGATTTCTGCATATTGCCTTGACCTTTGCAGCACATTGGTTGTTCAGATGTAACTTGTGGTCCACTGTTGGCTTCCTGTTGTATTGCTGCTTCCAGCTTTCTCTCTCTTATGTTGCCAATCCTTTTTCCCAGATGTGTTAGCTTTTTCCTTTTGCAAACTAAATTTCAATTTACTTGCAGCTCCTATTTCTCACACATCCAGGACTCTGTGAGTCAGTTGTCATACTGGTTTTACCATCACTGGATGTAGTGAAGTGACTGCATGTTTATACGTACACATGAGCATAAGAGACTATCTTTGTCTTGATATTTGCAAAGGTTCCCAGCTTGCTGTCCCAGATGCTTCTTCCAGAACATGGAAGAAGATGTTAAGCGAGGCAGATCCTGGGAAGGAATACACCTAAGCAAGGCGTCTCATGCCAGGCACTGTGCCCTACTGTAGGGGCATCTTTTGTCATCTTTTTCTTAAACTAATTAGTTGCTAGTTGGTTTTCAGCCCAGATGTCACTATTTCCATCTGAGCCAGCGTAAATTTTTATTTCTGTAAGGATTTCTTCAGACACTATTATCTGGAATCCAATTAAGAAGCATTCATTCAGGATTAATCAGATGTGGAAGTGTTTGCAGAATTGAGATTCCTGTGTTCTTAGCAGCGTAGTATCACCACTGTGTTTCATTCTCTTCCAGCAGGCAGTGGCTTGGGCATTTCACGTGTTCTTGGAGTAGCCCTGCGCAGATCCACTGCAGGGCTGGAGACTTGCTGTCCTGGTTGTTACAGAACAGCGGAAGGAAGACGATACCTATCCCATTGGTTTGCTTTCTAAAGACCATGTCCCAAAGGCAGTGAATGAGTTCGACTGCATAAAGATTCCTTGATTTCAGTAAAACTGCTTACATGTGTGCTGCCGTGCCTGTAGAAAAATAAAGTAGGACCACAGCCTTAGGGAGAAGGCAGACGTTCATCTTAAAAAAGAAAAAAATAAAAGATGACATTCCTTACTGCAGTGCCTCTCCAAATACCAGGGCTTTTGAAAGGTATTAGTGGTGCAGCAAGTTCAACAGATAATTCTTTTCATATGGTGTCTGGATCAGGTGACTCCGCATATGTTCACATTTTCAGGTACCCCTTTTGCTGCTTTTTATCAGGAGTTCTTTTTAAAAAAATCTTCCTCTTGTGCAAACTTTATTTTTCTTTGTCACATTCAGTATTTCTGTCAGCTTTTAGAAGAAGATAGCATAGAGTTAAGCCTTGTGGTTAGAATTTTAATGTCTGCAAAGTATATCACCAGTAATAAGCTTGTTCTATCTGTTACTATTTTGTTTTCTTTGCATTTATTTGTGAGACTCTGCTATGAAGCTTTTTATTGTTGTTAAGGGAGTGGGTCAATTTTCTGAGCAGGTTTTTTGAATTGGTACTTCTGGTAAAATGACAAGAATTCCTTGTTAAAAGATGAAAACAGATTAGAGAAGACACATTTGTCAGGGCTCTTCAGCATTAAAATGCTGGAATGTTTTCTCTTTATAGTTTGGAAGATGTTTTATGCCATCTCCTGCCTTACAAATGAATGGAGTCACCTGCGTGTATCATTGCCATGTTACTGTTCTGGATGGGATCTGGTCATACAAAGACAGTGGCTTTGTTTATGCTGCCGAACTGAATGCCCAGCTGTGCTTGCTAGCTGTTAAGTTTCTAGAAGCCCATAACGATAAAGATTTTAGTGGCAATATGTTAAGAAGAAATGCCAGCTTCTTTACCAGATGTGGGAGCAAGAGGAACAATTTTTTAATAGAAGCTTATACTTTTTCTGAAGCATTTACTGCTAGATGAAGGTGTTAGTTTACTTGTTTGTCGAATGTCAGCAATACAGTTGACCTTGTTTAATAACAGGGATATCAGGGTTGTCTCCAAGGCAGATTTATTGAAAAGGATGCCATGTGATTGAAAAGGATGCTACATGTGAGACTGAATCGGAGATCTTGACAGTTAAAGCAGTGTGAGCTAAAACTCTTTGGTTGTGGAGCACGGTTTGGACATGTCATGCGTCATCACCAGTACATTAACAAGTAAAGGCAAGTGACACTTAGGATTAAAATTTTGAATACTGACTGAAAGGCTTTCGATTGGATTTTGTTGGTTTGTATGAGATGTATATAAACACTGAATCGGGATCCCAAGATAAATTTCTATGTGTGGTGTTCCTTAATGTCCTTCCTAGTTCCAGATACGTGTCTTACTAACCAAGTTCTCTTTTATATGTAATTGCCTTTTCTCAGATATTTGCACAATATGAGTGAGAATAATATGCTGTTTCTTTACAGCTGCTTTTTAAAACAAAATGGTAACCTGATTTAAAACATGTTTTTTTACTGAGCTGCCAAGGGAGAGTGCTAAGCTCCCATGCTTAGTATGGATGCCATTCCAAAGAGTGTTTTAAAAATGTAATAATAATGTATGTGGGAAAACAGCTATTACAGTCCCATACATGTGATTTGTCCCTTGACAGCCTGTATCCTTTTAAAATCATCATTTCTTTAAAATTAATCTTCTGATTACCCTGCCAAGTCTGGTATAGAAATGAGAGAGACCAATGGCCAGGAGCCCTTGGTCTTGTTTAGAGAAGGAAAGTTAGAGAAAATCAGAGACTTTTGCAAGAAAGCAGATTCTGGAGTAAACTTTGTGACTTCTGTAACGTAACTGCAGCTGAGTCACTAGGTTTTGTAGATAACTCATGTTCATGGAAACATCGTATTCTGAGGTTATTTGAAAACAACATAAAATACTTACACATACCTCATAGACATTCAGGTTAATGTTGGCTAGGAAGAAAGGATGTTACAAACTCTTAATCCTACCAGTATATCAACGTGGGCAACTTCAAGCCTATGATTAATCCATGTAAATTAGAAGAGAGTACTCACATGCTTAAAACTCATATTTAGTGTTTGTGATGTAAAATATGTTTTTTAGAATAATGGACATGCCACCCTAGCAAGTCTGATCACTACCATATTGATGTATTCAACTTGTCTCTGACATTAGTGCCACTTACAGCTCTAAAAATACATCCTTTGTCTTTCATGTTTTTATTATTTCATTTGAGTAATTCGTTTTTCTAACATGGTTTAGTAATTAAGATTTAAGTTCGTAGAACTGCATGTATGTAATGGAGTGCTTTGAATATTTTTATATAGTTTCGTCCCTGTTACCTGCTGCTTGAGATTTTTTTTCTTTTTTTGAGGAAAATCTTCATTTTGATAAATAAGGTTTTTAATCTTTAGGAACTATCTAAGTAAATTTAAGCAACATTACATTTTTGGTCAAAACTAAATGAAAACTGTCATTCTGAGGTTTTGGAAGCAGAAAAACAGGCAGGTGGGGAGGTGCATGACTCGGCTTGGAAAAACTCATTCCTGAGTCTCTTTAAGCAGTCAGATTAAAATTCCTAAGAGTTTAACCTAGACTGAGGGACTTTGCAAAGACGGTATTTGACACCGTAATGACAGCTCCTGGAAATCTGAGCAGAGATTGAAAGCAAACCCAGTAAAAATACCAAAGTTGGGTCCAAGTGCTGCACAGAGACCACTGTGGCTCCATTAATCTCTTTTCATTCCATGGTTTTAGCAACCCAGTCGACGTAGGCAAAAGTTCCATCTTAGCTAAATAGTCTGCCAGTTTAATTGGTTGTTTTGTACCATAGATGGTAGCTAAGGCTGCAGGAGTAATGGAAACAATTATTTACAGGCTGTTGTTAGGTTTATAGTGACCCTAGGCTTTCTACAGATGCTGAGCTCTTCTGCAGGTACAAGTTTGCAGCTTGTCAGCAGAGTAAACAGGAAGACCTGCCTTTGAAAAATTATTGCAAATCACTCCGTTTCATTGGCTTTTCAATTAGATTTCATTGCTTCTCATTCTCCCCAGATGGTGTACATGTTGTTGTTGTACGTGTTATTTGCATCACAACAAAAGAATTGGCCTGTGTGCTGGTGATGCTTGGCGGTTATACTTATCCCATAGCCCCAAAATCTGGACTGAGGTCTGTACCCGGCTGAAGAGTCCCATTCCACCATCTCCATGTGAGCACCCTGCGTGCTGTGATTTGGTGCTCTGACCATGCCTGTGCTTCTGGAGTCCTCAGCGCCAGGATGTAGTGTCCATGCAGAGACCTCAACCGCACTCGGTGCCTGCAGAAAACACTTCTTTGTGTGGCTTCTGCGCTGTGTACGCAGCTCAGCTGGTGCAGACTGCCTATACCTGCAAAAGGTGGGTGGGTAATAGGTAAATTAGTTTATGATACTGTGAAACAGAAGTTTATGTTTTGAAGTCGTTGCCTAAATCCTGCAGGTAGATATTCTGGTGTGAACACATACACTCAGGTATTTAAGACCATGAGTCTTTATGGTCTGTGGATCCACAGAGGGCAATGCAAAGACTACAAATGTGTGTTTAGCCATGTCTGCGTTCCCTCTGGAGGACTGGTCAGGACACTCATGTGGTCTCATCTCCACTGCTGCATTCAGACCTCAGAGGGTTGCAGGACACTAAAAACGTTCTGTGCTTTTAAGGGACAAAGATTTTGTGTTATTTTCCATGTAACAGTAAGCATTTTTTTCTACGTGGGCAGTTGTTCAGTGACAAGGAGTGTTTCAGTCCCCTGATACTATAGTCCTTAGCTGCAACTGGCGGTAACAAAACAGGTCACAGAGGAGACAAGCAGGAAGGTTTTCTGTACCCAAAGGCTCAGATGATAGTTGCAACCTCCAGAGTGTCAAGTTTGAATCTGCCCTAGCAGGAGCCTGCAGGCCGCAGCAAGTGCAGCAGATTGTTCCCTTCTTTATCTCTAGTATGTTTGTGTCCACCCTGACGCAAACTGGAGGCTCATATGCTGGAACCTGCAGTCTCCATCGATCACATTTCCTTACTCAAAACAATTTTAGCCTCAAGCTGTAGTGTCAACAGGGTTTTGTGTACTTTGTGGGAAGCTGGACCACATATTGCACAGGGACGCTCGGTATTCTTCAGCCTGGAAATATTGTGCCAGTTCAATTTTTTTAGCTGACTTTTTGGGAAAGTAAATTACATTGGGAAAGAAATACTGAATTAAACCAGCGAAGTCTAGGAGACTGCAATCTTCCACAAATTTGCTTACCTTTTGGCTTTAAGTGTGCCAGTATGAGTATAAGGACTAGCAACACTTATTTTAATAAAAGCTTGAACAGTGGAATATGGGGCTTTGGATATATGGAACAGATGAGCCTCGAGTATAAAATCTGATTGTGTGTATTTGACCGCGAGTGTCAACGCTGTAGCCAAGCTGCATCTGATCGAAAAGGTTTTGATCAAGTTGATGGGCCAACAAAGTCCTATCTCACTAATACAACGTTTTTCCTTAAAAACGAACAAAATCAATGAAATACTATAATTCTAGTGTAAATATTGGAAGGCCAAAAAATATTCCTCAGTGTAATGAGTTCTTACACTATTCATCTGCTCTTTGTAGCAGATGTGACACGGAAGGTGGCAGGATTTATCTGAGCACTTTGGGGAGGCAGATGATCTGACTTTTCATGTCCCTTTGGCTTATGAGAAGAGAGCGGCAGGAGAGAAATGTGGTGTTTATGAATGTGCTGTGCCTAAAATTCCTCATTTGTTAATGTATCGGCTGGTTAATTAGTTTTAATTTGCTGTATGTCCTCCAAACACATTTTTGTATGTGCCTTTCTTGCACACTTTTATATCTCAAGACAAAAATACTTGTAGTAAGATGATGAAGTAGGATAACCAGATTTTGTCATCAGAAACTGTTTTCGTTTGGTGTTAATGGGCTCACTATGGTTTGCTCAGGTGGACGTACGTTGCAAACAGTATTTTATTATCTGAGGAATAATTCAGACAAAGGAGAATCAAGCTTCACTGCGCTTAAAGGGAAGAAAAGTAAACACAAAATGCCTCAGAGCTGGCAATATTTGTTGAAAATTAACAACCTCTTCCCACCCACCCACAAATAAAGAGTAATTTTGTGAGCCATGAAATTTAAGAAGTTTATTTTTCTCTGGCTTGCCTTTATGTGGATTCCCTATTGTCTGATGTTTTGGTTGAGCCTGCATTGCAAGCTGTCTCTCAGCTTATGGATTACTACTTGTCTGACTGTCTTCTAATGGACAGCCTATTTACCACAGAACATGGGGAAACTTAATATCTCTTTGGCCTCTCTCCTTTTGTCTGGTTTGGTGTAGTTTTCTGATGTGTCTCTGAGTTATAGCAGGTAGGAGTCGGACTGAAAACAGTGTGATCGCATCCTTTCCTTTCCTTTCCTTAGGGAACAGATTGGGAAAAAAAAATCCAAGTGGTAGCACCATTGCTTCATTCACAGTGACAGGGGAACACTTCATTTGAAGAAAACGGAGCATTTTTGTAGCAGTCTAACTTTGGGGTGTGCTCCCTGGGAGGATTACAGTTTGGTACCTTGAAATCCTCCTCTGACAGAGCTGGAAGTATTTGTTATTAGTAATACCTAGAATTTTAGCAGTGGACCTCAGGTGCCTTATAAGGGGACCAGTACCATGGTCCCCATTTGTAAAAGTGAGACTGGAGGAGATGCAGTGATGTGGCCATGGTCATCCCAGAGGCCAGTGGCAGAGATAGGACGAGTCTTTGTATCCCCGAGTCTCTTCCTCTGCCAGAGGAGCTCACAGAGGACATGAATCACATGAATAGATTGTTATCTACAAAGTCATGCGTATAGACACCAGTCACGCAGAACTAAGCTTTGGCCCCATTTTCATATTGAAGATTAAAGCAGCTCTGCAGAAAGTGTATTTCAACTTTGTGTCTTAAAAATATGCTGCTAATTAGGGATGTAAAGGGGCTGAACTCAGCTGCAAGACTGCTGATCTTTCCTGGTGAGACATTGCCTGCCAGCATTGTTTGGACTCCAGCTAACCCTTCATTGTCTTCTATCTCGTTGAGGTCCTGAGCATGCACAGAAAAAAAGGAGAATTGATGTCTTTATATTGTCATTTCTGGCTGTCTGCAGGATACCCTTCAGCCATTTTCAGCAGCACTCAAAAGTATGCTCTGCTGTTTTTAATCTTGTTTTGCTTTTTGTTTTTGCTGGTGGCACTCTTCCATGCCCAGAGACTTTTTTAATTTTTACTTTTGTAGCTGTGCGATTCCACCTTATTAAGTTGGATTTAGTCTCACCTTTCACAGGGTTATCTTTTTTAATGGGTGAAAAAGTGCATATGCCAGCATTCCACACCAGGCATGTGATGTACATTGCAGGGAGTTGTGCTCTGCTTTAAGTATCATACAGTTCTGATAAATGAGAGAAAAATTCTGTACTCTCCAATCAGCTTTAGCTGGATTGCTGTTCAATTTAAGTACTACAGAATTTGAGTTACAGTTTTTAGCTTGAAGGAGGCTGGGTATTTTTTTTTACTTTTGTCTTTTTTTTTTCTTTAACATTTCAGGATCCTCTGGGAAAAAAAATTAATATTTTACAAAACAGCATTTTAAATAATGGTTTAGAAAAGATACTGCCATACTGCTGACTTGCAGTAGCATTAGTGACTGAAAAGCGTACTAGATCCATCGGAATAAAAACATTGTAGAACAGCAAAATATCCTATTTTAATAACGGATTTTGAAGAGTATTGCTTTTCTCCATCTACAGTTTTGCTAATAAGCTAACTGCAAAAGATCAAGCTGCTTGCATGTGTTGGGCAATAATAAGCAACTCGAACCACTTTCCAGCAAAAATACTATAGGCCTTTGCTTGACTGCTGTGCAGTGACTCCAGGGATTTCAGTGGGAGATACTGATCTCTGCAATGCTTCTGTGTGCTTTTGCCAATCAAAGGCATTTACAGTATGTCAAAACAATCAGTGATTACTGCTCCGCAGTTTTAATTCCCTCTTTTTGCAAAATAAAATGACTTGGTCTTGTGGTTTCAATGCCCACATAAGCATCTCTCCATACAGGAAAGTTTTCTTGTCCATGCGTGTGGACCTGATAGGTATTTTTGCATAATACCTGGGGTTTTGCAGTGTAAAATTCCATTGGAACATAATGGAACAGGGTCTGATCCAAAAGCCACCCTGACGGCCTGGAATTCCTGCTTCTGAACAGCAGGTTATCTGCTGCACGGAGATCTTGTGATACCCATACAACATGACACCTGCTGTCCCTCCAAGTGGAAGAAGATGCATCTGGGATGCCCTTCCGCCTTGATGGGCAGAACTGCCCCTTGACTGCTGCAATAACGTAAACCTCCACAGATAGCTGCTTTACACAGATTAGCAAAGAGACAAAGCTTGCTGTTTTCTCTGTGTCTCGGAGAGACGTGTTTCCCATTTTGCAGGGAATGTAGAGCTCTGCAGAGCAGAACACCCAGAAGGGGGTGCAGCTTCCTCTGGTTCTGCACCAGCACCCCCAGGGAGCTCCTCTGCCTGTCTGGAATATGCCACGTTATCCCACAGGCAGGCACGGGGATGATTTGTGCTTCTGGGAGCCACTGTTGTTCTCAGAGGGCAGCTCTGCACTGTCCTTCTCGCAGGGCTATGGCTCTGCAGCTCCAGTCCAACCCACCCAGCCAGTGCCTCTCTCCTCAGGGTCCCTAACCTCATGGCCACTGGGAGGAAGGTGTTGCAGTACGAGTACTGCCAAACCCAGCCTGTGAGAACCAGTTGGAAATACTACCCGAGAAGTCAGCAATTACTCAGCACTACTGAGAGCAAAATATTCGGGCTGCATATGTATCCCAGCCTGTAAACTACAGTGTAAGGAAACAGATTTCTTGCTTGCACATTGGTAGTCCCTAGCAACACCATTTGATAAAGCCCTGCTGTGGTTTGAGAGGTTCAGGCTGAATTTTCTGTTCGGTATTCCTGACCCTCGAAGCCTGGCATTTGTTTACCCCCAAAAAAGCACAGTTATGTCTTTAAAGCTCTGCTGCTTGGTTGGCAAGCAAATGCTGGGAAGTGCAGCTCTGCTGAGGTTGTGCAAAAAGAAAGCAATTGTTATTCATTAAGCAGATGACAGCAACGGGAGCAAAGGGGATAAAACTCGAAATCTGAAACCACCTGCTTTAATTTTAGCCATAATTGAAGCGGCTGCCCATGATGTTGCTGATGCACTTATCAGATTTGCACGCCATGCACTGCTGTCACTGATTTCTGTGGCGGCAAGCTCCAGCCCACTATCTGCTCTGGTTCAGGAGGGGATGAATCTCCTGTTTGATTGCAGGTTATAACGAGCACTTTAGAATCTGTTTGTTTCCTTCCAGGAGCAAAATGCAATCGCAGACTGGCTCTCTGATAGACAGATGCTTTAGTCATTAGTGAGGTTTCTGTGACTACAACACTGTGTCCTAGTATGGGTGCACTTATCTCTTTTGTTGCTGGTTCGAAGCAGTGATGCTTTTCTCACTCTTGTGCTCACACACTCACTCTCTTTCTCTCACTCCCTCTCTCTCTGTCTTTGATCTTGCTGATACGGGGAAAAATATCAGATCCAAATCTTCAGCATATTTAACCAAAGCATCTTGTAGGATGGGAATAAATTGTGACTGCGTGCAGCAGCAGGGGGCTGCAGTATGGTTGCTGGTACTGCTTGCTTTCTGTTACTACAAAGCAGCAGCAATCGTCAAGGAGTGCTGGGATTGTTCTGCAGCTAAATAAGCACTTAGGAGCTCAGCATTCACAGAGGACTAAGGTGGTTTTGCTGGGAATGGGTGGACTGCGCAGAATTCTCCTCTCACAGTCTCTAATGCAGAGATTCACGTGAAACAGGTAAACAGGGAAGAGATCTTTCCTAGTGGCAGAGAGGGTCTCATCCTTCATTAAATTCCCTGGAGTTTTTGCCACGGAGTTAAATGGCCGTGAGATAGCACTGTCGCTTCTTGTTCAACCTCATTACAGTACTAGCGACAAGCCTGAGAGCTGGCTTGCTCACAGCAAAATCGGTGAAGGAAGGAAAAGTCTTGACCTCAGCTGCACAGTGAAGTGTTAGAGTGGGAGCATTAACGGTCTGTCCTTGAGCTGTTTAGTGCAGATTTATACTGCATGTGTTTGTATGCGTACGCCAACTTTCAAAAGCTTTTTTATGGTTTCCTGTGATGATACGTAGTCAGAGGGGATACTCGGATGAATAAAGAAATATGCCACAAAATGGGGAACAGGGTGAGCTGTGTGAGATGTCCTTTGTCGATTTGGTGCTGTTCCTTAGCTAACAGCATAAGGTGCTGGGAATATGACGTGAGGCTTATCTCCACTTGGGATGTTGCTTAGGAGAAGATCCTCACTGCTTTGGAGCATAGCACATTGTGTGATGTAAGATCCCCATTCCCTTCTGATCAGTGTTCCCTACTAAGCATGTCTTCATTCCTCCGCTTTACTGATCATTTACAGCTGTTCGCTTTATTTCATGAGAAATTCTTAAAGGGCTGAGACAGTAACTGGACTGCACTGTTCTGTAACGCAGCCCAGAGCTGGTGCCGTGTTTCAAGCGGCCAAATGAGATTCACACTCAAGTCCCGGCAGACATTGTTCATGTCAGTTGCAGGAGTCCACATTTTTCTGGGGTCTAGTCTCTCTCTGGACATCTTCCTTGTTGTAATAAAGAGGAAGATGGCTATGGCATCCAGACAGTTGAGGTGTATTGCCCCCATACTTGGTAAACAGCCAGCGCAGCCTTTTTCGGTCTGACACGTAGATACTTCCATCTTTAAGCAAACATAAAATGTCTTGCAGAGTGGATCATACTATCTCCCTGACTGACTCTCAGTTTGTAAAGTGAGTTGTGGTGTTTTTCCCCTGCAATCTTTTTCTCACTGTTATAGTCTAATACATGTATTTAAATCATGAATTAGTGAGCAAATAACCACATTATGGGCACTTAGTTAAAAACAAATAGTTAATGTCAGAAAATAATTAGTTCTTAAAAAATGTCTTTGGCAGTCTTTCCTCTATGTGTTTCTGGTGATGAAGAGGACACGTGTCATGTCATTTCAGTTCCTTCTTACTAACAGCTGAATTAAAAGTGAATGCACACTTCCATCTTCCACTGGTGTGCATCTTCCTTCTGTGTGCATTTAAGTAATAAATTCTCCTTTTATGTATCAATTCATTAGCTTTTTTAAGTAAAAGAAGTTGAGTAATTGCTGTGCCCACAAGGCGTGTGACACCTCTGACCATCACAGACTGTCTCCTGCAGACCTGCAGGTGACACACAGCCCAGCATGCCAGAGCCACATCCCTGGGTCATGCCACAGAAAAGAGACAGGGAATGCATTGGAAGTGCTCTTAGATTCCCTGATTTTGGTGTAGCTTCAGAGAATGCTCCACTTAGACCTAAAAGATAGGCATCCATTTCTTTTGCAGAAAGGAGTCCTGTGATGTTCCGATTCCATATGTGGCTCTGGTTTCTCTGTCCCCAACGGGTGTCCTTGCAGAAAGACCACAAAAGGACTTTAATGCTTAGAAAAGCTCATACTCCTTTGAGAGCTACATAGCCAGCAGATGCTTTGCAGTGAAAGAGAACATCCTTTGAAAACAATCTGGTGTTTATTAATCAACAAGAATTCAGTGTTTGGGGTCCTTCAGCAGGAAAAAGAGAAGGAAAGCACATGTGGGTCTGGCCGCTTGAGTGAAAACATGCAGGTTCCATCGCCGTGCTCTGCGGAGGAGCAGATTTTGTATGGCATTGGTATGTCAGCACTTTGCTCTCAGTTCCAGTGACATTTGGCAGGATTCAATATGCTTATGTTGAGATTGAGTTGCCTATGACCAGGGCAGCAAGCCAGTCACCTGCTCTCTGGTGTTGCCCTATAGATTTCTAGATTCATTAGGCTCCCTCTTCTTAGCCAGAGAGTTCTCTAGACACTTAATTTTAGATGCCCACATATGCTCAGAAGTGTCATTTCTGGGAAGGCAGGCACTTAGATCTTACTTAAAGCTGTGCTGTGTTTCTGGTTTATGTGGGTAGGCACCTGGACTCTGTTATTTCTGTTGCAAAGGACTGAAAAATTAGGTATGGATGAGACTAAGTCATGGACCTGACCTCCTGCCTCGTGACCAACACTTTCACTCAGGCATCAGGAGATGGGGTCTAGACACTGCTCAGCCTGAGGAGTTTGTTCCAGTCCCAGCTATGTCTCAGGAGAGCACCCTCACCATCCCTCCTTTAGCTGCTCTGGAACTGTATCTTAAGAAATATGAGGCCAGGGACAAAACGTGAAAGAAGAGATGGAGTACAGAGGGGAGCGGTGACCCAAGTGGATGCTGCAGGGGAAGGAGAGTCCCAGGCCCTCTTCCCTGGTGTGCATTATGCATTTTACACTGGGTACCATCATCACCACCGGGAAGCACCAACAAGAGTTTGTCCAGTTTCCCGACTGTAGAGTCTCAGAGATGCCATCTGTTCCCCATTTGTTGCAGAAGTTATTTAGGTGGCTGTGTGAGACAGACAGGATTACTCTCTGGGCTTCGGTGCCTTTGATGAGGCAGCATCTGAAGTTAACACTTAAATTAAGAAGACTTAATTTTATTGCCTTTGTGTATTATAATGCTGATGAAATCATTAAAACTTTTTGTCTGCTCCTTGGTCTTCTGTTGTCTCCCTGTAGCATTTCTGTTATATGCTGACTTTGCATGACCTGACTGCCTGAAAAATCAGCAGCCATCTTCCCTTCCCCACCCTGGCACGCAGTGGAACCTCTCAGGGGTGCAGAATACTTCCACTACCAGTTTCATAGCTTGGTAGGGATCCTTGGACGAGTGACACCACATTTGGGAATAATCCTTTTTCCATTTCTGTGTCACAGATTGATGAACTCCCTGAAGGAGCCGTGAAGCCTCCAGCAAACAAATACCCCATCTTCTTTTTCGGGACTCACGAAACGTAAGTGAATGAACATGAGCTTCTCCTTTGAAAATGTGTTCTTCCACTGCTGCTAACATCATCTCCACTGTTTTTCTTGAAACAAATCCTGGCTGAAGCCATTGGAAGCCTAGAGATAGGTCCTGGAAGCCCAACTCATTTGTATTAACACATGGGAATGAAACCTGAAAGTAGGTGGGAATGCTTCTGCATGGGTGGTATACCATGGTCTAAGCACAAATAATAACCAGTGCCTGTGTTTCCCATAAAGAAAAGTGTTGGCATAAATTTACTAAAGGGTCATCTGAACTCAGATGCAGGGGCAGAAATTTTTTACTTGGATGTACGTGATGATAGCAGAGATCCGTCGTATTCAGACATTTTTGGGTTCATGTCCTGTGTGAGAACTCACTTGGTAGTTTGTAAAATGAAAGGAAGCAGACCCTGGAGTCCCACACAGCCCTCACATAGCTTTAAAATATATGCATTCCTTTGAGATTTGTGCTGGGGATATTGTAGGATGGAGCTCTCAGAAGTGATAGAAGAGCTGAGCTGGCTGAGCTCATAGGGAAAGAAAGGAATCAGAACAGAAAGGGTAAGTTAGGTCTTGTAGTAATTGCTATCAAGTACAGAGTTTCAAAATTACAGTGTGCATGTCTATTTTAAAATCTGAGATAGTTAAAAAAATAAATTGCAGTTTCCATTTTGCATGAAATGTTTACCTTTTAAAACTTTTCTTTCCCACTTGCAGGGAACATTTCTTATAGAATTCTTTAAAAAATGGAAAAATGAAAAAATGAAATTCTGATGACATTTTAAATTCCATTTTAAAGCTTTGAAGCTTTATTAAAAAATTAATGTTTATTTTTGAATTTTAGTATTTTTCCAGAACATAATAAGCCCCATAACTCATACATCACATTTTATTTCAAAAATCTTTAAAAGCAGTTTCTGCTTAATAAAGATCAAAATAGCCTCTCTTCAGTTAAAGTATTTCTTCCTATTGCTGTAATGAAACAACCTGGTATTTTGATACATTGAGATCTACTACTACTGTCACAAAATAATCTAAAAAGAATAAAGTTCAAATAAACTTCTGATGCTTTCAAATCAGAAACCAAAATGTATTTTTTTTTAATTTGAACATTTTTCTTGAGAAAGATTTTGAGAAAAAAACTCCTACCACTTTTATTCTGAAATGAATGAATCCCAAACTGCTAATCTCTTTTTGTTTTGGATTTTATTAGCCCATGATCTAACTGTAACATCTGAAACAGAAAAACAGTTTGTAGTTACTACCTTAATAATTTAAAAAGCGTAACAGTGAAAAATGAGCTGTAGATTGCAGCTCCTTAGTTTTACAGCAGAGCAGTGGAAACTGTTACACTCTCCCAGTGGCAATGAACGTATTTCAAACAAAGATGTAGACAATTTTGCAGTGTTTATTGTACATAAAAGGCTGTAGAAACATTTCCATACATTACTGTTGTGCTAAATTAAGGTAGCTCATGGTAAGTTTCATACAGTTTTCCTTTGTTATTTGTGCTAGAACTGTTTGTATGTATTTTCGGCAACAAGGAGACATCTCCTAGTATTAGCAAAAGCATAGATAAAATAATTTATTCAGATCTCTTGCTCCATTGTAGCCTTTAATATTAACAGGACATCTGTTAGTTTGGAACTCACTGTTCGCCTTTCAGGTAGAAATGCGTTCTTGGCTTTGTAATTTATATAACAATATTTGAGATATTTCTCAATGAGACAGCTGAGTGTGGATACCATTCTGTCTCCTGTGTAGTTAAAAGGAAGCTCTTTCCCCAGAGACTAGTCATCTGATGCCTTTGGCCACCAGTTGGCTCTGTACTGGCAAACTTCTTGGCCAGAGAGATGATTTAAATGAATGAAACTTTGCACATTCATAAATGCTGAGAAGAATCAGGGCATAAATCAGGCATTGATCTGAAATAATGTTTACAGCAAGGAAGAAATATGATCCTGTGATTAAGGTATTAGACTGAAGGGAGTTGAGTTTTCCTCTGTACTTTGCTATTGGTTTGAGTTTGACCTTGGGCAAATCTCTCAGCCTCAGAAGCCCACCTGCACAAAAGGGCAACTTCCCAACCTTGTGGTGATGTTATGAGAATAAGCATGTTGTAAATGGTGGAGCTCCAAGATCCCATGGTAATGGAGACCATAGAGTTAACATTAATTGCAAAGATCATCAGGAAAGTAGGACAGTGATTATAAAGAAGAACACTCTGACTTGCTCAGCTCTGGTCATTGGTGACATAGAGTCTTCCATGTGGGAATGAAGTTTTCTTTTTGTCTTCGCTGGTTTTAATTTAACTTACAAGTAGCCATCCCGATACCATGATATAGAGCCCAGTAAACACACTGGGTGTAGATAGCCAATGAATAGGAAATTATGCTTTCTTCAAGTTTTATATAAGTTAGACTTTTAATGTAAAGTATGTACAAAAAGCAGGATAAATCACCACTTTATTATTATTTTTGTTATTATTATTATTCCCTGCATTGTGCTGCCTGTGCCTGAAATTATTGGCCCAGTGCATAGCTGACTTAATGCAGCAGCAGAGCACAAAATCCCTCCTTCGCTGTGCTGTCTAAAAAACAATTTGGCCATGAACACCCTGTGTGTCTCATTGTTTCCTTGTATTACTCATCTGCCTATATTCACCCATTGTTTCTTGTCTTATATGAAATTATAAGATTTTTGGGAAAGAGAACATTGTTATTGTGTTTGCACAGAATCTAGCATGTGGGGGGCTTATTCCAAGAAAGAAGCTCCCAGGCTTACTGGCAGTATAGATAATAATAAATGCCACTGCTTTTCCTGTCCAGCAGTACAAGTACAAGGGATAAGTTTTGCCTCATGGGTTCTAGGCACTCCTTACATGCTTTAACTTTTCATGTGGTATTTTTAGGCCTTTCTGGGTTTGTAACACATAGGATTGGAAGTTTGATCCCTTGCTATCGCAGGCAATTACATCATATAATCCCTTTCATAAACTGTACAAGTGCCAGTTCCCAGCAGTAGTTAATATAATAAACGAGACTCGTTTTAATTGTTTCTACAGAGACTCAGCGTGATTTTGCAACATCAAACATCAGGATGGTGAGCCAATCCATTAAATCAGACTCGCAGCAGTAACTCAAAGCCAGTGTGTTAAATAAATAAATAAATGAGCAAACAAATAAATAAAACTTAAAAAGAAATGATGGAACGAGCAGAAGAATAGGGAAAGTATTTGCAGTGTTAATGTGGGGGTTTTTTTGAAGAGGAGGAATTTAAGTCTTTTTTTGAACGTTACCTTTGTTAAAATGCAGTGCATTCCTGGGGCCCAAAGACCTTTTCCCATATAAAGAATATAAAGATAAGTTTGGGAAGTCGAACAAGCGAAAAGGATTTAATGAAGGCCTGTGGGAAATAGAAAACAACCCTGGAGTAAAGTTTACTGGATATCAGGTAAATCACTTTCACTTCTATTCCTCCTTATCTTTCTTGTTTTCTTCTTTGAAGCCTTCTTGTCAAAGTAAACATTATGTGAGTGATGTGGAAGGTCCTGGTTTTGGTGGAGCTAGAAACTTCCACAGGTTTTGTAATTGTGTAATGTAAAGACAACTGTGGTCTCGCACAAATTCACAAATTGAACTTTAATCATACTGCAGAGCCCTTTGCTTTCTGTGATATTTTGGGGCAGTGAAGTGGAAAATTCTGCAGCAGATTTAGTTGAATTAAAAATGGAAGGTTTTATTTAGTCCAATATAAACATGAATGATTTCTGACGACTTCTTTCTGTTGTTTATTTTTGTATCAGGTTCAGTGTATTTTACATTGGCCTTAAGATCGCTGCATTTTTGCTTTTTACATTGGTAATGTATAACATGTAGGACACCACTGCCAAAGGTGTGAAGGGTGAGAAGGTGGTTTAAGCTGCTGTTATGAGGTAGCAGCTGCTGTACAACAGCTCTCCCTGTTGGATGTCCAGAGCAAAAAGTCAGCGAAGCTGGTGGTGGGCTGTATAAAACCAAAGAACTTTTCTTATTAAAACAACATGGTCCTTTGAAGGCAGAAATCACCTCCAAAAGAAGGCAAACACCTATTACATTATTAGCACAAAACCTTACAAACCAGAGATATGGACCACCTGCAGACAAGCTGCTGCCCCTCTCAGTTCCTGTTTCGTATTTTCAGCCCTACAGATGTTTTGCATACACTTGGGGATTTAAAAAAAATCGAGTGAATAGTCTGTGAGAGATGGACTGTCAAAGAGCCCTCATCCTTCTGGTCAGGGTTTGCTTTTTTGTAACACGGAGATCTTGCCCTTTTGGGGGGGTTTATAACAGACATCTTTTCTCCTGAATAAGTCTCTCCAATTGCAGCCAAAGTCTAAAAGTTTCCATAGTTTTGCTCGACGTATAACATGCCAGGTCTCTCCGCCAAGCAACCCTTAGTTCTCCAGCAAACGTGTTTTTGTTATCAGATCTTCTGTTTCTTTGTAAACCCTTCAGAACATGCTATCCCAGAATCTCCATCTGATAACTGTTTCCAGGTGGTGACTGAGAAAATTGCCTTTGCAGCCCTTTTTCTTGATAATTGTGAGAATAACCTGAGCTGTTCCTGACTATAGTGATTAAAGTGTAAGCTGTCTGTTACCAGTATTTGTCTTCAATACAGAAGAAAAATGAAGTAATAGATTTTAGTGATTTTTTTTTGTTTATGTTATTATTGTTATTTTAAAGGCAATTCAGCAACAGAGCTCATCAGAAACTGAAGGAGAAGGAGGAAATACAGCAGATGCCAGCAGTGAGGAGGAAGGTGATCGGGTAGAAGAGGATGGAAAAGGAAAAAGAAAGAATGAAAAAGCAGGCTCGAAACGGAAAAAATCCTACGCTTCAAAGGTTATCTTCTGAGTTTTTCCATTGTTACCCATGTGCATTTATAATTAGAATACTGTCCACCTTACGGCAATGTGTTCTTTCTTCTTCGGCGTTTTGATTCCAGTACCATAATGATGGTGTTAAAACAGGCAAAGGGAAGTGCTCTTGCTTTTGTAGACAGCCTTGGTGAGACAGCAGTTGAAATACTCTGCCCTCTTCTAGTGCCCGCACTTTGAGAAGGAGGTGAACGTATGGGAACTACTTCAGAAAGGCTGGAAAGAAAATCCATGCAAAGATGGATTGATAGGTTTTATTGTCTTAGGTATTTCCCCATGAAGAGCAAAAAAAAGCCTTAGGAGTGTGCCTACTGGGAGATGTGAGTTCAGGTTTGGTTCCTCTCTGGGAGAATTCAAGCTTCCCCCTCCTGTCTCTGGTGCGAGTGCCCCAGATGCCAGGATAAAAGATACGGTAGGGTCAGACGTGCTCAGCTCCTGCTGTTGTAGCTGAGTGTAAATTACTTCAGTACAGGATACAGAACGGGAGGGAGGAAGAACTAATTAATTAAGCAGGGAGTAGGGCACTCAATTTGTAAATAAAAGACCTGCATTGTAGTACCTACCTGACCTGTTAATATCTAAGTAATAGCATAGATGAGGAAGCTAAAGAGTAATGTGGCTCAGGCTGCCTCATGGCTGGTAACGTAGTCATCTGCGTAGTGACAACTTTGGGTTCAGGTACGCTTCTCGCTTGTCACCTGGGTGGAAGGGAGCAACATTACAGTCACTTCTTCGGGTTCCATGTGTGCCTCCAAGTCTGTACTTTGCTTGAAAAGTTGTGCTAAGTGTGGCAGAGTCATGTTCATTCACATTCATGTTATTCTTCTCTGAAAGGGAAAACTAAACAAAATTAAAAGAAGCAAGCAAACAATCTGATCCAGGCTCAGTTCAGGAGAGAGCAGCAGTTTTTGTGGTTCATCCACAGAACAAAATGTATTAAGTAATTTCACCCGCTTTGTGTGTTTTACATTAGAAATTCAGGTCTGGTCTACCATCTTCTTTCCAGAAGACTCTGGGCAAACAGAGGATTAGGAAAATGGTGGCTTAATGCCACAATTTATCCTTTTGTACTGTAGAATTGCATAACATAAAGGCAGCAGAAAAGATGTATTTGTTCCACATGGCTTTAATGTTAATATATTAAAGCTGACAGCACTAAAAAAAAGTATGGAAAGCAGCTCTGCTAATGTTATTCTCATTTTACATCTCTGTGTTTAATCAAAACTTTAGTCAAGCTGGCACCATCTGTTTCATTAACTAGCAAAACCTACAGGTGACCCAACACTAATGCCCATCTCCTATTACTGTGTCTGTCTTACAGTCAGTTGTGCTGCCAACCTATACCGAACACAGAATTTCTCCTTTTGCTTCGTGTATGGCAGTAACTGCAACTACTTCACCTGGAAAATACTTTTCACCCCACCTACCCTCCCCAATATTCACCTTGAACAGGGAACCACATGATCAGACAGCATTCCACTTACATTTCAAAAGTGTCTTTCTATGGCTGAAGCTCAATTTTTACTTTTTAACTTTGTTTTTGATCATTTTAGAAATCCTCTAAGCAGTCACGGAAATCTCCTGGAGATGAAGATGATAAGGACTGCAAAGAGGAAGAAAATAAGAGCAGCTCTGATGCTGGGGACGCAGGCAATGACACAAGAAACACTTCTTCAGATTTGCAGAAAACCAGTGAAGGGGTAATGTTCTGTTAATATAATTCACTTCCCATGCAGTTTGCTACTGGGGGGCTTTGGAGCTCGGCGTGAAAGGCATTTCACTGCAGTGACCTGTGCATACCACCTGCGATCTTTATATGTTGCATTTCAGTGCTCAGAATGTATCTAGAACAGAAACATGGGACTAGTCCCTGCACTGGTACAGATTTTGCTCTAGAGAAACAACTGAATGAGAAGAGATACCATAAGCATTATTTTTGTTCCAACACTTGCATGGATGTCAGCTGAGAGGAACTACTGAAAATCATGAGCTGGAATGATGCAAAATTGATGTGAGAGCAGAATCAGAGCGTTTGCGTAATGCATTTTGGCTCACTAAACAGTGGGAGCCTGCTTATCCTTTCACAGTTGTATAAATTTGTGCAGTCCCACTGATTTCTTTGGAGTTCGCGAGGGTTCGCGTGCACTTCACAGACTCCACATACTGTGGGTTTTAGGGGAGATCCTGCTTGGGATGTGACCTTCCAAGGAGGGGGTATACACTCTGCTCCAGGGCAGGTTCATATGATCTCCTTGTCTGTTTGTGCCAGTTGTGTGTTCATATCAACATTACTTTGTTGTGACCACAACAACAGAACGGAAGGCTGCCGAGCAGGGGAATTAGCATGGGAATTGGCTAATCGTCAGAGCCACCTTTAACAACCACTACTATTTCTGAGCCTTTGGAGCACAAGCCCCCCTGCTGCCGCACTTACAGCTCCAGCTCAGAACCAGTGCAGTTCCCATGCCAAGGCTCTGTCCCATGGCCAGCAGCCAGGCTGGGCTGTCACAGGAGCTGCTGAGTGACACGAATCCCCAGGTGTGAGAGGAAGCCAGCCAGCACAGGCTCTCCTCTGACAGTGCCGAGGTGCCTTAGCACCCAGCTGCATGCTCAGCCTCGACCCTTTCTCACAAAACACAACATCTGGGGAGCTGCTGTCATCTGCTGCTTAAACACTTCTCTGAGAGCTTCCTTTCCTGTTGTCTCTCTGTGGCACAGTGTATGCGTTTTGTGGCTCTTTGCCTTATAAAAACTTTGATATGTGGCTCGTGGGGTCAAGAAGATAATATGCCCTGACCCTCTCCCATTCACTCTGAACAAGCATCTGGCCTGAGCCAGAGACCAACACAAGGGGACATGCCTTCCCAGCACCTCACCCACATAATTTGAGTGTGGGGCTGATGAGTGTGGCAAGTGCACAGCGCATGTGTTGCCCACATTCTGGCTAGTGAACCCTCATATCTTCAAATAGGTATCTTGAGTGAGAAAACTGGCCATGAGGTCTATCTGAGGTGGCAAGAGGTTCAGGAGGGCAGTGACAGGGGATATGTCTGGCATGTTCTCCATGTAAAGACCAAATGCTTACTGAGTTAGGTCAGTCACAGATTAAGTGGCTAAAAAGTCAGATAGGATGTTGGCTTTGTGGCTGGTGACATTCATATGGCTCTTCCTTGTGTATGTGACATGCTTGTAACTGCTGGGAGGTAGAGTCCAGCATGCTAGAACATCGTGATGCTCTGCAGAGAGACAGAGAGTTGGAGACACGATTTTAAGGGCAGCTTGAGATAAAAGCACTCATACGTTTGGAGAAATTCACATCCTGATCCAGGTATTTCCCCTTGGGCATTTCTGCCACAGCAGAATCAGCATTCCACATGTAAATTCTCTTTTTAGATTTTGTCAGTAGTGCAATTCTCCTTTAGAACAGGAGGGGACACTCCATCTCCTGGCATCCTCAAAGCCAGACCAGGTGTCTTTTTAGAAGTGTTTTGCCCAACCAGGCACTCGGGCAAAGAGTAATCAGATTTTTTTTTTCAGTTGGTGTTAAACAGCTAGTCACACAGCACGCGTCTAGATTGACCTCCTGAGGTACAGGGCAGGGTATGTGTATTGCAGCCACATTCTGCTGGGCATCCTGACGGGGAGTCTGCCGGAAGGCACTGATCTCCTTCCTGCAGCTCACGCACTTAGACTTCTCTTCTATAGAAAGGAAGGTCAAGAAAGACCAACGTGTGCTTGCAGAGTTGGGATATGGTCCTCTTGTTCACATGCATGTGTTCAGAAGAATGTCTAGGTCTGCTAAAAGACACCATCATAGATGAGATTATGGTCTCTTTAAAATAATATAGATTGTGAGGAGAGCATTGGACCAACAACACGCAATCTGAAGATGATCTTGCTCCTCCCTAGTGTGCAGCATAGGAGCTGCGTTGTATACCCACCGCTTCACCTTCCTGCGAGGCCAGCCCAGCTCAGGACGTGTATCTGGCCATGAGATGGCGACAAGCGCATACCAAAATGAACACTGAGTGCATCCCTGCTCCCTCCCCCAAAGGCAGGGTGCTGGGGGCTGTGTGAGCCTCACACCAGAAAAGAGTTAATTTCAAAGTAACTTGTGGAAAGGTACTGTGAAGGCAGAGACAAGAAAAACAGAGCTGTTCAGGACCTGATCTCAAGGATAGGCATGTTTCATTCCCCTGGTTTTGCCACTGTGACCGGCTGCTTAAAAGATGCCTGGTAGGGGAGGCTGGGAAGGGCCGGCCATGGAGGGCAGGTGAGCAGCAGGCTGCGCGCTCAGCTATCCTACTGGTAGTGCTCCCCACGGGCTGTGACCTGGAGAGCCTTTGGCTCCTGTGCCTGCACTTCCCAGGTCTCTGACCATGCAAGAGTTGCCTCAAGGACACAAGCAGCTTTTCTCTTAATAACACCAATAATAATGAGGTAGTGATTATGTTTTATAATGCCTGGACTGCAGGCTGAAGACACATATGCCCTCTTCAGACCAGAGGGAACCTTGCCTTTTAATCACACTCGTACCCTCAGCATTATGGGGATCTTCTTGAAGGGTTAACTGCTGAAGTCAAGTGATTGCAGGAGCATCACGTGTATTTTTTAATGAAATTTCTAACCTCCAGGTGGTAGGGGAAAGCTTGAAAATGGAAAGTGATGGCTTCCTAAAGACTCAAAACCCAGAGCAAATAAAAGTACTTCCAAAGCTAGGATATTTTTTCAGCCAATTTCATACTGTTCAAGGGCTCAACTTGTGGGGTTTTTTTATCCCTAGGGTTGACAAAGCTGCTTTCTTTTCTTAGCTCCATCCCTTAGTTTCTCAGCTGTTCTGGAGGACTACAGGCACTTTCAACAGAAGAAACATTAGCTTCCTCCGACTCAGCCACAGTTTATAATTGGATTGTGCCACTACCTGTTTCTCAAGCTCTTTCCCTCACTGCTGCTGTTCTTTGGCTGATTCCGTCTCCAGAAAGATGCAAAGCCTGAACCTCATGGGTTTATTATCTGATATTAATAAACTAATAATAGATAAGCTAAGACAGCCCATCCCAGAGTTTGCTGAAGTCAAGAATCACAGACTCCCCCATGACAGTCCTCTGCTGTTAAATACTAAGTTGTTTTGGCTTTCTCAAAATACCACATAAACAGAATATTCCAGCGGAAAGGTATTCATGGCTCTGTGTTGTTTACTTTCTATGGTACAAAATTAGCTCATAAATCAGTGAATTCATGGCAGCAGATTTACATTCCACATTCAAATCTCTGGGGACTTGTGTGTTTGGTTCTTGGCTGGCATAACTCTGAATCTTTATAACTGAACACCTAAGTTGCTTTTTACTTTTACTCTCTGGATACCCATATAATGACGTTTCAGTCAAAGCTGGCTGTGGTCCCTGCTATATTAGAGGGTATTTGAATGTTCAGGTCAGCACTCAGGGTATGTGGCAAGTTTTTCTTTCGGTATTCATTATT
Source organism: Steatornis caripensis (assembly GCA_013398225.1). NCBI lineage: Eukaryota > Metazoa > Chordata > Aves > Caprimulgiformes > Steatornithidae > Steatornis > Steatornis caripensis. The sequence goes on along the minus strand of VZSC01018094.1, from coordinate 27,954 downwards.
TTAGTTACAGTCCAGACATTGTGTTGGTAAATGAAGCATTCTCTTTGTGTATGGATGCACGTGATTGCCTTTCAGGAGGTGAATGATTTTACTGGGTCTTTGAAAAATAATAGATTTGTTGGAAATGAAAAAAAAAAAATTTTTTTGCTCCTGGTATGACTCAAATATTACAGCGGGGAAAGGACTGTGATCTTTTTACTCACACTGACAATCAGTTACTAACATGGGAGTCAGTGGATCTATTTGTGGAGGCAACTGCTTGCCAGCATGAATAAGGGGATCAAAATCTGGTCCAAAATTACTGCCATCTGATACTATTGCAATTGGGAGAACATATTTAAAACAGCCTGTGTCCAGGACATATTTTTTGTTGTGATGTTCTTGTGGGGTAGCAACGATTCCAGTTACTGCTGTGAAAGACAGGTTCGTTGTGTTCTTCTGATACGGTTTTGAGATGTTTGATTCCTTCACTCTTCCTTCTTTACTTCTCAAGAATAACACGGGTTAGGCTGCATAACAGGTTTGGGGTTTTATCAACATTAAAAGCATAGCATTTAGGGCTCTATTCAATGTAAAAGCATTTATGTGGGCGTTTTTCCAGAAAATGAAAACAGAGTATGTATTTCTGTCTGAATTTTTTTCAGCAATTTGAGGTAAGTTTAAATCTACCCCTCCAAAAGGGAGGACATTTGTAAAAATGTGTTTAACTATTGCACAGTAAAAATTTCTATGGAAAAATCAAATAGTGGCATACTCTCTGGTGAAGAGGTTTTCTGCTGCCTTCACATAGCTTGGGATAACAACACTGCTAAATAAGGCAATGGGACATAACTCAGGAGAAACATGTATGTCTGAGTGCAAGTTGAGATTAAAGCAGCCGTTATAGATGAAATATACTCTTTGCATCTCTGTGTACATGGAGTCCTGTAACCATTTTGACCTCAAACCAACATGGAATAACAATGATCATACAGAGCAAGTAAATGATTATCCTTCTGCCCATGCAGCCAGAGCCTTTGAAGCACAGGACAGCTGAGTCAGTTGCCAGACACTGTTGAGGAAGGCATTTTCAGCGCCAGAAAAAACAAAGCAGTTTGTGGGTTTAGTTTTATTCCCTGCTCTCTGTGTTCTCTGTCCTTCAATTTTACTGATGACTGAAAATTTTCACTCAAATCGGTCAGATTCTGTGCTGTTTCTTTTGTGTTCAGTAGCGTTGGTCAGTGCAGCACATGTACTGTATCTTGCAGCAAAGCTGAGAGACTTGTTCAAACAAAGATGATGCGAGTCGATCTGTGTCTGAAGAGACGTGAAACCATGGAGACCATGGAAACTGCGCAGCTCTGCCGCATCCTTGTTCAGCAGCTGCTGCAGGAGTCTGGCAGCGCAGGCTGCCTGGGCAGGGGAAGGAGCTGAGGTCCCTGTGCAGCCCCGCAGGCCCTGGGGCAGCCTGCATCTGGGGACAAGAGAACTGCTGACTTGTGGGGCACCTGAGAGTGCCCTGGAAGGCAAAATGTGTGTCATGCTGGAAGATGGTGTGGAAACTCAAAATCTTACAGGATGATCTGCATACCTGGCTCTTTGTTGTCCCTCCTGTCCCACACTGTGGCCCAACAGACCTATCTGTGAGACAGTAGGGAGTGGAAGTATTGATATTCCCAATGCCCCACGTGAGAATGGTGCCTACCCCATCTCCTGGCCTTAGCCCAGAGGGGAGTTGTTGTTAATAAGTGCAAAGGTTTTGTGCTCCAGGACAGCCTTCCTTGCTGGATCTGAGAGTGATGCCGTAGGGACCGACTGTTCCACCACCCATCCTGCCTGTCAGTGCAGGGTAGCAGCTGTCATTTATGAACTTTAGCAGAATGCATGGTTTGATTGACGAATCATTTGTAGTTGTTTTAATGGGTGCTTGTGCTTCCCTCTGAAGGGAAAGAAATGGCAGCGAACGCCTCCAAGCCACGTCTCCAAAGCATCTGTAAGTATAATCTCATTGACTGTTAAACAGGAGAGAGGTCAATGGAAGCGCGGTGCTCTGGATGAGCAGTGCATTGTTACACCTTTTGCAGGGGAGCAGGGCTCCAGCAGTTCCTGTAAACCGTCATTACATGCTTGAGCATTTTATACTCGCCCCTTATCATGTGTCATTAGTCAGGATGTACCAGGACCTCCCACACAGAAAGTGCAGGTTTCCATTGCTTACTGTTTGCAAACGCCTTGTCATGGGAGAGAAGAACCACAGTTCACTGAACAAACACAGTGCAGCAACCAGGTTGGGATCCCAGACTGCTAAGGGGGCAGTTGTACGCTCTGATCCTCTTGGATAGAGAAGCATAGCCTGCTATAGTTGTGCCATCACACGCAGCGGGTGTGATGGGCCAGAGGGGGAGAGAGCGCAGGCAGCAAACTGCTAGTGTAGGGATGTTAAAATATCTTCTTTTTGTATCCTCCTCTGGATCCTGTGTAAAATGAAAATTCTGTCATCCCCAGCGGATTTAACTGTACCCCTCCCCCTTATTCCTTGATGTTGATTTTTTTCCTTGGACAGTCACACCAAATACAGTACTAATTCCTTCATACCGCTTGTATGTTGTGCTTCCTTCCATCCGTCATGGTGTGGGTGGACAAGCATTCACACTGACTTCCTTACAAAGGAGAAGGGACATCTTGCTCAGGGTCAGATGTTCCTGTAGCACTGCATGTCTTCATGTTGTTGGACAAAAGTGGTGTGTCCCTGTGCCTGTTGGTCAGTTTTGGTGTCTCTGTTTATCAGGAACAAACCAAGCGGTGGAGACTCACTTGCCATGATCGCATGAGGACAGTCTGATGCTGCTCCCACTAATGCCAATGGAAGCAAGAGCTGACCTTGACTCAAGTCATGAAGTGGGAGTTTCTTCCTTTTCTGTCATCACCTTAGAGTGAACTCCCAGCCAAACTGCTTCCTCTTCAGAAGTGACATGCAGACATGTTAGCTATGAAAACTGTTTATTTTTCTTCATCCTCGCTAAGTGTTCATTTGTTTGAACAAAAGGGTGTTCTCTTCGCAAGGTGTTGAGGAATACGGCAGCGCCTGAACTGTCGCACGAAGCATATCAGTGGCTTCGTGTAGTGGAAAAATGCGAAACTTGGTTGTGCATGAGGTACACTACAAGATGCATAATTAAGTGATTGGGGAAAACAAAAACCAACCCACACACGTGGCTCAAGCTGCTCATTTGAATAAAGCCCTAAATGTTTACTTTTAAACTGTACTCTTTAATATTTTGCAATGGTATGTTTAGTTGATGTAACATAAGCAGTTTCCTCCAGAAAAAAATTCTGTTCGAACAGACCAGGTGGTTACTCATACCCATGACTTTGAAGTATGGGAACACGGCGTTAATTATATTGAGTTTGTTGCAGCATGCTTTTTCTTACATTAAATGTGGTATTTTTTCTCTCTCTCTCTCTCTTTCAGACTTAACCAACATAATGACTGCTGAATATTAAGGGAAAACACAAGAAGGTTACATGTTTGGTTGTCTAATATTCTTGGATTTGATATCAGTCACCACATCTGTTCATTAGTATCATCAACAGCATCCCAGTTTGTATGCACATTATTCACATTCCTATCTGTTGTGTTTGCAGAAATGACATTTTACCCTTTTTTCTAAGGGTTACTTTTTGATTTTCATATTATTTGGTTGCATGAAGTTGCCCTTTACCAGTGGCTGAGGTTTATGAAGATATCGCATACTTGAACATGTTTTAGATTCCTTTTCTAGATAGAAAAGGTGTAACTCCAAATTACATCATTCTAAATCAGCATTTTTTTAAAACATGTAAATCTTAGAAATGAGTCCCCTCCATCTGAGACTACAACAGTATCTTCCACCTACAAACATGATTTTAAATTTCCCTATATCCATACTTTCTTGATTTTTGATCAGTTTACAACATAAAAGAAAAACTCTTTTTCGGTTGAGATCACCAAGTTCAATAATGTAATAAAATACTTTTCCTTATTAGAAGTACCTAGCTAGTTATACTCTTAATACTTCTCAAAATCATGATGTAATGTACACTATCTGACTTAGTTCCTATATGTGGAGTTAGTGAAAGTCTTTTTGTGTTTCTTTAGATTAATACAAGGATTTTTTCCAATGCCAACACAATTTGAAACCATTCATTTGGATGCTTTCCATTTTTAAGCTTACTGTGATATAGAACCCTATGGGAAACCAAAAGAAAACATCAATTTTAAATAATGAGAGGCTTAAAAAAGGATGTTGTCATTCTGGCTTTTTTTTTCCTTTTGGAAATAGAACTAGACTAGTAAGTAAGCATTCCAGACCCATTATTCTGTGTACATTATTGTTGCTATTGTGATAATAGAGATTTTTATTTATTTTTATGCCAGCTTTTATTGTGAAAACATATTTAGTCTGGTTTTATCAATCCTTGTTATGCTTGTCCTTGGAACATCTTTTGCGTATTCAAGGTTTGTAGTTGACGAGTTTACTGTAAAAAACTAAAAAAAAACCACAACAAAAAAACAAAAAACAAAACAAAAAGAAAACAAAAAAATGTATTGTTTTTACAGAATAAATTTATTGGAATGTGTATTGGGAGTAAGGTTTGAGGTTGTAAGCAACTAAGTTAGCGTCATATTTGGCTTCATACATGTAATAATGTGAGGTATTAATGTAAGTCAAGTATTAAAGCAAAACATTCTGTTAACATGAGTTGACCATAATAGATACAAGTGCAGGTGAGATCTTTTATTTTTTCTGTACTTTGCCTTTTCTGGGTAATGGGAGGTTATTAAATTTACCTTGAATGTACTCAAAGTTTCTTTAAAAACATTAGAAGTAACACTGGAGGCTCAAATACCTGTTCGTGAGCAGTGTGTCCTGTTACAGCCCAACAGCTCTGGGTTTGTTTCCTTGGGAGGACGTACTGGGATGGAGCTATCCCAAATTCTAGAGTACATGGGAGGAGCCCACGCCAGGGAGGCTGGGTGCTGGAGGACATGCTGGCTAAGTTCCTTTTTGCCAAGCGGCACAGACTTGAGGTGTGTTGTGGTTATTTTGGACCTGCCCCTTTGGCTGGAGGTATAAAACCGTGGGTTCTCTCTTCTGAGCACTGCTGTGAACTGCACCTCAGTGTTCAATGGGAGAGCGTTAAAGCATTCATTTCTTGCTGCTCTGAAAGTCCCCTTGTGCAGGGTGCAACACACAAGTGCGTGAGGTGATGCTTTCTTGTTACTGATTAGGTTTAAAAAGACAATTAAAATGCTCTAAATCAAAACACTTAAAAGTGAACATCCCGAAATAAAGTGTTTCCAGTTAAAATGTATCAGCTAGTTTCATCTGTGAGAAAGGCACTAAATGTACTGCTTTTAGTATAAATACACATAGAAGTCAAAGAAATAGTTGTAATTGCAAACAGAAACATAAACTATACACACACCAAGGTCGCTGTATTTGCTGCTACTTGTTTATGACCCAACGGCATTAGCAAAAGTAGCTGCAGAGAAGAACACGGCCAAAAAGCCCTCCTCTCTGAAAGTGTATGCTAGAGTGCAAGGCCTGATCATCCAAGGTAATGAGCCCTGTGTGCCCAGTTCAGACGTGCCAGTAAGCACGTGCTTAACTTCCAGGAGATGAGCAGTCCTGGCAGAAGTGAATCCTTAAAAGAATTAAGAAAACTATATGATTTGCTTATCATATATGGAGTCTTACCATAAGAGTTGATTGCTTCTTAAAAGATTTCCTGCGATTTTTAACAAGGCTGACCCACAAGACATACTTTTTGACAAATAAAACATGTGCATGTGACAGAGTTATGTATGTTAATTTTTGACACTTCAAAGTGTTGACCTTCACATTCTACGGTAGCTCTGTTTAGGGATTGCTAGCACTGATATTCTTCAGTGTGTGGAGGCTAAACACTGACATCATTATTATTATTTAACTTCACGCAGTATTTCTAACGATGTCAAAGCAGCTTACTTAAAAATAGCTGTGTGAACTAGCAACTCCACTGCAGCGCAAAGTCAAAATATTGAGAGGTGGTACTGAAGGCAGTCGTCTTTATTTTCCCTTTTGGAGTAGGATAAACAAAACAGACCGTGCAACTTTACACAATTGCCCAATTTTACACATCTTACACGCTTCATTTGGGTTTCATTTGAGCAGTTCGATTACATCCCAACCCAATTATATACATAGCCACAAAGAGGAGCTGAAAACAGTTGTGCTATTCTGTTTTTTCTTCTTGTTTTGTTTTCATAAAAAACTCTGGCTTGTGTACACACCTGTAAGCCAGCAGCTGGGGAAGAATTCCATACATTATGTTCAGTATCAGAAAAAACTGTTTTGCTTCTTCAGGGACTCTGTAGATGTAAGGAGTTCGAGCATGAAGAGAAGCACCAATATGGGAAAATTGAGCCTGTGGTGTGTATATAACGTATATATTAAAAAAAAGGTAAATTTTATGTATATTTTGGAAAGATAGCATAATCTGCATGCAAGTATGCATCTCCAGTGACATTTTCCAAGCCAGCCCTTTTATTCCAGACTTACCCATCATACTTTTGCACGGTGGTATAAAAATACAGCCTAAACTAAGGTCATTAATATCTTGGTATAAGAGGCGTAAGAGGAATTGTCCATACCATGTGGTAGGAGGTGTATTTCACGCACATAGTGGCACTGATCTTTACATCAGGTATAGGGTTTCACCCTTGGCTTATAGGTGATTATTCATGCAGCAGGGTCCGTGATCCTTCCTTCCCCAGGCAAATGGCCACTGAAGTGAGCATCACTGTAAAGATCAGCACTGCTAAGCCTCAGGCCAGTACTGTGGGTAGGACTCGTGCCCACCTACCTAGGAATGTTCTGTTTGGCATCAAGGGGAGGTGGACAGACACTCACTCACTCTGAATAAAGTTAGAAAATAAAATCTTGGAAGCTAAGTTAGGGTTTGTTGTTTCAGGTTTTTTTAAATCTTAAACCCAGTTTTCCAGATTCTGAGCCCAGAACTCCTGATGATTTCAGAAAATGTCTGCAATATTTGGCTTTTGGGCTGTGGGTGGTTCTGAAGTATAGGTGAAGTTTACAGCGAAGGTTATACACAAAGACAAGCTTGCTGGGCTGAAGCATATTTTTAGCATAAACAAACATTTAAAGACAGAAGCTTAGGATAGTCACTGTCTTTTGTCTCCATCTGTTACCTGCTATTTCAAGCCACAGCTTGTTCACATTAACTATTTTATGACGAATTTTTTTTTTAGTTATTTCACAGCAGAGGAGATCTGAGAAGATAAACATCAATTTGATCTTAAGTTGAGCAGGAGAAAGGGACAACAAGATTTTAGCAATGCAGAGAAGTACACAATATGGCCAAATCACGTCCTCTGTTCTGGCTTTAGCAGGAGTTACTTTGGACTCACAAAGAACACAGTTCTGTTCATGGTTAGTGAAGCAGAAAGTGAAATGCAGTGCAGGTGTTTTCATACGCACCCGTATAGCAAAAGGTTAGTCTGAGACCATACATCAAAACAGAAAAGGAAATTGGTTCTCAGGTGATTCTAACCACCTCTGCTTAACAGGGAGAGCTGATCTAGCAAACCTGAGTCGGGAAATGGAGTAATCAAAGAAATCAAATACAAACACACTTCAGCAGAGTGCCACTTAGAATGTTTCTGTAAATAGCTATTGCACAGTTAACAGATGTTCCGGGGCATGCTATCAGCAGCCTTTTTATATCAGCCCCGTAACTCAGTCTGTCTTTTGCAGCCTGTTTGTTCTTACCTGTCTCTGCCAGGAACTGCTTTTGACCCACGGGTGGTCTCACTCAGATCCCTCTACCTTTCCTTGCCCTGGGAGCCATCTCAGGCAAGGCAGCCAGAGCATTAGTGCTCAGCAGCAAAGACCTCTCATTATATGAGGTAGCAGTTTCCCGAGTGGATAGCCAGCCTCCCTCAGGCTTCAGGTAGGAGGTCTGCAGCTGCCTCACATTTACCTACACACTAACGGCCTCCTGGTAATATCTTAGAGTCTCTACAGGAGTGAACAAGATGCTAAGCTGCATACTTCTCTATGGAGGATTGCAAGGCCTGCCTGTCTCCAAGAGTGGCCAGCTGTGCACGTCATAGTAAGTTGATAATAAATTCATAGTAAGTGCATAGTAAGCCTTGTCAGAAAGAGCTGTACAGGGCTGCTTCTGAGAGGCCCAGAACTCCTGCAGTCTCCTAAATGCTTTTGAAGATCTCATTTGTGGTCTTGTCGCTTACAAGGTGTCACACATTAGTGAGCTTTGAGCATCATAGAAAGAAAAAGCAGAAATGTTTTGTTCTTTTTGTAGCCCAGAAAGATTTTTACTAGCTAATGATGCACCATATAATGAAGTTATCGTTTATTAGACTTGTTTTTCAATATAACACATTGTTTTTCCCTTTCATTACCAGGGAGGATATTTAGTTCTGTTAAAGTAACTTTTTAATCTGATTTGCCTGTGTGGAAATTGTGTTATGTCTTTAATCTCATGTGTTTCCTTTCCGTGACTGTACTCTGCTTCTGCTTTTTTTTTTTTTCTCCTCTCCCTTGGGGCAGGGGGTGTGTCTTAAAAGCAGGTCTGTCGCTTACCAGCAGCCCAGTCCTGCTGCCCTTCTCTCAAGCACCAGGCAAACTTGCACCAAATCCATAATTTTAAGCAGTGAGACAAGAGCTGTTAGTTACTGCAGCTCTCTGTGCCTCTCACGCAATAGACTGGCAGTGCGGTAAGTGAGAGCAACCTCACGTCTGTTGTGTTACCTCGCCATGATCAGATCCTCTCAGCAAATAAGCTGTTCCTTGGTGCTTTCTGTTACTGAACCTTCCCTGGAGAATTTTGAGGATCAAACCCCAAAGCTTTGGCTGAGAAATCAACCAAATGCGATGCTGCAGGTAAACTTACAAGGTAGCCTTACCCATTTAACTTACAGCCTTTGTTAACCTTGAGGCCTTGGCCAGTCTGCTGATCTGGCGGTCCCACAGGAACTGGAAGCTGTCTGATGCTGGATGTGGCACTGCTCAACTCGATAACTGCAATTTGCATAAGCCTCCTACTCGTTAAGTTTCTTGTCTGTATGAAATAGTTTGGGTTTGGATTTTTTTACAGCATTTTTTGCCTGTAGCCTAATCGTAGGCAAGTTTTTGAATATTTCTTACCCTGCAGTCAAGAAACCACTCCAGCTAGGGACAGATAACAGCCTGGGAAAAGGCTGAGTCCTTCACTCTGTGCCTTCTCTCTATAACTGACTAAAATCAGGCAAAGACTGATTTTGGAGGGCTTTGGACCAGGTCTTATGAGCTTATGGAAAGGCATCAAATAGTGTGGGGACAGAGTAACCTAGAAAAAAAATACATTCCCTGGGTTTAGCTTCTCTTGTAGGCAAGAGGCACTGCAGAAAGTAGCTACCAAAAATTGCAGGACTAAGGAAAATGGATGGAGAAGGAGTAGAAGAAAACTTTCTACATCTGAGAGAAAAGTGAAGTGGGCTATGGAGAGTTGGTTTGGGATAGCAGGGCTGTGGCTCTTCATCCCTTCTCATGTGGCACACCTGCACAGGGAAATAGCAGCTTAACCAACTTCAGAGGCTATTCCAACCCTTTTCTATAATCAAAACTCCTGATACTTTAGTCCTGTGACATTCAAAGAGCTCTCCCTGAAGCTTGAGCAACTCCAATAAGGGTCACAACCTGGGTTTGGAGTCTGAATGTTCGTAACAGAACAATACAAGCTGAGCACTACGTGCAATTCTGAAAAACAGTAAATATTTGTGTGTACGTGAAAGACCAGGCACTTTTACAGGTTCTTAGTTTAGACGCATCACATAGTATTTTGAGACTTGTTTTTGTAAAAAGTACATACTTATTAATGACAGAAGCAAAAGTAATTAAAATGCTCACATTCCCCACCTATAGCAGCAGTATTCATTCCCGGGGGCAATGCCCACTGTTTCCATCATTAGATATTTACCTTTTTTGGGCCTTTGTGCATAACTGAAAGCAAACTGTGTTTCAGTAACTATGTATGTTTTAATTATCAATTACAAGTGTTTAACTTGAGAAAACAGTCAACAAACCTGGAAATGTGCTTTGTGCCTCAAAATGACCAAAACCAAAAATAACATGAAGTGAGCCCTCAGTTCATTGTCACACACATTTTTCATCCCAGGTTGCTCACAGTTCACCAAGTCAAAGCAATTAAATCACCTTCAGTTGTGGGAGGACTGAAGTTCATTCTGCAGTGCATTAAAGTCAAAACTAAAAATAAATTTAAAAAACAAAGCAAAACAAAAACCCCAAAAAACCTAAACCCAAACTTAAAGAAATATTTCTTAAGTCAGGATAAAATGAGAGGAGTGTGCAGCAACATACAGTTCTCCTAATCAGTTTTTGTCAGCCCATGGTTTTTGCTTGTGCCTAGGACAAGCTTCAAAGAGTAAGGAGAAATTTTGAGTGTTAGCTTTGGGTAGCTTTTATTCTTTGTCTAATGTGTAAGTCAGCATTATGCTGAAACCAAATAACACAGGACAATAGAGGGGTTCTAGGCTTCAGCAACAAAATGTTGCATGTATTAATCATACGGCTAAAAAGTACAAAGTCCCGTTAAAAAAAGTGAGTGTTTGTTATGGGAAACAATTTTAAAACACAAACAAACAAACCCCAACAAACCAAAATCAACCAACCAAAAATCACCTCCAATGTGGGGGGTGAGCTTCTTGGTAAATTTGCAAGGCTGTGATAGTCAGCACACTCTGACTTCTGGTTTACTTTTCCTTGTGCTGAATAACCTTTGAAGGAGTGGTTTCTTTTCTGACTGGGGAATTCATGAAACCTGAGTAATCTGTCAGTAGAGAGAGGTTCCTGACACCGGCTTGCCTACTTTAGCTAGCTTGTGCTTTTTTTAGATTAGATTTGGGCCAAACACAGTTGGATGATATTTATGATACCTTTTGAGCATTTAAACTGCCTCATTAATGTGTTTGCCAGATTCTGTTTTGATATAATTTGGTGATTCAAGATTCTCTATGAACTGGTATGTTGCTCACAAACAGAAAGTCAACTGTCAGTGCCCCATTCTTCCTGGGCAGTTAAGCTGGATTGTAGTTTGTATCTGTGATTGTTGTCTCTGGCCCGGAGAACAACATATTGGTCTATGTTTGTCTGATAGTGGTACCTGAATTACGCTTACTGCCGTGTCCCTGCATTCTCATTAGTGTTCCAGGATTATGTACATATTTTCTGCATTGTCTGGATGCTCAGAGCACATTTCATTTCCTACATGCAGTACAAATCGATTGTCACTGTCCCAACTGCTAAATGGTCATCTATATGTCAAGGGAAGTCATTTACTAGTTGCTTCTGAATTTTTTTCGTTTTGGCCAATCTTCTGATAGCCACCAGCACCATCTAGTAATTAACTACAGTTGTTTATTTAGGAGAATCAGAACAGAATGAATTAAGAAACTATGATCATTGGTCTGCCTTAGTAACACTGAGACATGCTCGTGTTGACAGTGGTCTGTGGTCCAGGAAGTTCACAGTGTTACATCAACATCATCAACTGATACTGGTCATTTTGTGTGACTGGCAGATACTTTTTTCCATTTATCTTTTTCAGACTACCTAGTTGGCCAAAACGTATTATGGAAACAATGTATTTTACTGTTTTGTTGTGGTCTGGGTTCTTTTATGTGGTCCAGTGTTACAGCTTTAATACAGGCTTCCTTCATGGTCTCAGCTACAGAGTGCATGGTGCTTAATAAGGTTTAAATGAGCCAAATAAAAAAAATCTGCAGAAGGAGAGAAGTCTACGAAAGCAAGAATGCAGTCATTAGAGACATATAATAGGGTTGATTCTCCACTCCCTGAAATTAGTTTTGTACAGATATCAAAAGTGATCTGAGTTACAATGACATAAAACCTTCACGGGAAGATCAAGCCCTGGGCCCCTTATTTATTCCATAGGTCTCTACTTGTAATTCAAGAGCGAACATTTTACAAAGAAATACCTGAGCTAGTCCTCCAGCATGTATAAGGGTTAAATCAGGCATCCAGGAACAACCAGGCACGAGTAGGCCATACAGAGCAATCACATAGTATGGCACAGAGTAGAACATGTATGCCAGCATCTGCATTTTAAACAGAAATATTAGTTGCTTTGCAGTGTAAGAAAGAGAGATGCATTTAAAAATTAGCCTGCTGCTGACTGAGGAGTTGAGAATATTCAAAACTACACTCCTGGCAGAAATGATTCCCACGCCTTTTTGCCAGGCATAACTTCTTTGAGAAAATAATCTGACACCTAGGTAGCTGGATCCAGTCGATGGCATCTAAGGCCTCCACCAGTATCAATGGCTGTTGTCTCTTTGCCCCATCCAAATCCACTTCATCCCAGAACATGTTTTCCTACCCCTCGCCACCTTGAGACCCTGCCAATAAGCATCGCTTGACCTAACTCAGTGTCCAACACTGCATGGCTGTCCATTTGTCAAGCTCCATTGCACTTTCAGTTGGGTGGAGTGAGATAGTTACACCAAAGCCACCTCTTTCCCAGAAAGAACAGGTCCAGCAGAGATATTTGAGTTCTGCTCATTGCCTCTGTCATAAATCCTCTTACCGTTTCAGGCCCTGCCCCCATGCAGCAACCAGGGTTGCAGAAGAATGGCAACCTTGCAAATACTACAAAACGAAAGCACAACATTCCCTCCTCTGCAGTGCTTGTGTAAATAGGGTTTGTAAAAAAAGCGTCACGTTTCAAGGAGTGTGTCACTGGTGACAGAAGCATAACATGAGCTTAAGGAATCTAGTCCTACTACACTCCTTTTTGCTCTACTATTCCAGGCTGAAAATCTGCTTTGCCCTTCTAAGGAAGGGGAATGATCTGAAAAGCATGCAGATATGTTTCATGGAATATATTAAAAGAAGCTTCAGTAATTAGGATGTGTAACTCTAGGTAACTGATTTGAGTCCAAGTCAAGTTTATCACAGTGAAGAGTTGGTACCCTGTAATGGCTGTAGGAGAAAATATGAAATACTGTTTAACTTGCCGTGAACAAATACTTCCCTTATTGATCTTGTAATCTGTGAAACCCATGGCTTCATCATTGTGCCAGTTAACAAATCACTTCTTAACACTCTATGCTCCACAGTCAATGCTTTACCTGAAGCTTAGGATACGCAGCAGGATCTTTTATATAAGGCTCGTGAAGTTGAATATATAGCCGGCAGAGTTCAGCAGGGCAATCCAGAGCAATCTAAGAAGAATTTTTAAAACTTCCCGTGAACAAAGAATTTGTTCTAAAATAAGCTAACCTGATAACCTGTTACCAGCCCTAAAGATTCACTAGCGGTCTGCAGCACTACTACCCTGGAGTCTTGCTCAAAAGCGATTGCAAAGATGATCCATTTGATCACCAATTAAAGAGCTGAAATGCAGCCTCCTCTCAGCTCGTGCTCAGAGGGTTTGCGAGGAAATGCTGACAGCCTGCTCTAAAGATTTTGACTAGAAGAGAACTCAGTCAGTTGGCTATGCTGTAGTAAAAGTACGATTGCTGTTGATTTGGTCTGGTAAACAGACTTTAATCCCAGCAAATGAACTTTCCATGGAAAATTGCTCAAACAGTGGAAACTTCAGGTTAAGCACCCAATTTTAGGATAGCAAGCTATGAATGTAGTCCAAAAAAAGAGTTGCATTGTGGCAAGGTAGCAGTGGAGAGTAATGCAGAGACAGATGTTACTTAAAATAATAACAATAACAATTTTAAAGAGAGAGTAGCAAAGGAGAGATCATTGGATTTTACATTCCTATAGAAAGAACAAAGTTCCCAATAAACATGCAGAGATTCAGTAGCAAAAGTAGTTCCTTTTCATAGTAGCCCTTAAAACTACTACAAAAAATACTATTCTAAAATGAGTTAGCAATCTCTGTCAGCAGCTGTCACCAAGTGTTTTATGGCAAGGCATCGTTAATGCCTATGTTACAGGACTGAACAGTAAGTTTTGCACAACTTAATTTCATGTGTATTTGTTGTGTGACTTAGGGGGAAATGCAAAGGTTTAAAAACAGTGGATATTCCTCCCTGTTCTTTTCCAACATGGGCATTCAAGAAGCAGGTCTGAGTGACTATAATGGATTGTGGTTTATTAGCTTTTTCACAAAATCATGGTTCCTGCAGCTTACACAGAGATGTTCAGTTGATCTCTGTATGCATAAGTAAGTAAGGACAGTAAGCAGTTCCTTTTTGGTAAAGGAAAATAAGGAAATTATATAAGGAAATGACTGCACTCTCAAAATCAACAAAAAAAATCCTCTGAGAAACGAAGAAGTGGGATTGCAGAACCAAGTTAGATGTTGGAGCATGAGATTAACATTTCCCACAGTGATATTACAGGTAAAATAGCTGACTACCCTGCATCAGTGGTGCTCTGAAGTAGCATGATCTATAAGAAATAAAGCATTCTGTGATGAGTTAGAAGAAAAAAAAGTGGGTTTGAGGCAAGTTTTCCGAGAAACAGCAGAAGATGACAGAGTAATGTGAGCAGCAGAGCTACAAAAGGACAATCTGCGCTAGGTAAATAAAATGTGGCTTGCGTACTTATCGTCACCTCTTACCTGAATTATTCTAGACAGGATCAGATCTAGAAATCAAGCAAGCAGGTGGTTGTCTAAGACACCTAAACATTCGAGCTCTGTTCACTAAATTACATGCAACTTCCCTTCTGTTAAGACAGAAAACGCTTTAGAGCTGACAAAGAACTAGATTTACCTACTACTGGATTTATCTACTTCAAGCATTTGCAGTATTGATTCATTCCCTCAGAAAATTTAATTCAATCTACTATGCTTAAAAAGCAACCATTTTTTAAAAAAGCAGCTCTTGGTAAGCAGAAACAACATGTCTTGTTCACGTAACATGGATAAATCTTTTTTTTCAGGTGGAAATGTTCTCCTCTATCTCATGCAGTGTAAATTAACTTGGTTTCCTATATAATTTTAACTACGCATCTCTCTTTAGGAAAACATGAATACAAATTTAATTTAGTTGGTTTGTCTCCATGTTCTTGGACATAAATATAATACAAGACCAATGAAAACAGTTTTGGGTCATGCTGATCTGCACTCGGGGTTACTCTTAGAATTGTGTGCCTCCTTTCTTTTGAAAAACATACTTTACACAGGGCGAAACGGAGAAGCAAAGCACCACTAATTATCATAAATAATCAAATTGTCCTTTATATATCTAAGGCCTATTGCAACCCTGAAAGTCACAGGATTTCCCTTAGCCAAAATGAACATTCTTTTTCACACAGATACAATTATCTCAAATTTAAAAGTCTGGCTGAAAATTAGAGTCCAGAATATTAAAATATCTTCAACTTACCATGCCCCTAAATATGCAAAACCCCGTTGCTAGAATGAGGTATGCAGCTAACATTAAATCTATTGGTCGTCTTAAGAGTCCTTTCTTCTGGACTTCCTGAACCACCTGCAACACAGAACGTGTTTAGTAAGTACATCCCAGTTGCACATGACGTGTATTTAACTCCAGATCAGTCACTACAAGAAGGGGAAAGTGGTGAAACGTTATGATTGAAGCAGTTAGTTCTCAGTTACATTACCCTATTTATCTGCTGATTTCAGAGACAAAGATTTCCATATATGAACAGGTGACCGGACTTTATAGGATGCAGTGACGAAAAGTGATCTTAATGAACTCTAGAAATGGATGGATCCAACTAAAGCCATTTCAGTACAGATTAGTTTACTTTCAAAGCAACCTAAATCAAATGAACACTAACTCTGAAATCACAAAGGCTTTAAAGCAGCATAATTAACTTACTCAAAGTTGCATCTTTTGTTAATTGGAATGAATTCATTTTCCTGAATTTCCCTATGTAAAAAAGCTTTGGAAACATAGGTTTGTCTCAAACATTTGAAGTTGAATCTAATACACTTTGTAAAAGGACCATTTGGAGGGAGAGCAAAATGAGGGTCCATCTCATTACTGACAGTGAATGCTCATTTTCAGCAGCCTGTAATGCTATTGAAATCAATGGAATATCACTGGCATAAAATAAAAGCATTCTGTGGCCAGTTGAATTCTCTGCTGAGTTCAGTGAGCAAATAATATAGCTTAATATGTAATGCAGAAATTGAGAATGAAATGTGTGTGTGTATGGAGCATGTGGAAATTCCTCCTTTCATTCTTTTATTAGTGTACACTATGGATTTCTGATGGGCAGTGAAACACTTCTCAGCATCTGGATCTGATCTGTTGTGTTCCTCCTTTCCTCAGCCTCAGAACAGGAATCCCCCTGCTGCACCACCTGGGCAGATGTGAGGGGTTCATTCACACTATGGTAGCAAAGGCCGTATAGATAGCGAACATGGAAGATGGCTTGGAGGAACCAAAGCTGTCTCTACATACGCAGTAAAACTTACAAGACCCATGGAAATAATCTGAGGTAGACTTTCGGCACTGTGTAGTCATAGACAAAATTATAAGCACATCAGAGTATCCTTCTGTAGTTCAGAGGGAAAACTTCTCCATTTAAATGTGTTACTCATTTCCTCTTCCTTTTTATTAGCCATGTGCTGGCATGTAGACAGCAAAAGAAAAACCTGATTTCCTTCCTGTTATACACTTGTGGAATTGTCTCCAAAGCACAAAACAATAATTAGGATATAGAGGCACAGTTAAAAGCACTCAGGATCAAGATACTCACAATAAAGTTATTGAAACAGGAGAACCAATCTTGCAAGCACAACCCTGAGTAAGAACTGCAAGATCCAAATTGTAGTTTAACAAAAACAAGGCTATTTTAAACACATAGGCTATCCCTTTCATAAAACTATTTTATTTTTCTTTCAAAGGATCTTTTTCAGAAAAAAAAAAAGTGAAATCATTGTTTTTTTCAAACACAAATAACAGGTCCATTCCAGCAGCATGGTGCCACTTCCCATTATTTAAAGAACTAGTGTAGGAACGTTTATAATATTACCTGCAAAGAATATCTATATCCTAATACTTATTCCTATGAAGGACAAAGGCCTCCTATGGCTGCTGAGTTGCAAGTCATTTTCCAATGTAGACTACCAAAGGATAATGGAAAGTTTGAAGTTTGATGTATTTTCTTTCCACTTTTGTCTAAGTAGAAAGCTTATATACATATGTATCACTCCTCATTTCAAAAGGTACATTAAAGGAATGCACATATTTAGTGTGATTACAAAGCTATAATAGAAATTTGTACTTAGAAGTTTTGGAGACAAAGACAGTATTAGTGGAAACAACCTTTGGTGCAGTAGGAGTTTGTGAAATTGCCAAGGTACAGAAAATCCGCACTTTTTTTTCTTTATGCATACATTTATGCAAATAAAATGAAAACATGAAGCTTAAAAAAAGCAGAAGCAAGAACCTGAAAGACAGTGTGGACTTTGCTTACAGACTCCAGCTACATAGTAATTTTGCCTTACCTTTCTTTTAACACAGCAAAGTCACATCAGTACATGCTAAAATGAATTATGTGTTAAGTACACTGGCCAAGTAGAGATGACCTGCCACAGGTTCCTCATTTATTGCAAACAACACTGAACTGTGTGCAGACCTGACCACCTCTGGCGTTTCTTTTGTGTAGTGAGGAAGTGTGTCCACACACTTTGCAATATCTCTCCAGGAAAAAGCTATTTTCCATAACTTCTGAGAGGCTCCTTACGTGATCAGTTTTAAGGAGCCAGGGTAATCTTGTGTGCTGTCCATAGAAGTCAGTCCCTTCAGAATTCATGTGCAAATCTGAATTTGTGTGTATTGATTCCATTAATGAATTTTAAATTACATTAAACTTTTCTGAGCTGATATACTTGTAGATAAATCTGCTGAGCTTTGTAAATACTGCAGCATAGCTTGGTTTTATTCTATATGAGGACGTAAATCCATTCCTCTCCCATGCACCCACCTCTATTAGAAAACACCCAAAGCTTGGTTACTTCTTCTCTGGACCCACAGTGATTTTTTGTTTTTAACAACTGGTTTATAGTAATATTATAGCAATGAATACCTTGGCCAACAGAATATACCTTGCTTCCATTGCTTTCATGTAAGTATTTTTCCAGATACTTGCACTATCGTGTTTAAAACCATTATTACATTTTCTTCCTAAATCCTTTAATACCAACTCTGTATAATGATAGCTAAAAAAATGTTCAATTTTACAGCTAATTACAAATGATCTATTGAAAGAGAACTAAATATTTTCAGGACTAACAATGATTAGCTGACCAATTACACTCAATTATTTCCTAGAAACAATACTTAATTTAGGACTGAGAGAGTTGTATAAAAAGTAAGAAAAATTCATGAGGAGTTGTGTTAAGGTTTAAAGGCATTTTAAAGTATACAGTTATTGAACCCAGGTATTTATGCTCCGATACGGAGCATAAATTATTTATGCTCCGATACGGAGCATAAATTAGCTGTGAAGATAAAATACGACTTCTAAAAAAGAAACCACTTAGGAAGGGTAGGAGGTCCCAGTGATAGGAATCAGGACCTTCTGAGCAAGGAAGTTAAGATTTACAAGAAAGGATT
The DNA here is from genome assembly GCA_013398225.1 of Steatornis caripensis. Taxonomy (NCBI): domain Eukaryota; kingdom Metazoa; phylum Chordata; class Aves; order Caprimulgiformes; family Steatornithidae; genus Steatornis; species Steatornis caripensis. The sequence goes on along the minus strand of VZSC01018094.1, from coordinate 9,335 downwards.
CAGTAAGAAGTGCAATGTTAATGTTTCAAATCACCAGTTTTTCATGCACTCTCTTTTTGAAACAAAATTTTAAAACTAAGTTTCTCTGGAATAGATACCAAAGTAAAATATCAAACATAGGTAAGCAGTTTAGCTCCTGATAAGGAGACATAGCTATATTTCAACAAATAAGCAGTCCATCATGTATGATAGCAATTTCTGTGGTGTTCTCAGTAGTAGGAAAACAAACTGAAACCTTCATCTATCCTACATTCAAACGATGTTCTCACTAATATATATGGCAAAAATCACCATCACTACCTTTAACTACGCTTAACTTCTCTACCCCAATGACTCTAAAGAATGTGTTTCTGGACAGAATTACTGACACCCTTAAGTAAATGAGCTCAAATTGCAGGAAGGTAGAAGAGGGTTTGGCACCTGGAGTCTCCCCCAATTTCCCTTTCAGAGGGATTTGCCCTGGAAGTGTTGATTCTCTAGCGGTTCTTCAAACTTCAGGAGATACAAACATCTGTCTATACCTCTCTTTCCTACCAAAGAATCATGGATGGATGGGTGAATGTTATCTTTCATACATTTCTGGGAAAATCTGTCAGTGCATCATTTGCTGTCATTCTATGCCATAGGCTGTGCCCCTTGCACACTGACTGCCTATTAGCTATGGAATAGGAACTAAGGCCTTCATGTGTGTCTCTGTTTTCAGTTACAGAATGAACCTGACTGAGCCTCAGGAACTCTTGTGATGCAGAAATATTAACTGGTTATATTACAACTGATATGGTGTGCTGTGGCAATAAACTGGCTTGCTTATAGCAACAAAGAGTTAAAGATCTGTTCTGTGCTTTGTACTGTAGGGTTTGGGTTTTTTTTATAAAACAGTGCATAAACTATTATTGCATTTTTTAGTTGCTCAGTTAATCTTATTACAGCCCAACTATTAAATTCAAAAGCAAAGGTCTAAGGAGTTTTAAGTAAACATTATTTTCACAGATTTTTTTAATAAGTAAAAAGTGTGCAAATAATTTTCAAATCAATTAATGTACAATGTCTTACCTTTAAAATCTAATATTGCAGAATGCACATACAAAAAATTACTAAATTACATTAAATCTTCAAGTCATCTACAGAATACTTTCCTGCAGAGCTTCTACAAGGATTTTGTGTGCTTTATGAAGCTGCTATATGTCAATATTTTCATCAGCTAAGAAACTGAAACAGTCAGAAACTGAATAGATAGAGGGTAGTAACACAGTTACATCTGATGAAATGAGTTCTTTATACATGAGATTCTTTTGCTTTTTCTTTATCCCACCATAACGAAATGGTCCTGCACTACAGATATTTTTACAGTATCTACACAGCCCGGCAGCAATTGTCGTAACAGTGAACAGTTACAGTATATTCCACACTCACCGAGGGACCTATAAAACTCAGTAGAAGCAGCAAGGGTATTTCAGTTTTCCTAACAGTAGCTGACACTTACATACAATAACATTACCTTGACTGGAGCATCGTGCGTCACTGAAGGCTGGTTATAAATTCGAAACCCAGCCCATATGGGAAGGCAAATATACGGTACACTTAAGAAAAAAGCAGGACACACTTTTGTTCCATATTTGCCTGTTAAAAAATAATTATAAGATGTATAAGAATTTGTAAGCTATGTTGCAGAAGAGTTAAAAAATATCCTATGTAATATCAAACCTGAAGCAGCTATGGTAACATAAACATAAAAAACATTAGAAATCGCTGTTAAAGCAACACACAAATCTTGTTGAAAATCACATGCTCAATAGTGGTAGAGTCACAGGTGACAGAGCCTATCAGACAGGAAGCCATTTTGAAAATTAGGGGATTTTTGAGGGTACAAGAAACCACCTCTGTCACTCTGCAGTAGGCAATCCGATTGGATGGGTCAGCTTTGAAATCTCTTAATGGAACGTGCTTCAAATAGAGACATCATTCTTTGAAAAATGGAAAAAACGAAGGTATCCATTTTTTAAGATATGATAGCGCATTTGTTTTCCAAAGTCCTGACTTCTCCTACAAGCCTGTACTAATATTTGAGGAAAAAACATAAATTGAGAGCTATCCTCAGCCCAGGGAAATCAGGAGAAACTGTGACTTTTATGCTAGCTGCTCTGTATGTCAGAAAGGAAGGCAGAAGGCATGCTCGAGAACAAGTTTCTCGGCCTTGCCTAGAGGAAAGAGGAAGAGATATTGTCGCATTAAATAAGTTGACTGTTTTCTCTGTGGTGCATGTGCATCTACGAAGGAGGGAACTGGACTGGCCCCAGGCTGCACCATGAATATTCCTCCTCTGTCATAAAAGGCAGGCCCATAGCGAGCTTTTCTAAAGCTACTCACAGCTTTAGAAACATTTGAACATTTTTCCCAGTTGAACAATTGCCAACTTTGCATCAATTTAAGCTTTGCTAAAAAGGAAATCTTTAATCGAGTGGGGGTGGCACCCTTAAAAGACGATCTGTCAGTAATAATGATGTAAAAATTTTTATTACAATTTTCAACCTCTAGCAGCACAGCTAGGCATTGATTTACATTAGAAATCTAGGAATGTTAAATTTATTTTGAAAATAGAATAACTTTCAGATTTCACTTTCAAAGGTGATTTGGATGCCTCTTGTAAGCTGCTTGAAATTCAGACTATTAAGTAAACAGTAAATTTTATGCAAAATGAGACACATTTTTTATGATACTAAGAGACAGTTACTGTCTCATTGCTTAAATTAAACGTAGTTCGGATGAAAGCCTTATGGGTATAACAAAATACAATACTATTTGGTTTTTTTTTTTAAGAACAGTGTAAATTGAAAGGGGTTTTTTTCCTGATCTTCATCTTCCCCTCTTCATATTTAATTTTTGAAATATCTTGCATCTCTTTACTGATACTTCTGAAATTCCTCTTTCATATTACTACAGAAAGGAACCAATACTGCAGTAAAATACAGATAGCCTAATGCTGAATTTAGAAAATGTTTCACAGGAAAAAGTTAGTCATGTAAATTATGTCCTTACCCACAATGTTTCCAGGCATAAAGACAATGATGCTCATGATAATGGAACCTAGCCAGTAGAGGCCAATGGTTCTATAGCTTTGTCTGTTCAAAAAAGAAAACAAGATACAATGATTGCACCATCCCTAAAAATCCCCTACCCCAAATCACCCTCAAATATTATACTCATTGCTATGTTTCTATCTTAGTCAGTAAAGGTTTGGAAATCTGTACCACAAGTCAACAATGGATTCTTGCCTCTGAGGGGGTGATATGGAGAAATCCTACATTCATGTGTGAGAAGGTTATCACATGAACAGTACAGGATTTGTGCATACTTAGTTATTTGTTGTTATGTTTCACTCATCTGAAGGACAACTGCATGATTTTGCACACCACAGGTTGTATAAGACTATCAAATAATTAATAATTAATTTCATTCTGGTAGTGCTTCTATTACCGGTGGGTACATTAGCCTCTGGAATTTAAGTGCTTGTTTTCTCAAACTCTTTACTCAACAGTAAGAAACAGAAGAACCTCTAGAAGTAATAATCATTTTCTCTTAAACTGCATGATACTCTCTAAAATGGATGAGAACATCATCATGTTAAGCAACACGTTATTCCTATCATCAATATGTTATTTAAAAAAAAAATGTTTTACACACATGATTTTAACATGCATCCTCTTTAAGCTTCCTTTTCAACTAACACAAAGCATTCAGAGGGGCTATGCTCTCTGCCGCATAGTGAAGAAGAGAGACTACAACTCAGTGGATTTGCTGGTCTTATTCAGCTCAGAGAAAGGGTGACTTGGTGAGGTTTCAATTCCTGAAAGTAATGAAATTTTAATAGGGTTGCTTTGTCCAAAGACATGAAACAGTCCTGAAAGAAAAATCTAAACACTGCAGAGAAAAGAAAGCCGTTTGTAGGTTATATGAGAATGCAAGCAAAGTAAACAGTATGCAAATCAAAATTACTTACTCCCACGCAATAGCTGCCACCATCAACAGGTACATCAGATAATGAACGGAGCCATCCCAATAGCAGATCACATGGCCGTACGCAGTGTTCAGATACGGTTCACCCTAGGGAACATTTATTTTTAAAAAGATACAGTGATTAGAGGAAGAATAACAATCAATCAATTAATAAAGAACAGCAGGAAACAATTTCAGAAAAGTAACTGATGTTCTTTCAATCCCGGGGTACCGTTTTTGACTGACAATACATGTTTCAAAGTACAAACCTGGCTTAGGTAGGATCAGGTATAATTAAATCAGTCCTACAGTTGCAAAATAGGGTGCAAGATGGAAGGGAAAACTCCTATGTGTAAGTGGCAGTGTTGTTCTGCTACATAATAGAAATACTACTTTTCCATATTTTAGTGATAAAGCTACAAAATAAAGATACATTTAACATGGAACAAATAAAGATCTATTTAGCAACCCACAGATCTACAAGAGCTTTGAATATATTGATGACGAGATATAACCTTGTAAGGTGCAACTCATTTCACGCTAAAGTTCACGGAATCTTTTCAATTACTTCAGTGACTTTCATATGAAGCTTTTACTGAGCTATTTTTGGTGGATGTTGATATTCAGCAGCCAACAGATTCTGCTGACTAGGTATCTGGCATCAGCGTTTTTTAACTCTACTTTAATTCCTTTTAGTAAAGTGATTAGGCAAAAATAAAGGACCAATTTTTTTCTCCTTTTTGGTAACACACATTTAAGTACTGCAGTACTCATCCGCTCCTGCGTGCTGAGTATCTATGGCTTTCTGCAAACGCGTACAGTCTGTTCAATCCCCACAGAAGTTAACGCAGAACAGCATTACTCCAACTGAATGAAATAACGTTGGAGCTTGAACAGTGTGTGATTTTTTCCAAATGAATCGGAGATTTCAAGTCAATGAAGGTTTTGTCCATAATAATAATGAAACAGGTCAATGACCAAATTCAAGACAACCCTTTTGAATTTTGAATTTTGTTAGTGGCTGTTTTTTCTGTGACAAATACTATAATAAGCTATTTATAGTAAAGATTTTGTTTACATTTGTAAGCCAAACAATTGGTTACCTCTCTCAAGTAATGAGTCATGAATCCATCAATAATTCCATCCTGTTCCAGTCCAATTATTAGATTCACTACACTGGTAAAGGCAAATACAGCATAAACTGTGATAAGAGAAAAAAATTAATAAAGACTTCGAATCAGACAGCTACTTCACAGTCTGATAAATTCAGTCAGGCAGAGATCTATTGAACTAGATGCATCTACTTAGAGGTCACAGATATTTAACGCACAATATGACTTTCACACAAAGCTTACTATTTTTTTAATTAGTGGTTAGTCAACAAAGTTCCTGGGAAGCTTTTCTTAGGAATATGAAATTCTGTAGAGCTGTAGGCACAACCTTCATGGAAAGTGTGTCTGCAGAAAGGGCTATGTAGCCTTTCAAAAATCTTGGTCACACCAAGTAGACAACCTTGACTGTAGTAATCTCTTGGAAAGGAGAAAGACACCAAAAAGGAGGCGGAGAGTGAAAAGTGACTTGTCATTTTTGGAGGTGAGCAAGGCGAACTGCATTAGCCACAGCAGTCCATGGGAGACTTCGCTGGCAAGTTAGCAAGTCACTCCTTTGAAACAGGAAATTTATTTGTGGTAGGTTTATGTTATTTATTTCCTTTGACTTCAGCGTGAATGAGAGTTCCCAGCCTCACGCAGAACCCTGAGGACAGATGCCTACAAGTTGTCATGAGGAGGAAGACAAAGGGCTGTAGATACAGATGGTTTGCATGCTGCTTTGCCTACGGGCTCATCTTGCTAAATTTCAAAAAACAGCAGCATTTTTCTTCTAGATTTTTGCCATAAAGTAATCTAGATCTAAGGTTTCCTTTTAAAAGGTAATCAATATCTCTCTTCTGTTATGGCAAAGTATCAATATAGAAATGTTTGTCTGAGACTGCGGACAGCCTGAGCCAGGAGCTGGAGTGGTTTGAACTCTCTTACATATCACAAAGGTGAGTTAACACAGAAGCCTAATAAAAATGGGAGAATTAAGGAATCAACCATCGGAAGAACCAAGCCACGGAGGCCACTGATCCAAAAGATACACAAATCCCAAATGAGTCCACTCAGGATGAGATATGCATGAGAGGTCTACTGTGGTGCCTAAGTCCTGCTGCAAGGCGGATCTTAATAGAGCAGGTGTAACAGTATTTCAAACACTTTCACAGCCCAATTCAAGTGCTATTCTTACTCTTTTCACATAGGAGGACTGGCTTGTCCCTAAGCTGAATCTCCTATTTGAAAAGGACAAAAAGGTTCAAAAGAAGCATTATTTCTCCTCCTTTTTCCCCAGTCTGTGTGTCTTTCTTGGCTCCTTAGCATCTCACCAGACTGGGTTCTGAAGCCATGCCTTAGATGTTCAATCTGAAATAACCATCATATATTATCGTTTATATACATGAACACTTTCTGAATTTAGCTTCATTATTACCAAGACATACCATAAAACAGTGGGTCTTTTGGTGGTTTTCTTTTGACAAGAACACGAGCCAACAGAGCAATAAAAACCAGAACCAGCAATCCAACTGCAACAATTGCCCAGGAACTGTAACAGTATTAAAAGGAAAAAGAATTTAAAAGAAAGACAGAGAAAGACACAGAATTTTGTTTCTTCAGCTTTTCTTACCAGCTAACTTCAAACGCACATATGCCTAAAGTAACTTCTAATACTTCAAAAGACTGTTATTAAAGTCCATCACATAGTCTGTCACTATTCATTTTATTGTTTTGTAGAATTTATGTGCCTGTCTTTTCACATGTGGTCATCTAAAAAAAGAAAATACAAAAATAGCTAGATAAACAACATATCCAGGAGTCCGGATTTGTCTGACTAAAATCAGTTTTCATACTGGTATCTGCAAAAATAAACAAAAATGATGGAAAACTTACAAGGCCAACAAGAAGTGAAAGTCACAAATGCAGAGATTTCAAGGCCGAAAAGGATCATTTAGTCTAACCTCAGCAATAAATTATCTACTCAGGAAATTACATATTCACAAATAAAACGCATCAATGCCATGGAATAGGAATAGCAGTGAGAAGCACCTGTGATGGATCTAGGTTTAATTTCCAGTTTTGGAAGTGCTACCGATGGTCTCTCCGGCCCTGTAAGGCAGGATCGCTTGGGGGACTCAGTAATCAACACAGGTGGGCTCAGCAGAAATGACCTCTTCTCTGAAGACGGGGGCTATAACGTTGCTGCATGGAAAGTGGTGGTGGAGGAAAGCAGAAAAATTTTCGGCACAAAGCAAATTGGTCTCTTTCCCCAAGAAAATGTGAGTTAAGAAAATGAGTTTGAAATTGGTTTGGATCTTTAAGTGCATAAATTGCATTTAGCTCTTTTTAAGACAGACTTTCCTTCTCAGTCTTCACTTCTGTGCTTGTGAATGGAGGGTGGAGGAAAGGAGCAGAAAGTTAGGCAAAATCCAGAAGCATAAGGTAAAAGTATTTGGCATGTGATTTTATACCTCATACCACTCTGCGTATCAAGAAAGCAAATTGTGTACCAGCAAATAACACTGTGACAATTTCAGCCTTAGTGAAACTTGACTCAAAATTATTGCAAAAAATTTGCAAGATCAAATATTTCAGAATATATAGACACATACTTTCTGAGTCAGGATGAGCAGTACTAGGCTGTTGATTTATTTTATGGTTTGAATCTTCCGCTAGTCTGTTTTCCCAGTGATTAATTTCTTCATACCATTACAGCTTTTAATATTGCAGTGACTTCTCACTGCAGTCTATCAATTTGAAATAAATATTGGCAATGAATCAAGTAAGTCAGCATGTGCTATTCGGCATTTCTCTAGCAGTGAGAAACAAAAAAATTAAGTTATCAGCCAGGAGGAGGAAAATGAGGAAGGAACAGATGTAGCAAAGCCTTAAAAACATGCAGCAAATATTTGTGCAGTAAAGTTGCAAAACACCGCAGCCTACGAGATCACAAAATACCACACGGACCTTTAGGTACACTGGGGTTTTCATGAGAAAAGACCTTTCTTTTCTACACCCGACGTGTATCTTAGGATCCTATTTTCTGGCAGAGCTAGGGCATATTGACATTTTCAGTTAAAACTCGCACGTCTTACAGCGCGCTCGAAGCTTGCGGCTCGCGATCTTTCTGAGGCTGGTGAGTTCTTCCCTTCGTTTTTAAATAGAATTGGATTTTGTTTGCGAATGCCCTGTCGGGGGAGCCGCCGCGAGGCCGCAGCGCCCCGGGGCAGCCTCCAGCGCCCGCTACCCCGGGGCTCAAGGCACGGTGGGGGCGCAGCCCCCGCCGGG
>VZSC01018089.1:0-22627 GCA_013398225.1 Steatornis caripensis | reverse complement strand
ATGTGCCTGGCTACAATCTGCCTAGCTCTCAATCCCTGAGATCCCAGTAGCTGGGAGCTCTGCAGGCTGGGAAGGTGTGAGGGACCCATGTTTCTGTGGGGTGATTTGGTGGGAAGGATTGGGACTTCTCTTGTCCTTTAAGGCGTATCACTTCCAGTGTCCTTGCTCCATATTTTACAAGCTTATTCTTAACATTCAAATTCAGTTCTGTTGTGTCCTGGCTGTCGTGGACCCCAAATCAAAATACCTGCACTACCCAAAGGCCGGTCCTGGTTCTGCAGGGCTGTCCTTGCCATCTGACTCTTGCAGGATCCTGAAGAGAAGCAGTCTCCTTTTGCTGCTTTGCTGATTATCTGTGAATATCCAGTTCTGCAGTTCTCTGCTCAGGCTACCCCTTTCCCTGTCCTTGGACATCTTCACTTGTCCATGGACCNGTTCTGCAGGGCTGTCCTTGCCATCTGACTCTTGCAGGATCCTGAAGAGAAGCAGTCTCCTTTTGCTGCTTTGCTGATTATCTGTGAATATCCAGTTCTGCAGTTCTCTGCTCAGGCTACCCCTTTCCCTGTCCTTGGACATCTTCACTTGTCCATGGACCTGAGTGCTCCTCCTGCAGTGGTTCAGCCCCACGGGCTCCCTTTCGGGTCGTGCTGTGCAGTCATTGAGCTGCCCTCCATTCACCATGTCCTGGCCTGGGTTTCTGCCAACTCTCAGACCTCTCCAAATCTTCTGTGAGGGAGAGATTTGGGTTGAATGGTTCTCAAGGTAGCAAGCATCATCACGGTGCCCCTGGGTGAGAAATCCCGGGGAGTGAGAGCCCAGGGCATCTCTGCAGTGCAGGAAACTGCCCTAGAACAAGCTGGAGGAAAAGCTTCACTTGGGAGCCCACCAACGACTCAACGTGAAAGGTGATGCATAAGTACAGTATATAGCCCTCACCCCTCTGTGCTCAGTTAGCAGATAAGTCTTTCCCCATACAACTTTTTGCCAGCTCTCTTTGCCAATGGAGAAGTAAGGAAAGAAGCAGAGATTAAAATTTGCCTCCCAAGGGGTCCATTTCTTCTTGGACAGCCATGAGTATCTGGAGATAACAACATGTTTCCTCCGCATTTTAGAGAGGCCGAGAGAAAGGCTCAGGCAGGGAAGCTCAAAACTAAATTACCAGCCAGGTCATTTCCACTTCAAGCTGTCCGAGCTCAAGCAGAGGGAGCAGAACTGTTTGTTGGTTTTTCCTTCACAGCTCAACAAGCACACTGACACTGCGGCAGCCTGGAAAACACATCAGATGCAGGTCGCTCTGTCCGGGGGTGAAACAGACTAAACCGTAGCACTCATTTAAAGATTAAAGACCTTCTCTCAGCACAGTGGTTTCTGTATAAACCAGCCAGGGGTTGCGAAGTCGGGAAGTGATAGGCATTAATTATACCAGGGAGAAGAAAATATGGTGTGGAGATCCTAGAAACAAAGGCTGGAAAGGCCATTGAGAGACCGGGTAGTCTCTCCACCGTCTGTGTGGTTCGGTTCTGGGCTCTGCTCCGTTGCGGGCTCTCCCTGGGTTCGGGGGTATTCATCTGGGGAGGCTGGATACCCACTCCTCGCTATTTTTAAAGATGAATGTTAATATGTTTAATTGCCAGTACTCTAGGAAGAGAGCCAGGGATAAAAAGTATCTACTAAGAAACTGCCAAGAAACACTGTTAAACAGGATCTAGGAAAAAAGCCAGACACAAAAATTTATGATCTTTATCTGTGCAATAATAATTTCACAGTGGTCAACCGAGGAGCTGAACAAAGGTCATGGGTTTTGTATCAGCTGGAGTTTGTGAAATGCTTTGTTTCCTTTACTGTGATCTTGCCCTGCAGGTTTCATGCAGAGGATCCTATGAATGAATGCAAAAACCTGGCAGTCCAGAGTGACCCACTTGCGCCCATTCTTTGCTCAAGACCAAAGAACTGTGAAATTCCAAATCAGAATCCTCCCTAGCACTGGACAAAGCCCAACCCAAATCCTCATCCAGGGAAGAAGCACGTTTCACCTCATTTATTAATAAGTTATCCATAGGAATGGTCCAGTGAACTTCTGTGTTACCTAAACCACTTTGATTAACATTAACAGTCCTGACAGGGCTGTCTAAGAATTTTGCATATGCACACATGCAAAAGCCAACCTCGTCTTAGGTTTCCTTCCTTCCAGCAGGACAGGGGACAAGCAAGGGACCGATGAAGACCTCTGAAAAGAAATTAAAGGAGAAGAGGCTCTTTTTTTGTTATTATTTCCTGGTTGTATTGTAGAAACAATCCTAGGCAAAATATACAGTTTGCTTCTTGACAGTGCTGCCAAGACTTCCAACTTTACAGCGAGGATTAGATTTCGGAATATTTCCAAACCAGCCCCAACAAAATTAATTGACTATCCAAGAATCTTGGCTTTGTATGCTATTTATTTTTAAGGTAAAGTTCTGGTCCCAGTGACTGCAGAGAAAAACCTTGAAAACATGAACTCTGCCAGCCTTAATGACTCAGAGGGTGGGATTCAGTTGCCTACACACGGGAGCCTCGTGCCATCTGAGATGCCCTTGTATATCTGAGAAATCCCACGGTGTTGGCAAAGTGACACGGAGCGGAGGGAAGATGAGTGCTCCTCAGAAGCAAGAGCTGGAGTCTGGGCCTGGATACCCTATAGCATCTAACTTGGCTCTAGGAAACTATGTTTAGACAGCTGAATCAAGCCCTAACGCACACATATAAAAAATATATATAATCAAATCAGTCAGTCACTCGATCAATCACAGGAGATATTTCCAAGCCTTCAGATTTCATGTCAGTTCTGGAGGCAATTTAAGCAGTATTTCAACACTCAGGACCGTGTTAGAAACACGCTATTCACTTCACTGACACTTCCAAGCATACTGAAGCATTCATCTGGCCCAGACTCTCTTCTCCCCACCCGTTCTGCTAACGTCCCCTTCTCCAACCTCCGTCCCTCCTACAGCTCTACCTGCCTGATCTCCAGGCTGCAAAAGAAACAGCAGAGGGTTTTTCTTTTTTTTATTCAGAGGAGAGGTATGCAAATCGCAGGAGGAAAAGACTGTCCACCGGGAAAAGGGGAAAGAGCTGTGACATGGTTTATGGAACCCTGAGGGGTAATAGAAGGGGCTAGCACATGAAACATCGGCAACACTGGGGCAGCATTACCTCAGAAAGTCAGCGTTTTCATGGAAAAGCAGGATATTTTTAGTTTACCCAGTGTATTTAAATCATCTTGGAGTGCATTAAAATTATAGTAATTATCCCACCTTCTCATGTGGGATTCTGGGAGGTGACGGATTGGTGGATCGTGTGCTGGTGGAGTCATCTTCGGCAAGGTCCTTCTGCAAAACAGAATCATTCGGTTTCTGCGTTTTACAGCTGCAGCATTCCTGGCCCATTAATACTTGACAGTTGAATACTGGGATCTGTTCACATCACACCCTTCTCTCTCCGGCAGCCGCTTCTCGCAGCACTCCAGGGCTGAGACAACCGCTGGTGACACAAACTCCTTTGAAACAAAAATGCATTTGCACGCTCCTGGAGTTGTGAGCTTACACATGCGGGTGAAGCTGCTGTTTTCTTCACAGCAATATTTAACCTCTGAATCATTTCTGCTTTCCCTTGTAGAGCTGTGCTGGGGGGCAATGCGGGGAAACCCGTCTCCCAGACCCTGCTCTCGTCTCGCTGCCCCCGCCAGCGCAGGCATGAGAAGGGGATTTATTTCACTGCAGCAGCACCGTTGAAAAAGAGCTGTTAAAAAATGCAAGAAAAAGGCACATTCTTTTTCAGATGAGAAGCTTCATGTTTCTGATTGCAAAAAAAAAAAAAAAACAGACCCAGTGTGGGGGGCTGAACAGAACAATCTTTTTTCTTGACGAAGAAACCATTTCCCTTATAAATTAAGTCGTCACCAAATTCTGGGTTATCTCTGGTTTTAACCTGACTTTTGAAAGATGGTGCTTCTCATCTCTAGATAAGGTCCCTTTCCTCTTTGTTTCTTTTCATCCAAATAAGACTTTTATCAACATCTGAAAAAATGGTTCCTGGTTCTTGTTGCATCAAAGGCAGGAGAAGTCCCCAGAATCCCTCCTGGTGCAGTGACAGCCCTGAACTGTCTCCCAACCCAACACGACTTTGGTGATCCCCCAGCCCAGCATGACCATGGAGGTGTCCCCAGCCCAGCATCACCTTGTATGTCCCAGTCAGCCATGACAACAGGCTCTTTGAAGCCCTGCGGGATGTGATTCCTTCACAGTGTGCCGAACACTTGCAAAGAGAAATTTTGGTGGGGGCAAGCAATTCCCATCCTGTCTGACTGCACTTGGAGCATCACAGCATACCACTGGAGGGGATCCGGGCTGTCGCCTTGTCCCAAGGCAAGATCCACGTGCAGACAGGCTGCAAACCTCCCCCACCTCCTCTCCTCCAGCTCAGATGGAGAAGTCCCCGTCACCCTCCTCTGCACATGGGAAATCTTGCCAGCATCTAGCCATTCCCCTGCCTCACACCCATGTTCTCTGGCCCCTTCTCAGCTCTTCCAGCAGCATATTCCTGATTATTTACTCTCTTTAAATGCTTTGGAAAAATGCTGCTTTCCCTGAATACTAAATAAGGGAGAAAAAAATGAAGCACATTCCCTTCCTGGACTGTGTTTGTTCGCTGGTTTGAGGTTCACTGTTACCGCTGAAAGCTTTTATGACCCTTGGAGATATTTGATCCAAGTGACCTCTGACGTTTGGGGCACTGGTACAGTCCCACACTGAGTTTATTCTTGGACGGATCTTATATATCTGTCCATTCATCTATCCATACACATAACTGTCTTCCTCTTTGTCTCATTGCAGTGCTATCTGATCAGTTTTTGGCTTTCCTTACACTTCTTTCATTGAATTAGTATCTTTCCCCCAAGGATGTTTTCTCCCTCTCCCGGATTTTCTCTTTTTACTCCCTGTCACTTCCCTCTCCATCTTGCCTTCTCCAGACCGGCTCCCCTTCTCTCCGTGCTGCCAATTTACAGTTGCATTATGTATTCAGCATAACATATATATTTAAATGGGATGATTTCCACTAACCTGAACAGTCTGGCCCATTAATTTCAATAATGGAGCTGACAGCTCAGGCCTGGAGTCTCATTGCCTGGTGACACACGAGTACAGCTGCTTGAACTTGATGGGTAACTGTTTCCAGCGCCTAGCTGCACATCTGCAGGAGGAAGGCAATACTTTCTGTAATGTTGGAAAGAATAAAGCCACCTAGATTTCCCTCTCTCCCCACTCCCAGATGATGATATTCGTCATTCAAACATTTCAGCTGAGTGGGTGTTTAATTCAGAGTTCAGAGGGGGACGTTTATGGTGTGTTACTAGCTTTGCTGTTGATCCTTTGTTCCAGCCGCTGTGGCGTTGCCTTTACCGAGGGCTTCTCCCAAACCACTCAGACCACTGCCATATATCCAGCAGCACTGGGTACCTTCAGATCTTCAGAACCAGTTGCTGAATTAAAACTGAGAATGGTGTCTCTCCTCAATGAGGTTGCTACATTGATAAATTATAGCAGAGGGGAATGAGCAGCAGTATTTCTTTGAGATGAGTCTAGCACCACCTTGAATGCCGAGTATGGGCCCTGTCCTGACCTGAGACACCAGTTTTGCTGATGTGGCCCAGAAGAAAAACTTAGCAAACCTTCAGGAATTGACNATTGATAAATTATAGCAGAGGGGAATGAGCAGCAGTATTTCTTTGAGATGAGTCTAGCACCACCTTGAATGCCGAGTATGGGCCCTGTCCTGACCTGAGACACCAGTTTTGCTGATGTGGCCCAGAAGAAAAACCTAGCAAACCTTCAGGAATTGACTCAAAACTTTTCAGGGCTTCACTTCCAGTTGCTCCAGGAAAATGTGTGATTAACACCATAAACCCCTCCAGATTTACTTCCTCAAAGTAACTCAAATATTCTTGCCCACCACATTATTAGCAGCCCGGAAAGGCCAAGATACCTGTAGGAAATGTTTTGTCCTGCAGTCTGTTGGCAAGCTCCGCTCCCACAGGTCACCCTGCATATGATCTTCATTTGGCAGTGGGACAGAAGGAGGAAATGGGCCATGAGTGCCACTTGTGGGATGCAGCCATGAGGGATAATCGCTATCTTAAATCTGAGTGAGTGAGGAAGACGAGGAAGTGTTGTGAAAGCAGGACTGTTACTTTCAGTGGGACAGCAAGAGAAACCAAGTCTGCTGGACTACGTGCTACTGTCCCCCTGAGTATAAACCACAATTTTAAATCTCTAATGATGGTTTTTTACTCTTTCTGAGTAAAAATCAGGTGCTGAGGATATTGACCTATGCTATATAATTCTTGCTGCAGCATGCACCATCTTTGCCTGAAAATTGAGAATGAACACAGGCCTAAACATGTCAAAAAGTGTCAGAAAATGTCCTCCTGCCTCCATGACAATCTCTCAGCATCCNCAGGTGCTGAGGATATTGACCTATGCTATATAATTCTTGCTGCAGCATGCACCATCTTTGCCTGAAAATTGAGAATGAACACAGGCCTAAACATGTCAAAAAGTGTCAGAAAATGTCCTCCTGCCTCCACGACAATCTCTCAGCATCCCTGTCCTTTGAGTGTTAGAAGATGTTCTTTGAAAACTTTTTCATTATCTTCTTGCGAAACACTGAGCAGTGTGGTTTTCTTTTGTGTGTTAACTCCTAGCAACTTAAGGTGAGATACTGAGAGCTTTGGGCTGGTTTTTGAGGATAATCAGCTACTCTAACATGGAGAAAAAGGAAATATCTCCCACTGAAGTCTAAGTCATGGGGCTGGACTTCAGATAATGCCTAGAGCACTAGTGAGGAAATCTGTCGGGGAAGGTGACCCAGTCTGCTCCACTACCAAGATCTCCTTAGTAAAGGTCTTGGAAAGCACAGTTTTTACACAGTTCTTGCTAAAGGAGAGCAGACTCACTCACAGACCTTATTTCTGAACACAGGGTGAAGAAGTGAAAAGATATGAGCAACTGTTTAAGTTGGCCCTGTTTTGAGCAGGGTGGTGGGTTGGNAAGGTGACCCAGTCTGCTCCACTACCAAGATCTCCTTAGTAAAGGTCTTGGAAAGCACAGTTTTTACACAGTTCTTGCTAAAGGAGAGCAGACTCACTCACAGACCTTATTTCTGAACACAGGGTGAAGAAGTGAAAAGATATGAGCAACTGTTTAAGTTGGCCCTGCTTTGAGCAGGGTGGTGGGTTGGATTATCTCCAGAGGTCCCTTCCAACCAATTTTTTTCTATGATTCTGTGCTTCTGATATCATTTGCTGTATCTAGGTGGAAGCTGAATTCTAGAGCTGCTAAAATGCAGTAAGCTACAGAGTTTTGACCTTTAGGTCAGATGATAGATACCTTGTGAGATAAATCATCAGTCCACTACCCTGCCAGGCTCTGGTCCCCTGATGGAGGGCAGGAATCTGTACCAAACAGGTTTGGCAGTGTCATGTACCATAGACACTACAGGCTTTTTTTCCTAAAAAGACAAAAATCTGGTCTGGATTGAAAAAAACAAGACCTTCTTTCCGAAGTCTTTTGAAAAGGCAACAGCAAGCAACATCGTTCTGTAACTGATTAACCAATCTGAAAGAGCCATTTAACTGATCCAGAGTACATATTTGCATTCAATAATATGGTTATTTATTGCACCTTGTGACCTACTGAAACATGAACAAGGCTTTTCCCTTCCCTGCAGTTCACTGAGTTTCCTTTCAACACAATAGTCATCTCGAGGCCCAGAAGTTTGTCCTGATGAGCCTGGATTTTCCAGAGGAAACTCCTATCTATTTTGTGGCTTTCATTTTGTATCTTTCCAGAGCAGCAAATTTCCTAGCCCAGGTGGTAAGTCAGAGGTGGGAAGGAATGGGCTTTGTTTTCCTTAATATAGTTAAGAAAAGCCTAGGTTTTGTGAACATTGATGCCGAGAGACCGTGGGGAGCTTAATGGGCAATTTTACACGAACATCAAGGTTGAGCCGAACTCTGATTTAACGGCTTTAAGGGTGTATGTCCAAGTGTCCCTTCCTTCTTCATTTGGTTCAGAGTAGGAAATTAGATGTTTCTTGTATGTGATCATGTCTCATGATTGGTTTGGGGCTGAAATGATGCAGCACTGGCTTGTAGTGGTGATGAACTAAACCCATGTTGGGAACTAATTGCTGACTAATCTAAATCAAGATCACAGTATGTAGCTGACTGAATCCCAGGTCCAGTCCCAGAAGGAGGAGACCAAGCGATCTAACAATAGTCTGCTCAGCCGTGTTTTCAGGTTTCATGTCCATTCCCACAACTTTTACAAACATCTTTAAAGATCTTGCTTTTTCTGCTTGGCTTCTTGCACAAGTCTAGCACCACGTAGGTGTGCTGAAATATAATGACCTTAAATTTTCAGTCCCAAGGGGTCCACTTTTGTGATTTTGGAGCCATCTCATAACAAACAGAAGCCTGTTCTCTCCTCTGATCCTCTTGGTCTCAGCCCGCAAGTACTGCCAGTCCATCTCCCTGCTGAAGAACTTCTCCCAGAAGACAGAGGATGATGCTTATCTGACTGTCCGAAATAGTTCAGACAAGATCAGATGACTCATCCTGTAGAAATGACCCATCCTCTCCATAAAGGGACTTTTCCATGATCAGTCCTTTAGGAGACATCCATGATGTGGACATCTAAAGGCTGGTAACATCAACCCTAGTCCGAGACATAGAGAGAGACTGCTCCNATCTTGCTTTTTCTGCTTGGCTTCTTGCACAAGTCTAGCACCACGTAGGTGTGCTGAAATATAATGACCTTAAATTTTCAGTCCCAAGGGGTCCACTTTTGTGATTTTGGAGCCATCTCATAACAAACAGAAGCCTGTTCTCTCCTCTGATCCTCTTGGTCTCAGCCCGCAAGTACTGCCAGTCCATCTCCCTGCTGAAGAACTTCTCCCAGAAGACAGAGGATGATGCTTATCTGACTGTCCGAAATAGTTCAGACAAGATCAGATGACTCATCCTGTAGAAATGACCCATCCTCTCCATAAAGGGACTTTTCCATGATCAGTCCTTTAGGAGACATCCATGATGTGGACATCTAAAGGCTGGTAACATCAACCCTAGTCTGAGACATAGAGAGAGACTGCTCCTAGAATCTAGGAGATGAGAATGGCCACATTTTTTTTCCATCCTCACTTTCAACTAATTTGAGCTTGTTTGCTTTTTGCAGAGCAATAAAATAAATGCATAGCTGATCCTTTGCTTGTCTCTGGCTTTGAATAAGGCTCTGAGAGACACAGCGGGAAAGGATTTGGGCTGCCTTAAAGCATGGTCTACGTGGTAAATTATTTATTTGCCTGTTTATATCCTGTAATAAAAAATACGCAAACAAAACCTTCCTTCTTCCCCTCTTAAAACTCTCAATTTATGTGTGTAGCTCATTTATATAATCCCCAGCTCAGTTTGTTTACATCATATATGGTGTCTGGATCATTTGCAAGCACGTGGAAAGCTTCAGTGGCACAGACAAGTACTGGTGCCCCTGTTATTGCAGAGACGGAACTCAGGCATGTTCGGACCCAGCCACTTGCCAGGGTCAAAGCCAGAGCAGGATTTCAGGTTCAGGGGAGCAAACTTGGGAAGTTCTTCAGAGGATTCGAACTTTGGAGAACCAAAGTCCAGGGGCCATGTTCTGCCTTGCATGTTGCTTGTTCCTCTGTCTCATATAACCTCCTTTTGTCCAGACAGAGAGTTCCTTGGGTCAGCTGTCCAAGCTGAAAGAAGATAAAACAGTGTTTTGGTGAGAGACTGTATTAAAAAGCAGGTCAAAGAGGACAGTCGGTCTGTTGATAGTCAACCTACTTATGTTGCTCTCTGAGTGCTTTCCAGAGCACCTGGCAGTATGTGTTGTGTTTGCCCTCACAACTCACTACATGGGTGTCACAAGCATGGAGACAAAGCACAGTGACTCTGTCTTGCTCAGGTCTGCCCTCACCCATATTTCCCCAGCTCAAACTTGACCTTTTCTTCCCCTTAAGTCAGCCATCTCTATAGACCTGTAGAGTGATGGAGGGACAGGATGCTTATTTGGACAGTCCAGTTCAGAATTACCAACTGCACCATTTATAACAATGATTCAGATCCCAAGCACCCTCAAGAAAGTGAGGCGTTTACATTGATAAAAACTAATCCTTCTAAACCTTCAATGTTGCCCCTTTTCTTCATCATCATAGGAGCTTGAAACGTACTTCCACCCCAAAAAAATGAATGCCGAAAGGGCTTGGTTATTGCCTAACTCCAGGGAAATAGAAGAGCAGCAAACCTCATGGATCTACCAAGGAGAGCTAGGAGGTGTGTTTTCCTTTGTCTCTGGTCAATGGTACCTAAAATGCCACATCCACTAGAGACATGCAACTCTTGATGCAATCTGAAGGACAATTGACCCTAAGGCTGACTAAGCTGACCTTTACTTATTCTGCTTAACTGTACTTTCTTCCCGGGTAAAAAGAACTTTCTGATGATTTTCAGCAATGCATTTCTTCTGTTTTCCATTTTCATCTCATATAAAGGCTATTGTATGTTGACTTTAGTCATTACAGACACAAGAAAATTAATACTGCCTTGATATATCCATACTGATGCTTTACAGCATTTCCAAGCAAGTCTCTTGAGAAACTGGGAAGGATTCCTCAAGCTTGTTTCAAAACCTTATGAATATGGAAAATACTCTTAGCTTACAGTAAGACCAGAAAGAAAACAGTGTAGCCTCAATTTACATATGAGCCTCCAGTGCTTTGTTTTTGATAAACCAGCAAGGCCCACAAGAGCTAAGTGCTCAGAAAACCTCAAAAGGATGAGCTTTTGTTGACTGGGAACTACGGACTCTGGTCTTCCACTAAGATCATCCCTGGAGTAAGTAACATTCATTTTAATGAATGCCGATGAAGTTCCATTTCAACTCCGGGAGTCACCTCGGGGAAGACCCAGGCTTGAAGTTACCCAAAAAGCTTCAATCAGTACCTGCTTGTGTCCTTGCTCTGCACTGATGTCCAGAACAATGCGGTTCAGCTCTTAGGCACTGAGTCCTTTAAAGTTATGTTAACTTTAAAAGTCATAGTAGTGATAATGTCTGCTGTTAAAACTTTGCCAAGCTACAAAAACAAGCATGACAACAAATTCAGGTCTGGTGTGACTGAAATTTTCTCTAAGGCCACCACATGTCTGCCAGACATTGCCACTTCTGTGTTGTGTTGCTTGATTGCCATTTGTTCAACACGTCATTCCAGGAGGGAGATGTTAGTTGGCAGACTAACAGGAAAGCACAAGTAACCAGTGTGGCTACATCCAGGAGCAGAGTGCACACTTTTGCCATGGGACCATGCAGTTACTGCAAAACACCACCATCGGACTGAGAGGAGCAACCAAGAGTGGGGCAGTTCTTTCTTTCTGAGGAGTATGGTGGCTTTGCCTACGTCCTCACTGTGGTGGTGATCTGGGCTGGAATTCAGCCTATGGCCTCACAGTGTCACAAGGGAGCAATTTGATTGCCTAAATACAGATGGCTTGTGCCATTTGAAATGTCCCACAGTATCCAGTCATCCATATGCACCCAGCAGACACCAGACCTGGATGACACTAGGTTTACAGGTGACCTGTGCCTATCTGGAGCTGTAGCAAGAGGCCACGTGTGACATCTTATGCCACCAAAAATATCACCATCTTCTATGTTAGGCAACTGAATCACACTTTAATGGCTGGTCATCTGCATCATACCTAACCACTGCAAACCATCAGCTTCATCTCCATTGACTGTCATTGATGCTGAGACACCTTGCTCACGTGGAGCAACCCACGTGCAAAGACCTAAATTCAAGTGTTTAATTTGCTTGCTGCATTGCAATCATGGGGCTTGATGTGTAGTTATTTCTCAATCTGCAGAGGGGATGACTGTATGCAGGGAAGTGTGGGGCTTGTCATTAGTGTTATTCGTGGGAATCTCTACTGAGAAGAGTCAAATCCTCTGGTCCGAAGTAGACCTCGCCAGTCTCCAGTTACAGGAAACATTTTCAGATGTCTGTGCTAGGAAGCATCTCATTTGGTTTATCTCCCTTGGAGGTGTCTACCTCTAAGCTTGTCAGCCTGGGTGTTTTTTTTTACAATTCAGATCTATCTAAACAGCCGGGGCAGTGAAGACTAGCACACAATTCATCCTGGAGTTGGCACCTAAAACAGAGCAGATGAATCATGTCTTAAAAAATGCCTGTTTCAGTCCACTGACTGAAAGAGGAACATGCAACAATGAGTTCAGAGACAGATACTTGCATGGGAGCCATCTAAAGTGAGGTGAGCTGATTTCTGAACCATCCTCACTCTCAAGCATTGAAACGAATGAAGTGGAGCTGCAAACACAGCTCAAGAGGGATCTTCTCTACGTTCATGCTCACAGTCACTGAAGCCCAGAAGACTGCCGTGGGTGGGAGTGAGCCCATCTGAACAGCTTGCTACCACCTGGAAGCCAGGCTGAGAACAAGAACCAGATGGTAAGATGTGAGACCTTGATTAATAATTGTATGAATGCCTACTCTGTACAGCAGGCTTCTCATCAACAGATCTCAGTGTGCCTCATATGACCAAGAAGTGTCCAAGAAATTACCTGTGATCACTTCACAGCCAAACAAGTCTCTGGAATCTCAAGCCCAAATTGGCACCACATGTGTCTCCTGAGCAGCCCAGATTCCAGCCAGCCTTCAAATGCGTAATTTTGGAGTCAGATCTGGAGATCGCCCGGATGCAAATTGAAAATCAGGTCTGGGATCAGACTGGGACATGAGTGTTCACATAGGGATAGCCTGCAGCCCAAGCGACACACCGGGGACAGCTTCACGCAGGGATTTTCTCCCATGCCAAATTCCAGGCCTTTGCCCTGCCTCCAGGGGCAGGACCTCTCCAGCCATTTTTCTGCCTGTTCTGCACTCCCATTTCACTGCAATGCTGCTTGCAATGTTCATCACACGGCTGTGGACTCAGGTTGGACAGATGATTTTTCTTCTTGGAGAACAGGGTCTCCTTGGATTGGTCTGCTGTTTCTGTACTTCTTCACATTTTCACAGTGAGAGATATAACATTTTAGCACATCAGATGAAAAGATTCATTTAAAAACGTTATGACCTGGGGGCCTCCACATATTCCAAAGCCGCTTTAGCCCAGCCTGCCTTGCCACACGCGCATTTCCCCTGTAGACCAGCATTCCAGACACATTTCCAACAAGCAAGCTGCCATGACCGCAACCGTAGATCTAAACCTCATTGTGTGACTGTTGCAGCTGCACAGGCTGCCATGGTCAAGTGCACGTGCAAAGGTCCTGTTGCACACCCAGCGTGCAGCCGTGGAAGGCACCCAGCAGCTCAGCTGTACAGCCAAGCGAGCCGTCCAATCCTGCTAAAAACTTGGCACAGAGGATGCAACATGGCAAAATGCTTTTCTTCATCTGCACCCTCATGCTTATCAATTAGAATATTAATAAAAACTTGTTCATAGCTCCCTCGGCTTCTGAGATTACTTGGAAATAGCCCAACAATCCAGCCCCAGCCATGCTTGTAATGAGGGGACTGGGGGATCAAAAGCATTTTAAAATGGCCTTGCTAATCAATCATAAACAATCGGATAAATTAAGCCCTGCAGTTTTCCCTTTTGTGAGCGAGGGATCTGCTGGACTTGTCTTTAATGAGCAGATTCCTACCCCTTTAATATTTCTTAATACCTTTCCAGAGGAAATGAACCGCGGGGAGACTTTGTTGGTGGAATGAAAGGAATGCAGATAACTGCTGGCCTCTGCTTTCTCACACGTAGGACTGAGAAACCCCTGCTAGACAAGAGATGCTGGGTTTCACGACAGGGCAATTTCCTTCCAAAGATCTTGATAACACTCCTGATAACTCCTTTGGCCAGTGCCATTGCCAAAAGCCAGCGTTTGTTTTCCTCATTGCCAAGCTAAGCCCTGTCCTTACTCATCTCCTCTGAGAATCATGTCCGTCTGTGCCTCTGAGGATCACGTCCATCTGTGGTGAAGGCTTGTTTTCTAAAACCCCTCAGGAAGATGGGCATGCTACTCCCTAGGTAACGGCCCCAGAAGCAGATTCCTGTTAATTATTAACATGTAAGAGGTAATGCAAATATCACAGGAAGGCAAAGATGTTTGGCTTATCCTGGGACTTTATTGGGACTGCTGGCCTTTGTTAACTTTTTCCGTGGTATGAGGCATGTCTCATTATTTAGGTCCCTCTGGGTGGCCTTTAATGAATCCCCTTGGGTCTAGAGACATGGGAGATGCCCTCTGTGTGTCTTCCTCTCTTGCTGTGGCACATTGTACTTGTGGTCTTTTATTGTAGGTCTTTTATGTGTGTTAGAAGGTCTTAGGAAGAGTTTTGTGGCCCATAGTAAGTCTTAGCTACGGGATAACAGGTTCTGCAGACCTTCTATGCCCAGAGACATCTGTCACTCCATTGTCTCCCACCTTAGAAATAAAGACATCATCACTTCTTGACAGATTTCAGAATATGAAGAACTTCTAAGCATAGAAATTGCACCAGTCTACCAATGGTACCCATCTACGAAGGGACAGGGCTCACGAGGAGATGTACACGGCAGCTCTGCCAAATCCAGGTGGCTGCAGAAGTGCATAATTCGGATGCTTTGGGGACCCACTAGAAGATACGTAAGTTATGTGATGGAAAACTATGTTGTTCCTACATATTAGGATTACATTGGTCTAAACACAGTGAGAACAGAATCAGACCCAGTGGTACATTATGGAGATGCTGTCCAGATGGATAGTGCGCACAGGGCAGGCAGAGGATTTCAGGGAGATTTAATTTCTCCAAAGGGAGCCCAGCTTGACAGTGTTTTACCTCTTAAGTGTGATGGCACAGCAATTAGCACATCCAACATTTAGCACCCTGCTTTCCCCTTGGGAGCACGGGCAGGAAGGAGGAGCAAATCCAAGTTGAAAAGAAGAGGCCGGGCACCGCCACGATCACAACTGTGTGGGGAGCCATGCTGCTCACCTTTCTTGAAGTCTCCGTGGCACAAGTTTCTCCTGCACAGACACCTAAAATAAAAGGGAATTTATGAGATTTTGTCCACAGGCAGCGAAAGCCACTATCGATTACTGCAAGGCTCTTAAATGAGAGTAATTCACAACCCTCTTCAGTTTTGAAGGCGAGCGCTAATTTAATATCATTATGGCTTCATGCCCCCACACATTCCACTGTCTCATTCACTGAGCTTTTATTGGGCTCTGGATAATTTATGGCTAGATATGCTGCCTTTTATCTGACCTATTTTTAGCTATTCTTGCATTTTACTTTTTTTTTTTTCCTGCCATCACAATTGGCAATTAAAGTAAAAAGGCTTAAAAAAAAATACGATAAAGTTCCACCCAGCTTTAACCTTTATTTCTTCTCTTTTATATGCTGGTGGATCTATCTGTTATTGCTACAGCATTCGAGGACAGGAGCTTATGATAAATACACTTTCCCCAGATTTTATTTCTTTCCTTTTTTCTTCATTTCAACAAAGTCAGAAGCATACGACGTTGCCCCAAAATCTCCATCAATGAACCTGCCTGTGTTGCACAGCTGCTGAGTACTCCCAGCTCTCTCCGGTTTCCCTCTGTAACTGAGGTCCAGAAACTTTTGGGGCCTTTTCCTACAGGGATTCAAGTGTCCTCAGTCCTCAACACATTCAAAGGAGGTTGTTGATGGGCACCTGTCAGGTCTGGACCCCAAAATTTTCAAATTTATTTGGTGGAGAAACAAAAATAGGGACAGCTTTTACCTGGGGAATATGATTTCGTTTTAATAAGGAATTATTGTTTTCTAACAATGTAAATATAAATAATATTTTGGGTTTATAATTTAATTCTATGGTAATAGAACACACCATACATAATTTTATTTATAACTAACTGAAGTGTTACTGTTTAAGTTTTGGATATTTTAATGTTTCGAACATTTGAATTATTTATCTGAAACATGAATCTGGAGAAATCAAAGAAAGGTTTCAGACCTAGAAGGCTGAAGATGTCCTTGTTCCCCTGAACCTTTGTTCACTTTTTCCAGTAATAACAGTTGATCTGCCTTTTAAAAAGGGAAATCAAACCACTCTTGGTAGCTGTTTTTCATGCTCTGTGGGCTAAAAGTGAGGCCACGTAACGGTGTAAATCAGTCCCGCTCCCTTCAAAGCTATTATTTCCGAAACATTCTCCACTAAGCAATTTGTTCCACGAAATCTCTCCCATGGGAAGGGGTTGGCCCTTCGCTCCCAGCCTGCGGAGCTCAGGTNTCCAGTAATAACAGTTGATCTGCCTTTTAAAAAGGGAAATCAAACCACTCTTGGTAGCTGTTTTTCATGCTCTGTGGGCTAAAAGTGAGGCCACGTAACGGTGTAAATCAGTCCCGCTCCCTTCAAAGCTATTATTTCCGAAACATTCTCCACTAAGCAATTTGTTCCACGAAATCTCTCCCAGGGGAAGGGGTTGGCCCTTTGCTCCCAGCCTGCGGAGCTCGTGCGCTCCATCTCCATGGGTTCGCCTTTGCTCTCCAGGAGCAAGCCAGGGTTTTCATGGGCTGGCATGTTCAGCCAGCAGGGTTGGTNCTGTTTTTCATGCTCTGTGGGCTAAAAGTGAGGCCACGTAACGGTGTAAATCAGTCCCGCTCCCTTCAAAGCTATTATTTCCGAAACATTCTCCACTAAGCAATTTGTTCCACGAAATCTCTCCCATGGGAAGGGGTTGGCCCTTCGCTCCCAGCCTGCGGAGCTCAGGTGCTCCATCTCCATGGGTTCGCCTTTGCTCTCCAGGAGCAAGCCAGGGTTTTCATGGGCTGGCATGTTCAGCCAGCAGGGTTGGTAAATGGAGAGCAGCATGATGGCATTGCTCTGGCATAGCGGGGACAGGCTCTGCTGCTGCCCTGGGGAGCCCAAGAGGATCACACAAGGACGGGCACGCAGAGAAGAGCAGTTGGCATCAGCTCAGGGTACCATCTACCCATTGCACCGAGAGACTTGTGCACTGTGGCTGGAGATGGATGTTGTCTGGAAACAAAATTTACCATAGGACAGGGAGATCTTGCTGGGATTCAAGTAATCTGCAAGGACTCGGCAATTTTGGCAGAACGTACCCACGAGAAACTTTGCAGCGTCTTGCCCGGATGCAGCTCCAGGCGCTCAGAAACATTTCGTTTGGTTCAGGGATTTTAGACCAATTCCTCACTGCTCCCTTCTTCAGCCTTTCTGTTTACTCTCCTCCTCTGAAAACTGAGGCAAACCCCCAAATTCTGGAGCATCTCACTTCAGGCCTCCCACATTAACTTGCAAAAAGTTCTGCTATTCCGATGTTTTTCAGCTATTTTTAAGACGAATGTAATTACGTTGATATTTCCTCCATGCAACAATTCCAGTTTCTGTACATATTTTTAGACGTATTTTGTGCACAACTTTTAGATCACTGTCGTGTTTCTTTTTCCCCTCTGCATTTCTGGTAAATAGAAAATTACCTTGTTCTATTTATAAATGCATACATAGCATGGTGTAATGCTATAAATATTGCTTGTAATTAA
The DNA here is from genome assembly GCA_013398225.1 of Steatornis caripensis. Classification (NCBI taxonomy): domain Eukaryota; kingdom Metazoa; phylum Chordata; class Aves; order Caprimulgiformes; family Steatornithidae; genus Steatornis; species Steatornis caripensis. Next base: position 4,972 of record VZSC01018089.1, on the reverse strand, counting down.
CTGTGATATTGATATAAATATGACAGATGAATAGAAGAGCGTTAATTAGATATACCGAACGTATGCAACTTCCAAAGTGTCAAAACCCCATTGCTTTGGATCGATGCCCAAAATTTTGGTGAGCCGTGGCTTGAGTCTGCCAGAGGTGGCTGCCCTGTGTCGTGGCCAAATCGCCATGGATGTGCCAGGTATCCCACAGGGATTCCTCATTCATCCCAGCCCCGCGGAGGAAGGAGATGGATCCTGCATTGGTGTTTTATGTTAGAGCTGCATGGATTCACCAGCCGCATTCCCACACGTAACAGTCACGACGGTGCTGCTAACGAGAACCAACGATCACGAGGCAGATTCCCCCTCTCCTCAGCCAACACCAAAAATCATAAGACAGGGTTTGGAGAAAACCGCAGGGTTCTAAAGGTCTTAGTTGTTGTTTTTACAGATGAGTTTCGTTCAAGCAGTTTTCTCCAGTCACGAGGGAGATAATACATATTTTTTTTTCCTTAATTTAAGAAGGAAAACGGTTCTTAAACAGCTGAATAATCACGGGGCTCCAGGAGCTAGGGCTTTTGAGTAGACACTACAAGAGGACACCGGTAGGAGGTAAGTTATGTAGGACATAGCGTATGATTAAGCAACACTGCGGGTCTCTAACCACTCTACACATAGAAGATAAGAACAAAAAAAAATTTCTAACATAAACACTCTAATCCCGCAACGTTAGAACATGAAGAGGAAAATATGTGGCAACAGTTTACTCTTGCGCCTGCCTGCTTATTGTGTTTGCCTGGCTGCGAGGCGCACTACGCAGTCTATTGTGTCAGGCCAGCACGCTCAGCCCTCAGGCAAAATCTTGCCTAGCTGGAATATGCAGCAAAACCGCCATAAATAAATAATGTGCTTTTAAAAAAAACACAACCTTAAACCATCTGATACCATCTGATTAGAACAGCCAAGCGTTGCATTTAAAGAAAAAGAAAAAGAAGGGGGGTGGGGTGGGGGGGTGGGAAAGCATTTTTTCGCTGGAGGCCAGGGGGAGTTGCTTTGGAGATCTGGGTAGGGGAGAGGAGCTCCCCAGCAGCGGCGGCTATGGCTGCAGTCTGCGCTCTGCAGAAAACCCATGGATAGACGAAAGGAAGTAAAACAAGCGGTATGCACCTCGGCTGGTCAAAAGGCTCTTTTACTATGTATGGTGCTTGCCCACCAGGTTATACGTGCTTTTTTAGTATATATACTACTCGCCTACTAGGTTGTACAGGCCTTTTTAGTATATATGGTGCTTTCCTGCCAGGTTATACTGGCTTTTTTAGTATATATGGTGCTTTCCTGCTAGATTACACAGGCTCTTTCAGGATAGATGGTGCTTGCCCACTAGGTTATATGGAGGTGCAGGGGCGAGCGGAGGAGCTGTTGCAGCCCGGCATCACCCAGAGCTGCGGGTACCCAGAACAGTACAATCACAGGCATGGGTGATACACCAGGGCCATGCTTCCCACCTGCCCCAAAAGCACATTTTTGGGTGCTCCCAAAGCGGGCAGGGCAGGCTGGAGGAGACGCTGGGGTGGGGAAAATGGAAAGGTTTGGGGCCGTGCTGCAAGCAAGAGGCAGGGTCGTCCTCTGCGCGAGGCCGGGCTCGCAGACTCCTGAGCAGCATTTTTCTCCTGGAAATCAGACCAAGTCAGATAAGATCAAGGGCAGGAGGGAGGTTAGGCTGTGCTCACCGCTGCGATAACCGCGCGTGTGCTCGGCAGGGTGAGGAGCTCTCCCTCCTCGCACCCTGCGCCAGCCTCTCTCACTGGGGTTCACCACAGCCCATAAATTAACTGGATATTTTATCACTTTTTAATTAACAACACACTTGTATACAATGTACTTGGATACCTATGAAACAGTATAAATAATAAATGCAAACAGCAGCAATTTATCAGTGCTGTGGGGTTTAGCTGGATCAGTATTGATCCCTCTTTATAACTACATATTCTTACAGGCAGAAGATAATACAGTCCTTACTCACCGAGTGGTTAATTACGGCTTAAAACAAATTGATACTAACTGGCCAAGCAATGTAATCCATTAGCTGTGTCTAAAATAAATTAGTCAATGTGAGTTTCTCAGGACTGATTTTGGGGGGTTATTTACATTTCTAGGTGCTAGTAATTTGTGTCAAAGAAATCTTTGGCACGAATAACAAGCATTTCATTAACTAATTAAGCTTATAAAGCAGCTCAGTGACTGGTGTAGTTCACTGAAAGTTCACATTTAAGCTGACCAGAGATGTAATTCTTCTAAAATTTGAAGTGAATCAATCAATTAAAAAGGAAAAAAAAAACCAACTTGCTGAAGAAAGTGTTTGTTTCAGATGGAAACTAAATGGGGGGTTTCTTTTGACTTTGAGAGATTTTAAACACTTGTAACAGATAAAATTAAGGCAATGTTGAAAACAAGAAACTATTTGTAAGTGAATTATTTTTTCTTGTTTTTTAACCTCAAAATGACTTAGCCCTTATTGAACGTAATTCCTACAGATTCTTTTTTTATTATTATTATTTTGGCAATTCAACAGAAGCTGACACAAATCTGCAGGGCGTTTCTGGATAGCAGAATTCCCTTTTTTTTTTTTTTTGCTAACAAAAACTAGCACTGAAATGTAGGCCTGTTTGGAGAGAGGGAACCTCATGCGCCTTCCTCCTAAAGTCTCCTCATGCTTTTAGGATGATGTTGGTCTCGCTTGAATTAGACGACAGATTTAGGAGAAGGAACTCACCTTGGGCTCCTTGACCATGCAGCAGCCCAAGGTAACCAGTCTTGGTGGAGACACTAGCATTTGTCTGGGTGACCCCTTGTTGTAACACTGGTATCTTTGGCCCTATTGACATTTGTTCCGGAATAGAAACACCCGTGCTCAGCTTTACTGGCGTGACTCCTCACGCTGAGCTCGGTAGGGATTGCCTGCAGCAATAACTCATCCAACTTTAGCTCTCCATGGGAGTGAGATATGGTGCTCACCACCTTCAGTGCCACTGCTTCTGCAGGTCAGGCGGTGCAGGCACGTAGGGCTCTACTTATGCCTGTTGAGTTTCCTGGAAATTTCTGCTACTGAGGTGTAAGAGCCCATTTTTGCTGTCCCTTGAGTCACGAGAAACCACAAACCGAGCCCCGCTCTTCCAGAAGCATTTGGTTACTTCACCCTGAGTGACCCCTGGGTAGGGGAGGAGGAAAGGCATGGTTGGTCAGCACCTCACGTCAGCACCAGGGAAGAGTTTGGGGATGGAAAAGGAAAGCCATAGCCAAACTGCTGGTGAGGTTATGGCGTCTGGTCTGCCCGCTCTTCTCCATGGTTGGACCAGAAGCGGCAGACGGAGCTGCCATTTTCAGCCCATCTCTTCTGCTCACTCAGGCCCTTTATCTAGGCATGTCCTCAACAAGCTCGTAACCTCTGGATGAGTTACAGTCTATCAGCTAGGAAAACACCCAGACGTGATTTAAAGGCTTCGTGCACAGGTCGTGAGGAAGCACTTTGACCAGTTAATCACTCAAGCTGCTAAACATTGTGCCTTATTTCTGCTTACAGTCTTTCTGGCACTAGCTCTCACCCTCTGGTCATTGCCCCAGCAAGGTTACAGTGCTACATGTTTTCAAAAATCTGTTCCTTACACACAGATACTGTCAGACATTAAATATTAAGATATTAAATGCCTTCTAATTTTCTGTTGGAGAAGCCAAGTGGACCAAACAACTTAATTCTTCACTCCTGTTATGGAGCAGGTGGCTGCTCAAAAATGGACTCAGGGGCTGGGGTTTGGTCCTCTCCCGTGGGCTAGAGGCACATTTACCACTGTTATGGGAAGCCAAGTGGCTGGAGCCCTTGGGTCTTCTACATCAATGAAAATCTTGAGCTCCAAGTAGGACGAAGGACATANGTTGGAGAAGCCAAGTGGACCAAACAACTTAATTCTTCACTCCTGTTATGGAGCAGGTGGCTGCTCAAAAATGGACTCAGGGGCTGGGGTTTGGTCCTCTCCCATGGGCTAGAGGCACATTTAGCACTCTTATGGGAAGCCAAGTGGCTGGAGCCCTTGGGTCTTCTACATCAATGAAAATCTTGAGCTCCAAGTAGGATGAAGGACATATGCCTTTGTTTTCACAGTCAGCCAGAAACTTGAGGGGGTTTATTTATAAGATTAGCAAAGGAAGCAGAAGATCCCAGGTTAGGAGCAGTTTTCCAGCTTGTCCATCTCGAATGAAAGATCCGAAGTACAGCAACCTTTGAGACTCACTGTGATTTATGTTCTTCTTCAGGTTTCATCATGCAGCCTCAGGACTAGACCATCCAGAAACATCTTCTGTGGCACCACGACAATCTGTTGATCCAGCACTGCCTTGGTGGTATGTCCTAGGAACCCCCAAAATGTGAGACAGGCCTTTGCATGGGGGTGTGAAAGGGAAATGCAAGATGGGTGGTTTGCAACCACAAACAACACTCATGATGTCATGTGAAAGCAAGAACTGACTTGTAAAAGCAGGCATGGAGTGAAACAGGAAGAAAAATCCTGGGTTATCCTAACTCACCATGGAGGCAGCCACATTTCTGTGCTGCACCGCATGAAACTCTGTAGCAGATGGTCAAGAAGGTGCTGTGTGTCTGCCCTTGGTTTGAGCGACCTCGCAAAGTGCTTTCCTCTGTAATTCCCTGAACGGCTGCACAATCAGTTCTGCCCTAGCAGGTGGTGGACTGGTAAACAGAGCACTTGGACATTGCCTAGTGATGCCCTGACGCATGCTCCGGGTTCCTGATATTTGTACAAATATCTTGTTTTGCTCAAGTTTCTATAGAGAAAATAAATACCTCAGCTTCTGTTTTGCAAGAGTGGCCAAAGGGACACTCGGACCCTTCAGCTCATGGTTGCTTCTCTGGGTATCGTGCCCCTGCACGGCCCCTGGTAGTGTCTAGACAAGAAATTGCAGTGCTCTTGTA
>VZSC01018085.1:0-10885 GCA_013398225.1 Steatornis caripensis | reverse complement strand
GAGTTCCATTACATTTTCTCCTCATCCTGATGTGGGGGGGAGGAGTGAGTGATNATTGATGACTGATTAAATTGAATTTTTTCCCCAAGTTGAGTCTGGTTTTGCCTGTGACCATAACTGGTGAGTGAACCCTCCCTGTCTGTGTCTCGACCCACCGAGTTCCATTACATTTTCTCCTCATCCTGATGTGGGGGGGAGGAGTGAGTGATCGGCCACATGGTTCTTTGTTGCCGACTGGGCTCAAACTATGACAGGACTCAAGCAAATTTTTGTATGGCAAATTTTAGCCCTTTTAGTAAAAGTTTGCCAGATTATTATATATATTATAACAGATAGTGTCTGTCAATCTTAATAATAAGCATAATATAATAATAATACCACCAGCAGTCACTCATAATATATTTTTCTTGATTGTTGTGCAAGATTTCACTGTAATATTATTTTAAAATTATAATATATTTTCTCTCTGTAAATTATAATTGATGCTACAATTTATGATTTCAGAATAGCACTGTGGCATTACATTTTTAAAGGCTGCTTTTACTCAGATCAAACAATGGGACCGAATCTACACAGTAGAAAAGATCACGTCATTGATCTTTCAAGGTCAGCGAGATTACTGTGAAACAAGCAAATTTGGTCTACCGTTGAGACACTGATTACAGCTGTATGCCATGGCTCTGTTTGAAGAACTTCACTACATTCTTACGTGTTCCTCTGTTTCAACCAACATCTCCTCTCTCTGTCCCTCCCCTCTCCAAGTCAAACACATAGTAGAGAAAAACAACTTGCAACTGTTATTCACCATCTATAATGAAAAAAGTGAAGATGTAAAATGTATACTGCATTTAGTACGGAAATTAAATATAGGCTTTATGTTTATGAGGGACTGACCACAAAAATGTTAGGGTGCAACCCAGGATATTAATGTAGAGGTAATAATTTTCAGTATTTCTTACAACTTAGAAGAGATTTTCCCAGAAGTGTGCAGGAATTTAGAGGCCATGTTTACGCTATGAAGGACCCCATTGCTTAGATTACTGGAAGGGAAATAAAGACAGCTTGAACACTAGTAGTATAATCTGGGTAAAGTTTTTTTATCTTCAGTTTACCCACAAGGTATATATATGTTGGCAAAAATACCTACGTCACAGAGATATTACAAAGCTTTACTAATGTGTAATCAAAACCTTAGAGAATATATATCAAATGCTATAATGATTTTCCTTTATTTTCTTCAGACATTTTTAGTTATAAAATCTTTTGCATAGTTTCCCAAATCAAATTAATACTCCACAGTAATACTGAGCATGACATATATGTTTTCCCTAAGTAAGTCTAATTTAGCACATAATGTGCAGAAAAGTTTTGCATTCTTCCTATAGGATATTTTGCTGAAATTACTCCACATAAATCAAAGAGAAGGTACCAAAATAACTTCAATGAGTCTCCTGTTTACTTAATGTTTGCATGTTGGGCATAACTGATTCACTCTCTAGTGTGCCCTGGAGAGTTGTGAAATCCAAAAGAAGAAGCGTTCTCTGTTGAAACAGCATAATATTATTCATGAAAATAAAACTACATTGAAAAAAAATCCCCTAGTAATTAACTTGGGGCTACTGCAAGCAGATCTATTATTTCCCAATATTAAATAATTAGCATTTTTATTACTGTACCTTTATATACATCATTGGCTTATTTATTAAAGAGATGTAAGTGTTCTTAAACTTTCATGAACATGGTTTGATAACAGTAGAGAACTGCTTTACTGGAACAAGACACTCCAATCCTTTTTTCTCATTTTCATCACTCATTCTTAAGGGAATGAAAGGTGATGATCCTGATAAAGCTGACTTACTGTATCTTTCCATATGCACTTGTATCATTACCATGACATTGCAGCATGTCGGTCCTGTAATCTTTTCACATTTATGGTTAATGCAATACAAAAATAAGTTAATTCATTAGCTCTATTTCCCTACAAGATTTTGTGGAGTTCTTGGAAGTTTCATTTGGAAACCCATCTTCAAAAGACACTCAGTAGGAATCACACTTTCTCTAGCACCCTCCTCCACTGACATAGGCCCATGCCCTGCAAAAATGTTCTAAAAAAGGGCAGATGACAAAGTATACATGCAAAGTTCTTTAGGACTGTGCTTTACCATCCTCCAGTGCCAAAGAGGAATGCTGCTGTTGTGTATTCTCTTAGTTGCTTGGCAAATATTTGATTATTTTCAATAACTGTGTGTCAGTTCTCATTGAACAAGAAAATGACAGAACAATTGCATGAACTATGATAGAGTGTCCAAATAGCATCTGGCAAACATCTCTGTATTATGGTATTTTGCCCACAATCAGTTTGCTGATCAAACTAACAGTTATTTATTTATTAGTAGTGGAAGTAGGATGAAATTCTGTTTATAAGCTATGGAATATTTCTGACTTATTGAACTTCATAATCACAATAGCAGCATCTACTAACATCTGCATTTGATTTTTATTGTTGTTCTTGGCTTATCTTTGCAAGCCTAATGCAGCAACAAAGTTGAGCTATTCACTATTCCATATAGTTATGTCCAGGCATGCTAAAGCACTCAAATGTTTGCCTTCCAGGAGTGTATTATTTTTTCCTCTTTGCAAGGAGAATGAGTTGGCAAAAATTGTTGTAGCTTTAGCCTAACTTATTTAGACACAAATATTCTCGAGAAATGACATTGGCTTGCAAACCTAAAGTGCAACCCAGATCTCCCAGATAGAGCATATAATTGCAGAATCTGATCATAGCAGACAACCTCCCCTCCAATATTTAAATATTGACCTAATTTCCAAGTCATCATAAAGCTAAAAATCATCATTATTTATGATCTCAAATAAAATTGAGTCTAAACTGGCTGTATGTAGGCATACACTCAGGTCTTTCTGAAGATCATTATTTAGAATAAAAAGGATAAAGTGGTTTACAATAATAGAATTTTACAGTCAAACTCTGAAATACAGAGCTATTAATGGCTTTGTCCTTGATATGTACTTAAAACTTATAATTATAGGCATAAGGCATAGGGCAGCATTTGACTTTTTGTGACCCGAACAGAACAGAATGCATGTGTAATTTTGTATTAAATTTTTTTCTCGTCTTTTTTTCAGTGTTGTTTTTTAAAATCTTGTCTGAAGTTAATGAATAACCATATAAAAAAACCAAAGCAAATCACCCAATACAGTTATTAGGTTCTTTTGAATGGAGTACACTACAGTGCCATGAGCTGGGAAAGAGATTTTAAAGAGATTATGGGCTGAAGATAAGAATCCCTATCTGACAGATCCCTCTGGAGGTCAGGCAAGGAAAACAAACAAGCAGCCATGTGGCCAAAAGATGATCCCCTAACAAACAGTTAAAGTATATATGGGTCAGAAAAGGGGGAGAGAGGGGAGGCAAAACTGGAAATACTCAGTTCTACAAGATGATTGAGATGCTGATAGAAGCAAGTATCCCTTCATGTTGCTCGTATCCTGTCTCTTCAGCGGTTGAAATGCCACGTGTTTTTTTAAAGGCAGTTGTACCCTGGTCTGGTTGAACAACTGCCAGTGGTTCCCTGTGTGTGGGACATTTATAGCTGATGCGCACTGTTTCATGCATGAAATCAGCGATGCCTGGTCTTCCAGGTTAGGCNAAATACTCAGTTCTACAAGATGATTGAGATGCTGATAGAAGCAAGTATCCCTTCATGTTGCTCGTATCCTGTCTCTTCAGCGGTTGAAATGCCACGTGTTTTTTTAAAGGCAGTTGTACCCTGGTCTGGTTGAACAACTGCCAGTGGTTCCCTGTGTGTGGGACATTTATAGCTGATGCGCACTAACTGTTTCATGCATGGAATCAGCGATGCCTGGTCTTCCAGGTTAGGTTGTTCAAGCTACTGCAGAAGTAGGGGAAGCGCCATATGCACTAGCTAGCCCTCCTGCTGCCTCCCTGAGAAACTCAGCTGGCCACAGAACAGTCCAGCCACACGTGAGCAGCAGCCCTGCTGCTTCCCCAAATAGCGGACATGCTACATGTACGATGCTGGTCTCCACACATGCACAGTGCCTCCTGGAAAGATGGTACCTGGCAGGTGCCAGGTATGGACAGGAACCAAATGAGTTTTCTGTTGGCAACATCCAGTTCTGTCTGATTTCTATTTCCAGAAGCCTTGAGGGTCTCTCTTCTTGTATGCCCAGCAAATGCTCTGAATTAGACTGCAGAAACTATCCCTCTGGTACCAAGGGTGTATTGCACATGGCTCAGCCTGAGAGTGGAGGAACTGAATGATTCCACTCTGTATCAAATGCTGTGTCACACGTGAAGTACAGTACACTCTGGAGTAATTATCCTGGAAATCATGACCTCTTTTTTCAAAAAGTTCCTAGCTAATGTTAATGCTCTGTCCACTCTTATGAAGAAGGAACTGCCTCAGGAGGAAAACTGTCATTGGAAGGAAAAGCATCAGCATTATGGCTTTGGGGAGAGGCTGTACATAAGGGATGGAGTGACGAAGGCTTGCTCAAACAGGGCAGATTTGTACAGTACAGGAAGAAATGGCATTTGCAACTGAGGTCATGAGCTTATAGGAAAAGCAAAGAATTTTAGTCTCCAGGTCTTGAGATTGTAACAAGTGTGACTTCTGTCTGAAGGCCTCAAATGCACTTTAATTGCTAAATTAACTCTGTGAACAACGCCAGCTGAAGTTAGGAGGCTGGAGAGAGTGAACATGTTTGGTTTTTTTCACTTGCTGTGAAAGTGTACTTGCTGAATCAGAACACTTGAACTAAGATGGATTCCACAGAATAAATTAGCAGTGTGCTGGACTGAAGGTTGGAGTGTGTTTTCTTGCTGAAAGGGACTCAGAAAATACCAATGCTTATTTACAGAAGAGGAGTTTCCAAACAGGAAAAGAAAACAGTTAAGAAAAGGAAAGAATACAACTGGTTTGAAGTGAAGTGATACATCAAAGATGTATTTACTATTTAAGCAACCTATATGTTTCTGTAATATTTTTTGTTTCTCAGACTTTTTCTTTCTTTGTCACAAATTTTTGGTTTGTTTTGATTTAGAGTTTTGTTTCCCCAGCCTGCAACATTTTGGTCAGCTGTCCTGTATGTAAATGATGCTTTGGCTGTCATTCCTAGCACTACATTACTCAGAACAGGACTGCAGAAGTGTTTCCTTTCTAAACTTTCCAAGTAATCCTACACTAGTAAGTAAGAAAAAATATACACTGAAAAGTGAGTTGGGAGTGAAGGCAGAAAAGGAAAAAACACACAGAAAGAAATACGTAAACTGCTGAGACCATATTAGCTTTCCTGGTAAGCGCACAGGATTTTTGTCCAAGTCAAAAGGATCACTGGCTATTCAAGATATAACAACTCATGAACCACAGGGGATATTGATCAATATCATCAGAAACACAGAATGTCAGTGTTCATGGCTTTTTTTCTACCCAGAATGATGTCCAAAACCACTGGACTATTTACTAATTTACCCTTTTAGCCGCACTTCATTTCATTTCGTTTGTTGTCATGCTGAGATCTATTTATGGTATTTAATGTGAAGGTAAGGATCCTATTGAAGGTAATTTTTTTGGCAAATAAGTCATACAGAAAAACTAAGACCTTTTTACTTCTGCTTTTATAAAAGGATAAGAGTTTGAAAAAAAAAAATTTTCCTCTTGTACCCAAAATGTCATTCATAGTGGGAAACAAAATTTTTTCAACCATCATCCCAAAATCAAGTCTGTAAATACTAATGAACCAATTGCACCAAATTTAGATTGAGTACTTCATGTTTTTCAAAACTGTTATCTTTGCTACATGCTAATTTTATGAAATATCTCACCAATTTTGCAAAACTTAGTTTGTCTCCAAGTGGTTTCCTTTTTCCAAAGCCTCTGCTAGTGCAAATGTTAAATCACATTTCTACCTCACCATACCTGAGGAAGAATGGACACAACATTTCAGTGGAATCCAGTGGAGAAAATAATGGATCTACATAAAAGGGAGGTGGGTGTATAAACCTGGACGTTTATACCCACTCAAGATTTAAAACTCTTTTTGCATGATTGTCTGTATTATCAGTCCTGGAAATGAAAGTGGTGTGTTCACACCACTGGTTGCAAACACCCCATGTAGCTGTGAATACCAAGTGGGAAAATCAGTCTAAATGTAACTCTATTCTGTCACAGCTGGACTGTTTCTGTTCTTGAACTAACTCAAGGGTAGACATAATCAAAGAAAAGACAGGAATGTCTTAAGTGCCTCCCTGAGTGGAGGATCTTATTGACTTCAGAACTACAGCATTTGTCACATGTTTTTTTGCCTGAGCTCTTATGCGGTGGTGGCAAGCGTGTCTCCTCCCTGGAAAGTTTCACCTGTGCAATTCACTGGAGCAGCTCCTCTTAGCCTACATAGACACATATTATAAAACTTTATTAATTACTCTAGGCTTCACGACACAGTTCTTAGTGTGGCATAATTAGATGGATTGCTGGACAACAGGTATGTGATGCAAATTGCCGAGTCATGTCTCCAAGCGTGGAAAACTGTGAACAACCTGGAAATGTAACAAGAGAAGCAAGAGTACTACAAGGAAAATGCATTTGTATTCTGAAAGCAGTCAGGATGCAGCAAGGCAGAGTAGATCAGAAAATGACCATGCAGAAGAAAAGCATCACTCAAGGAAAAAGGAAGTAAGCAGATTGTCATGATGGAACTGGAAGAGACAGCTGTCTCAAGGGCTGTATGGAGTATGTTTGTGAAAGAGCAGGAAACCTAAAAATGCAATGCCATGGAAAGGAACTTACATGACAAGGGAAGAGACAGTGACATGACAGATATGAGACTGAAAGTAGCTGTAGACTGAAAGAGAAAAAATGGTAAAGAACAAGAAAAGGTATTAAAAGAAAGAGCAGAACTTGTGACTCAGCTGTTGCCCAAATGTTTTTCCTAAACTCACAGGTGCTGGAGAGATGATGAAACCATTTTATGTCAGGCTTTTTTTCTGAATCTGAACAAGAGGATTTGTCTCATGGAAAGGGCAGCATGTGAAGTACTCTGGTGCTGATCCCTGGTTGCTGAAATGACTCATTCAAGCCATAGGCAGCTACACATAATTAGGGGTAACTGAGACTGCTCTAATCTGTGACCAGGGAGTGTTCAGACAGTTTATTACTACCTCTCCACCTTCTCTTGAGCTGCTGTACATAAAGCTCTTGTTCGGCATAGTTGTGCTCCTCAGCGAGCATAAGATGCTCTCTGAAAGAGAAAAAATGGAACTACTCTTTAGGGAAATTTGGTTAAGGCAGCAAACACAGAAGTGCCTTTTCATCTGATCATTCAGACACCAGCAAGGTCTTCATGGTAGAACAGGTGCAACCAATTTGCAAAATGCTTTTGAGATTATTTACTGTATGATAAAATGTTACTGGCATCAGAACACTTCATTAGAAATTTTGAAGAACACAACTATTAAAATAATTTCAATCATATGTTATATACACACTCATACATATACATGAGAATGACAAACAGTATTTTAGATGGAACAGTAAAAGCTGGGGGAAAAAAAATCAATCAAGAAAGGTCAGGATTCTCTGTAAGACATAAAAACCCCAGAGTTTTGTTCTCACTGACTGCAAGGCACTGAAGAGAGGATGTAATGATGTGCGCTGCTAAAAATCCTCATAACCCAGAAGTTTCAGTAGCTAGAGTATGGAAAAGATTGTTTGGATCATGCTGCTATTAAAGGCGTCTTGAAATAGAGCACGAACTGTGATCTAAGAAATGTTGTGACTGGAGACAATAAGCACATACACTAAATGAAGGGGGTTCATTGCTGCCTGTCTGACATTCATTCAGCCAGAAAGAAAATGCGGGGCTGGGGGGTTGGGTGGGGAGAGAAATATTCTGGAAAGGATGTAGTTTCTCTATTTCTCCGTAATAAGAAATTGTTCTCATCAGCTTCTGAAGCACATTACAGGCATTCCTGAAGTTAAAGACTGTCATTTCCACCATCTACCTGTGAAGAAAATAGAAAATTGGACTTCTCGGTGAAGGAGGAAAGAGCCTTCCAGTGCCATTTTAGGGTATCTGCACAACAGAAGTGTCCTTTACTTCTAACAGCAGACATTGAAATATTTATTGCTTAAATTCCTGTTGAACAGAGCCACAAGCTCAGTGATAGCTACCTGAGTCAGAACAGTACTCAGGAAAAGTATGCAAGATGACCAGGAATATGCAATCCAATTTCCAATAGTATGGGTCAACAGAAAGTGTCCTCACCCTAAGTGAAGGTGAAGGAATGGTGGTTTCTAATGCAGGAGCGTCTTGTTTAAGTTTTCACATCATCCCTGTAAAGGCAGATAGCGTAGCCTTATGGAACACTAAACCTACAGCTGAGTCTCAGACACTAAAATAAATGGTACAGATAGAAAATAAAAAGAATCAGCTGCCAGAACACGATTAGAATTGTGTCTAGTTTGCTTTGTTCGGTTTTTGCTTTAGTAGTTTAAATCACAGTTCTTAGTATTAAAACATATCAGTTCAGGCAGCTGTTAATATCCTCTGAGATTTAGAAGCAATTACATTTAAAAATGGAATTGCAGAAGATGTATAAACAGGAATGATGTTTTAAAGAAATTAAACAAAGACCTTAATTGCAAATCCAGTCATATGGCTGAGAACATGAATAAACATTTGTTAAATAAAGTCTCAGTGACATGAAGAAGTAATAATCTGACATTTTATTGCGTGAATTAGGTGTTTCTTTCTAACTACTAAATACTGTCCTGATGATGAGTGGCTGTCACATTTAGAACTGTTAAGTTTCACCAGAAAAATAGAGTGTGTCCAGCGAGATGCCTTACTTCCTATGTATGTAGGACAACAGCACCAGGGTCTAACATAGACTGTGGTCCTAACACAGACTGTGGCCATATCATGTTAGTGATTCAGTAATTTCATGGTATTAAATAATAACAATGAATATTTGTAATTCTAAATGAGGCTGAGAAGTCTTGGTCTCTTTTTTGGTCAGATATTCTTCCACAGCAATCCATGATAAGAAAGATTATCTCACTCACTGTGAAATTGTCCAAGTTTTTTACTTTTATACTCTGGTAAAAATTGAATCCTGTTCAGTTCTGTTCCACTCTTTCCTTAAAATTCCTAAATGATATGAAACTTACTTGGGTTCAGATTTTGTTACAATCCCCAAATTAAAACCGTGTTCATTTTTGTGAGCTTAGCCAGAATTTTCAAGGAGGTTTGAGTGAAATGTAGAGCTTGCATTACATTTAGAGAAAAATTTGGCTGATTGATTGGGTTGGCATTACAGAATGCTGATTTTACAGCACAATAACAGCTTGGCAGATACCACAATGTTTTTTCTATCAATACTTACGTTAATTTTTAATGAGACTTCTCATGAGTTGTGTTTTCCCAATGATTATATCTATGTTTGAGAATCCTGTAGGTCTTATTTAAGATAACTTTACAATAGGCAGCAAAATGCAAGTGCGAACATCTGCTGAAGCAAATGATGAGGATCACAAGGTAAAAAGACACTAAGAACAAGAACAGTTATATCATATGCACATATACTGACCTTAATCCTTGAAGAATGACTTCACTTTTTGACATATTACAGTAATTCTTCAGTTTGCAGTTCAGGAAGTTCATGCAAAATTGAGAAGGAACAGAAGGAGGATCATTCTAGGTAACCTTTGAGTACGTAACAAACAAAATAGCTCAAATATTAACAAATACTCAGAAAAAATATTTGAAAACACTGCTGCAAAATGACTGACTTTCAAGAAAAGTTAGCCTGCCATATAGAATTTCTAATATGAAAAACATGGAATTAGACAAAGAAACAGACCTCATTTGTTTTCTCAGCTCTAACTGAGCTCTAACACTGTAACTTCTCTAATCTGAGAAAAAACAATTGTCTGAATTTACTGAACAAGGAACTGGAATTTTAAAAAGTATTCTTTATATTTATCAAAGTTTTCACTCGTTAGAAAGCAAATCCCTTCAAAATTGTTAAGACTATTTCCTGCTCTTTTAGTAATAGTCCATTCCAGGTCTTAAATTTCACCTTTTATGAGAGGACATTTTCAAAATTTTTGAGGCTATGAAACAAATGTTTTCTCAGCCAGAAACATGAATTACCACAGTGCTTAATTTGATCTATAGAGGAACAGAAGTAAGACCCTCAAAGCTGACTGCATAAGAGGTCTGATTCTTCTCTGTTACTGGTGTGTATCTGGGAATTTTCCCATTTAGAACCTGATCTTGCATAAATGAATTAAGCGAGAGACTTGCTGTTGACTTCTGAGAGATGTGTTGAAGTCTTTAATGAAAAGGAAACCTCAAATTGTTCTCCTTCTGAGGTGAGCTAGCCAAGACTGGAGGCTGAAATTACATATTAAGAGGAGTTGTATTTCCAGTCCTGTAAGAAGAGAAAAAGGTGACGAGGAAAATGAGAGCAGCCATAATCACTGATCTCTATATTCAAAGCCATTAAAAAAAAAAAATCTTTAAAATTAGTGAGTTATCTTTGTCTGTAATAATGGTACACATGAGCAAACATCTTTTTACATGCTCTGCATTTCACTTCTGAATTGGATCCCCTGCTCCCACTCCCCCAGGAGAGCTGTACATACTCTGTCAACATTATGACAATACTTTGAGTATTTTGGAACATTTACTTTTACTAGCAAGCCTGTTGAATTCACACTAGGTAGTATCTGGATAGATGCTTTGTCCCAGCAGCCTTTGAAGAGAAATATTAACAAGGCTTGTGCATCCTACAGATGCTCATGACACTGCAAGGACACCCTGTACCTTCACAGGGTGG
>VZSC01018078.1:0-27498 GCA_013398225.1 Steatornis caripensis | reverse complement strand
GCGGCAGCAGGCGGGCGGCGGCGGCGGCAGGGCCAGCGGGCTGTCTGGAGCTGACAGATGGCTCCACGCCGCGGGGGTCTCCCGGGGAGGAGCCGTCGCGCCCCCGCTGCAGCTGCAGCTGCCCGACCGCCTGCCGTGGCCGGGTCTCGGGCTGCGGCTGGCGAGGAGTAGCGGCGAGGTACGAGGAAAAGCCCCTTACCTGTTGATTTTCAGGGCGAACGCCCTCCTGTCTGCGGCGGGTAGAGTCGCCATGCGGGACAGCAGCCGCGGGTATCGGCTGCCGAGGAGGCCCGACGCCGGCTGCACGCACACGAAGGGCGGCTTTATTTTATTTATTTATTTTTCTGAAGTGCATGCTCCAGGCTAAAAACCCGACGCTCTTCTGACAGTTCTGGGTGGCAACTTCCGCATTTCACCTTCCTCACCGAAATNCCGACGCCGGCTGCACGCACACGAAGGGCGGCTTTATTTTATTTATTTATTTTTCTGAAGTGCATGCTCCAGGCTAAAAACCCGACGCTCTTCTGACAGTTCTGGGTGGCAACTTCCGCATTTCACCTTCCTCACCGAAATCGGCCGGAGTGGGAGGGATCTGCCCCCGCGCACAGCGGGCTTCTCACCCCGCGCCGGCCGGCAGCGCCCAGCGCCTCTCCCCGACGGCTCCCGCGGGCTGCCCGCAGCCGGGCGCTGGCAGGGGGCAGGAATTTCACCTCCCTGTTTGACACAGGCGACCCCGCCCCGAACCGCCCGTGGATGTTTTGGAGGGGGAAGCGGCGGGGAAGGCAAGCGTTTAAGCGAGGGCAAGAAGGGGAAGGCGCCCTGTACCCGCGAACGCGCACAGCTGCGGAAATCCTTGCGCCCCCAACCCCTTTTCTTCTGGAAACCGCGGTGCCTGGGGGGCGAGCGCTGCTCTGCGGGGGCGGGCGAGGAGGCAGCGGGCACCGCTGGGCGCCAGACGGGCTCCGCGCCGCCCCCGGGTCCCGCCGCTCCGGCCCGTTCTTCCCCGGCGGAGCAGGCGCGGCCGGCGGGCAGGGCCAGGCGGGATGGGGCAGGGCAGGCCTGGGCAGGGCTGCTGAGGGCTGCTCTGGGCAGGGCAGGCCGGCGCCCACCGCCCGTCAGGCAGAGGACAGAGCCAGCGTTCTTCCTCCGGCCCCGCTGACCCAGGGATGGAGCTGTTCGGGCAGGCAGACAGCAAGGTGCAAGGTTCAGGCAGACGGCGAAGTGTAAGGCGCAAAGAGATGCCAGCTCTTTACCTGGGATGACATTTTCCCAGTATGCATGTACACCCAGGATACATGCTTCTCTTACCCCTAAACTACGTGGGCGTGTAAGGAAAACTCACACATAGCAACATCGGGTACCAGCTCAGCTGGGCACAAGGTGGGCCCCGCTTCAGTTCTCTTCTCTTGCACTTACAGCCCAACTTCTTAAAAAGGCCGTTTTTATGACGTTATCTTGTGGTTGTGTTACAAACTGATGTTTCCTGACTGGGATTTTTCTCTCGGTGCAGATTTCACTGCTGCTGCAGATAAGCAGAACTCAGACTTAATTTCAAAAGCCAAGCATGGCTTTTAATTTTTTTTTTTTAATTTTTAAGCCAAGCATGGTTTCTACAGGTGAATTCTGGGGTAACAGAGGCAATTCAGGTTTAGGTTGTCCTTTTTTTTTTAAATCCATGCCTTGATGGCATCATAAGGATTCCCCCACTGAAAAGCAGTCATAGCTTCTCTCTCCATTCCCAGTAAGCAGGAGGGTATCTAGAGGAAAACAGCATGATTTGAGGCAAAGAATGTAAGATTCTCAAACAGTAAAGGCCTAAAATTGTGCTACCAACAATTACCTCTTATTGGATTCGCCATTCATTTAGAGCACTGTTAATTATGGGTGGTCTCCAATATGAATGTTAACCCCTACGATCTTTGAAGAGCACTGGCTGTGTGCTCTGAGGTAAGCACAGAAAGGCTGAAGAGGTGAAAGACTTAACAAAAATCAGAAGTAAATAAAAAGAGTTGAAAATTGAAACAAAAATGGATAAATTTGGGGGGGAAAACCCCCAAGGAGTTACAGCAGAATAAGATCACAGACCTTATTAGTCTGAAAACTTCAGAAAAGAAAATACTAAAATCTACTATTAATAGAATGGTATTAACTAACAAACATTTGCTTTGGGAAGAACAAATTAGAGATTTTATTGCACGGAACTTACCCACCACAACCATCCTTTCTTTACGTCGTCAAGATAAATCTAAGGCCACTTACCTCCATGTAATTTGAACTTAGATATCACTTAGTTACAGATCACTGGTACATAACTATGATCTGACATGTGTTGGTGACAAGAAAACTCTTGAGTACCAGAGATACTGGCTGTGGCAAGACACTGCTTCACACCGCCTTTCTTCTTGTCTGCACCTACACGTCTGGTGAAAGATGGTCACTGCCTTCACAGCTCTCTTCAGTCCACGAACTGGCTGCAGTTTCAATAGATGTGTTACTGCTCTACAAAAAACTCCAAGCATGTGACTTACCTTCTGACAGGCAGCTGCAATCGCACTGTGTCAACAGTGGAAAGAAACAAGAAAAATGTATTTTTAAAAAATTTTATTAGACCCATGTAATTTAAATGGACACATCCATTTTTGAGAGCCTGATTTGAGACAATCAATGTTTGGTTTTTTTCCTGGATCAGTGGTATGCATTCTTACCTGCTCTACTTGGAGTTGAGGGCTTCAGCACCGCTGAAAGCTACACTTCCAAAATCCAGCTGAAATATTTTAACATCTTGGCCTTTCTAGTAGACTTACTCTCTTTGCTCTTACAGGAAATTGGTGGACAGAGGAGCTTCTTCTGTCCTATTTGCTTTTCAGAATTTTAGCTTAGAGATTAACGTAAACCATGTTCTCCTCAAGACGCCATGAAATAGCCACGAAATAAACACCAGAGGGTCTATTTTCTATGCTGTCTAGACTGCTGCAGGACACGCAAGAAACACTTCTTATGTATTCTTTGCACGTGTCAAGGTGGGCACTCTCATTTCCACCTCATTGTATCTTCTGTATAAAAGAAGGGAAATAGGAGGAAAACAGGTTATGCAGTTCTCCACTAGTACCATAGGTCTTTGCTATCACGCACAATTGTTTTCTGGTAGCTTAACCATGCATGGTAGATAACCTGTCACTAGAAGAGCTGCTCATCCACAGTAGGAAGTCGGGTCTTTTCTGTTTCCCAAACTACTGCTTCTGAAAACCATAACCATCCCTTCCATTGTTTAATTTCGAAAGCTTCCATGAAGTGCTTTGTCTCTGTTTCTAGCAGCTTAGATGCTAAGGAGAAAAGTAAGCAATGAAAAGAAAGCAGGGAGTTCGATTAACCATGCTGCACACTGTCTGATCATAGAGCCAGTAAGACAGCAGTGTTTGGTATTAGAGAGGTTTCACACCCATCTTTCTGTTCATGGTAAGTCCCACAAAAGGAATTGGGCGTTCGTCCTTTACTGAAGTGTGTGGTTGACTGGCCTTGGGCTGCTGTTTTTTGTTTGTTTGTTTAAGAGAGGAAGATGTTACTTCTTCTAGCCGTATCTCCGGAACTGCTAACTACTCAAGAGGAAACCACTACCTCATTTTTTATTGAAGCTACAAAAAAAAAAAGTCCAGGCTTCATCTTAACAGCTCATGTGGCATGAAGTAGGACCTTCCTTGATTGCCAAATCCAGCTAGCAGCAATCCAGTTAACATTTCAACCTGCACAAATACACACATTTACGAATGATACAACTATCTATTTTGCAGTTTCATACATTCTTGGTAAGCATGGGCAAAAGGGTTACTCAAAAATATTTTGTCACGTGAAGGAAAAAATGCCTGAGGAGACACACAAAAGTAAGGTTTCAGGGGGAAAAAAAGGAATTTTATCAAGAAAGTTTTCATGGCTTTAACTCATTGGAGTACTACCAGATGAGAAGTTGTAAACTGATTTTTTTAGACTCTGTTATCCAATTAAGTATTGTCAACAGTACCGCTCCATCTTATTGTTAAACACTATTGTTAGAATTCCTGAAACAAACAAACCTACTATATACAAGGTCATGAAGTCTAATCATGCCTTTAGAACAAGAATTAGAACAAGATCTTTCAGGTCAGGAGATTAAAAAAATGGTATGAAACCACTGAAGGCAGCACAAAATAAAAAGTGAAGAAAATAATGCAACTCAGAACAGACCATGGTTTTTCAAGCCTAGCTTGCTTGGATGGCAGAAGCTGTTGGTGGGTCTTGTGTAAGATACAGTAGAAAGCATGCTTTCATTCCCCATTTCATCATCCCCATCCTCCTGTCGCATACATGTGCATCCCAAACAGTGTTCCTAATCACCGCTGCATCACTTCAGCCTTAGAATCAGTCATAAAGCCGTGCTTTCCTCTCCTCTTTGACTTCAAATGCTCTCACCAATCTTTGGTCTTCCTCCTGCAACCTGACCTGGAGGTGGTGGCTCCATGGCGGTTGGTTGTTGTACCTGGGCAAGCTGAGGCGCTGCAGGCCCAGCCACAAAGAGCAGCTGAGTCGTGGTAACGACAGCACAGGTTGGGTACGAGCATCTGGGCAGAATGGCTACTGCTGGGTATTGTTTTGAACGAGTTTGTAAGCTGGAGTTGGGGAAATGCTGGAAGAGGCAATAATCTGCATGTCTACATGCCACTTACCAAAGGATTTTTTTTCTGTTAAGACATACATTTCTAAATATATTTTTTCTTAAAAATTAGCAGTCACTTCTCACCAGCAGTGGTATCTGTGCTGGTGGGAAGAATGCTATGCCATGATAGAGTATTACAGCATCACACCCACCATTAAACACAACTCTGTGGCCCAGGCTAGTCATGGATGACAAAGCCCTGCTGAAGCTTTAAGTGTCACCTGCCTATTTGTAGAGGGTGTACCTCTGATGCTCGACAAGCAACTGAATTAACTGTATGGGAGTTTTCTCAGTATCTTTTATAATGGTAAGCTTGCATCCTTGGCAAAATACATCAGCACTATATAACTTCAGTAATGAGTAACTGCTATCGGATTACGTCGTAAGAATATCTGGAGGTTCACACCAACAGGAAAATGGTGATGATCTCAGTACCTGCCAGCAACACACAATGGCTGTTAATGTTTGCTCATATTCCAACTTCCTACAACATCACTGGCTAGGTGAGTATAACGTAGCCAGTGCAAACAGACAATCTCTCCTCAAAGGAAGCTGGCACGCTGTCAACCAGTGCTCTTGCTGGCATAGATCGCAACTGTATCCAACAAAATCTAAGTGATTTATCAAAGTGTTTTAAACAAAAAATATTATATGAAATGTTTAGTAGGCTAAATCTCAGAAAAATAAGTGTAAATTTCCATTACTACTGATGTATTAAACAGATGGCAATGAAATACTGAACTTTCCTTAGAAAAAAGATTTAAACAGTATCCCTCCTAGGTTTAAGTTTCATTTCTGTGTTGGTGAAATAGGAGAAAGGGAACTTAGATCACTTTGCGGCCTTCTGTTTTTTCATAAAACACTTAGCACTAAGAAAAAAAAAAAGGCTACGTGAAAGCATATCTTCGTTTTCCATTTGTCTGTGCAAATTCCTCTGGAGAAATAAAAATGTTACTGGCCAGATCCTCAACAGAGTTTCTTGCAGAGACATGCTTGTTTGCTCTCCTTCACAGCAAACAGAACTTAAGCAGAGACAACACTGATAAAATTTTCCCTCACTGTCACCATCTTCTTACATACAATTAGGCAAATTGCTAGATGATGTATGATGATATTTAAATCCTGACCATAAGTCATACCTTCACTCTAATTATCTCTGTTTCACTGAGTTTCGCATCATAACAGGATATTGAGCACATAAGTCATAAAGAGCAGCAGTGTTAAAAAGCAGGTGTGCTGACTGAAGTAAGATCTTCCTTCTCTTACACGACATGTGAATAATGTGCATTCTTCAAAGAAAAAGTCCAGTTGTCAGGAGAAGCTGTCAATCCAAGTACAGATAAGAAAATAGAGATAGTTTAATATAGAAATAGTTAAACACAGGTAACAGGCAAGAAAGAAGTAGATGTACCCAAGGGAGTATGCAAATCATGCTAAAGTTATGCTTCTGCTTACCATCTTATAGTTTGATATATACGTGGGCCTGCTCAACAGCTACTGTGCTGATCACAAAACTGAACTGTTTCTGTATTGTTTTGCAGACTAACTATCATTCAGAAAATGCGGCATCATTGTATGAATTTGCAGGACAATCCCTTTCTTTGTGATGCTGAACTACATTGTACTATATGGATTAGTAGTACCATAAAGGAACCCGCTTCTCCAGCAGCCATGATGCTTTAAGACTGTTATATTCTGCATAATATTGAAACTCCAATGATTTTCTTTTCCTCTTGTTTCAATCAGGTCATGCTCCCCCTGCTACTGTATCAGGAATCAGTAAGCTGCAATGCTCTTCGGTGCATTCTCTTCCTTACTTCCACGGATCTTACAGTCGTCTTCCCCAATTCTCCTCAAAAAGCCCTAAACACTTTTGTCCATCATCAAAACTACTCTGAAGCAAATGGCTTTGCTTGCACTGAGATCTTCAGTATTTGGGAAGGGACTAGCCTCTTTCAATTGCAGCCACCAAAGTAATAATTAAATACAACTTCCTGTACCCATCAACGCTTTACTGCTTTCTGTTGTATGTCTGGCCTACAAATCCCTTAGAATAAAACATTCCAACTGTACTGCCCAGATTTAGGTTTGCTGGGCTCATTTTAGCCACCACCACAATAAAACATGCAGGTTTCACATTTACCTTTACAAAGTAGGCTTTATTACACAGTTCAGTAGAAATGCAAAGACAGTTACTACTTAGAGCAAAATTCTAGTCTTTGAATGTAAACTTTAAAGAAACCAAAAGGAAACCCAGAAACCACAGTATTTATTTTAGGTAATTTTGTTTAAAAGAAAAATAATGATCAGTATCATGTGAACTGATGAAAAGCAGAACAGCTTAAAGAAGCAGGACATCGGCTTTTTCTTCCCCAATACCAGATGTCTCACTGACATGCAAATGAAATTTCAGTATTACAGTCTACTTTTTGAAGGTCAACTTACAGCCTTTTGTATGCTTTGTGATGCCGAGCTGCTAGTTCCCAACACCTTTCTGATTCTGGCTTCCTTTACCCCACAGCTTTCTGGCAGTGAAAAGTCTTAAATTTTTGCTTAATCAACCGCTTAATAACAGAACTATGTAAAGCTAAGCAGTCTCAGGACAGCAACAACATATACCATCAGTCAGGGTTCTGACAGACACAGCTTTGAAAAACCGATCAGGTTTTTCCTTGAAAACAGGATGTCATACAAGGGGCTGGCCCGAGTGGCTGAAACAAGAATGCAGAGAGATGCATTTCAGCCATGTATTGGTCCCAAAACTCTACAAATCAACAAACTGTATACTTATACCCTATAATGAATGAATGAGATTTACTGCCTTCCTCAGTTAAGGGAAGTCAACAACTGATTCTTGTCAGTTACTCTTATTTACTCAAGATACCTAAGCCTGTCACCTTGCTAAACTGAAAAGTTTCATGCTTGTGCCACGGCTGACATTCCACAGAGCTGGCAGAAGATTTGTAGTGTAGGACGACATGGGTTATTTTAACTGCAACCAAAGCAAAAAACTGTTTCTCTCACAGATCAAGATTTTAATAGTTTGCTTTTCAACTTCTTATCTGGACAATCATGTAGCTATAGGTATTTCTATTGTAATAAATACATTTGCATCTCTAAGGACAAGCTGAATTAATGGATTATGTAAGTTGTTTGATAAATTTTTTTAGACTGGAGTTTTATGTGCTTGTTATAATCAGAATGACTAAAGTAAAAGCAAGTATTTAGAGTGGAACATAATAAAATATCATCGGTATTATGGGAATGTATTAGCCTACACAAGTATAAGGAGATTCAAGGATAAATACCAAGTATATTTACTGCCATACAAGCCAAACAAACATACAAATGAGATAAAGCCAAACATTCTTTATCGGTCTGTACTCTAACCTGTGTTACCCGACCTTATACGGAGAGCAGAGAACCACATCTCAGTTTTGAGGAGTATGCGTATGTGAGCACGCATCAGGCAAATCTCCCCTTCATGCCTCCCCCCCTCCGAATACTACTGCATTTACACCTTTTGACATGTAGAAATGGAAGGTGTATTACTGGCTTGCCAAACCTACGGTCCACAAAAACCTAGGGAGTTCACAGCACTGTTAAAGTTAACCATCGATACGTCTTGTACACGTACGCGCCTCCTCACAACATCTAATGGAAACCAGAGACAGCTAACATTCAATTTGTGGCTTAATGTTATTTGGGTATAAAGACAGCACATCCACCTCGCACGTTTGCCGGCCAGACCGGGACGTCATTTCAGCATTGTCGGCGGGTCAGAACCGACACTGCTGTTCCTGAGACTGGGCCGAGACGGAGTGGTGGACGGGAGTACCCGGCCCCCGACCGCCGTGCCTCACGGCAGGGGGGGCCGCCGCCATCACCCACCTCGGCGCTCACACCCGCCCGACGTTAACGCCCGGCTGCCAGCGCGCGGGGTACCACCGCACGCCCGGCCACGCCCCCCACCCCGCCTTCCCGCCTGCTGCGCCTGCGCGGCAGCGCGCGGCTGGAGGCCGCCCGTGAGGGCCATGGCGCACGCGCAAAGGGGAGGTGCTGCGGTAGGGCTGGGTGCCGTGGCGCATGCCCCGACGTGCGTCTGAGGCGGTGCCGCCCGCCGGGCCCGGCGCGGCCCGTGACGTGAGGTGCGGGACGTGACGTGCGGGACGTCACGCGGCGTGAGGCGGGCGCTGGTGAGACGTCGCTGGCGCTCGGCCGTGGGGGGAGCAGGTGGAGAGGGAGCGCGGGAATGCGGCTGAGGGGTGAGCGGCCCCTCGCGCCCTCCCCGTCTGGTACCGGCGCATCGCCCGCCCCCGAGCCTCCCTCTTCCCTCGCTGGGGCCGGCTAGGCTGCGCCGAGCGGCGGGGGCCCGCGCTCTCATGGAGGACGAAGACTGCCCCGAGCTGGTCCCGATAGATGCCAGCGGCGCGGAGGAGGCCGAGTCCGGCCCCGGCAGGAAGATCCCCGTGACGATCATCACGGGCTACCTGGGTGAGGAGACGCCTTCCCCGCTTCCCCGCCGGCGGCGTGCCGCGCGTCCCGGCCCGCTCCCGCCCGTGGGCGTCGGTGAACCCCTGAGAGAGAGGCTAGGCTGCGACGGGGCCATGCGCCGCGGGCGCGGGGGTGCCCCGGCGGGTCTGACAGCAGCCTCCCTGTCCGCGAGTCGGGCGAGTGAGCGAGGACCTGGTGGCATGGCGGAAGGGCGGCCTTCGCGCTGCTCCTCGGCGCTTCGCCGCGTTTTCAGCGCCGCGTCCCCGCGCCGCTGCTAGAAGGCGCGGTTCCATTTACATCTACGGAACGGTTGTGAACGGCTGCACGAGCTCCTGTTGCTGCTTTTACCAGTCTGTTTTCAGGGTTGGATTTGTTATGGTCGTGTTTCTGCCGCCTAATGTCAGAAAAGTCTAACGTATTTGTCTCAGTTACATGCAAACTGAATTGCAGTCTTACAAATGTAAGGTCTGGTTTCCCTCTCTTAAACCGACAGAGTCATTGGGAGCTTCAAATACAGTTAAATCCGGCAAACGTCAGATTAAATGTAGGATCGCCAGCAGTGTTATAGAAGTTGTAACTTTGTACTGCATCCTACTCTCTCAAAAAATCCTGAGGGCAGGGAAGTAAGGTTGCTTTACCAAGTTCCCCTAGTTATGATCCTGTGCGAGGGATGAAACTGTTAGTAATGTGGTATTACTGAAGTTGTGAACACTCTGCTTAACAATGCCTCCCGTCAGGGCACTTAGTAGCACATCAGTGATTACTGAGCACAAAAGAGCTGGTCAGAAGAACCATTGGGAGGGAGAACAATAAGTGCACCTTTTGTTGAGAGAAACATGAAAATGTGTTTTTGAGAAAAAGTCTGCCAGCTTGTAGGGGACTTCTAAATTTATCAAGCGCTGACACTTAGTGAATGGAAAACTATGGGTTTTTTAAAACTGAGATTTTATGTGCCTACCCCATTTGACCATGGGGTCAAATATCTACAAATCAATTTTTACAATGTTATAATAGGATGCAGGATACAGGAATGAAACGTCATATTCCAGAAGAGATCAGACTGTTCTGAAGTGTGCATGTGTACAACAGTATTTGCTTTTTGTTTGAAATTTTTAGCTTTTTTTTAATATTCTAATAGAAATATGGTCTGTGTTCTAGGAGCTGGGAAAACAACTCTGCTAAATTACATACTGACAGAACAGCATAATAAAAGAATAGCAGTTATTCTGAATGAGTTTGGAGAAGGTATGTAAACGTGCAGAAATGTGGTTTTTTTGAGCCATAAAATGACAAGTATTGTAGTTTTAAATCCATTACTAAAATTATTGACATACCTCACAGGCTTCAGGCGGGCAAGAAGTCTTTTGGCTGGTGTTCATAAAATAATGCTATGCATTAATCTGTTTGGTACATAGAGTCCCTCAGAATTAAGTAAATGAATATATGACCCTGTTAGGAGTGCTGTACCTCCATTTGTCCTACTCCATTTCAAGCAAATGGAAATTAAAGCAATGTGTTGGTAGATAAACTTTTTTCCCTTCCCCTTCCCCTCCCCTCCCCCTCCCCCTAAAATAAAATGTATAGACAGAGCCTTTATTTGTCATGGAGGTAGAGGCCAACTTCCCTTTCTTTTAGCAAAGTTTGTGGCATTTAGGCTGTACTTTCATCCTCTGGGGTTTGGTCTTTGTAGAACAAACTTGACTTTGGCTTTTAAGTTTCTCATAAAATGGAAAACACTAATTTCTAAAGAACACATCAGAAACATGGTCTCAGAGGAAAAGTAATATAATCTGAGAGTAAAAATGTGTACCAACTGGAATCTTTCCTATCTCTTTTGCAGGCGCTGTCACACAAATTTGTAGATTAAAATTATGGTACTACTTGTATTTCCAGGAAGTGCCTTGGAGAAATCCCTGGCAATCAGTCAAGGGGGAGAACTGTATGAAGAATGGCTGGAGCTCAGAAATGGCTGCCTGTGCTGTTCAGTAAAGTAAGGAAGGACTATTGCACAAGTTCTTACAGTGGGGTTTGGGGAAATTGAGGAAAGGAGAAGGCATCCTGTATTTGATTTCTAAAATGGATGGTAGTATTCATTGAGAATTCTGTTGTCAGATAAAACTAGAGTTGGAATTTGGGAGATTGAAATTATTTTCCTTTTGCTGCCTTACTGGATTTGGACTTAGTGCCTTTCAGAAAAATAAATACCAACTTACACACCATCCGGATATCATAGGGTGGGGAGCTCTCCCTCTTCTGTCAGTATTATGTGTTTTTATACACAGACCTAAAGATTCAGGGAGGCTGGAACTAGGACTTAAGTTTCCTAATTTCCACATTAAATACCTGCTCTGTGTTTCTTTCTCTGTATGTTGGTTAATGCTTGAATACTGTATACCTCAGAAAGGGTGGAGGGAGAACCTTTTGGTCACCTAATGAAACACAGTATTCCAAATTGTGAGCTGATGGTCACATTAAAAAGCAGGAGTGTATTTGTTTCTTTGACATGTTTTTACCCTGTTTGTTTGAATGCTGGATTATTTGTGCTAAGTTTGTAATAAAGATAATGGCCTGTTCCTCCTGAAAACTTGGAAGAACTGGTCCTGTGTCTTAAATTGGGATAGTAAGTGGAAAACAGAATACCTTACTGCATTGTGTTCTACAGGGATGTGAGGAATGCTGCTGTTGCTTCTGTGTTTTATATACATTGGTTTCTTACATAAAATGCTATACGTTTCTGCTTCAGGCTGACTTAATCAGCTGAGATTTAAGTAAGTGGTGCATCTTAATTTTGTTGTAGGTGAGGTGGGAAGGCAGTAGAACACACTTCAGTTCCCCTGTCCCCCTCCATACATGCCCTTTCTTCTTGTGATCTCATCTGCCAATCCAAATAGTTACTTATTTACACAGTCCTACTGGGCTTTACAGGATTTTCAGTGTTTGAAAACAAATCTGTATTTAAATCACCTTTATGCCTATTGAGAGTAGGCAAATACTATTTTTAGACTAAAATGAAACAGAAAACTACAATTTGCCTAATACTAGAACAGCAGCTTGATGACTGAATTTTCAATGTAGGCTGTAAGTCCTGACTCAGGACTTTGCTTTGATGGTACTGACATTGGGTTCTGCATCAGAAGATAGATGTTTATACATGTTTTAATTTGTTTTCTCTGTTCTCAGGTTTAATTGTTTCTTCTTACAGGGACAATGGTGTGAAGGCTATTGAGAACCTGATGCAAAGGAGAGGAAAATTTGACTATATATTGTTAGAAACAACTGGTTTGGCAGATCCAGGTAGTTCACATTATGGTTTTCATAACCATGATAATTATTCTCTTTTTATGAAGTGCTTATTTGCTCACCAGTCAGTTCACTGTGCAGAATGTAACATAAAGTGCTGAGTTGTCAGGCACATGCTTTGATTGCTGTATAGACTAAAACAGAGTTGGGTAAGGTGCAGAAGCAGGGTTGTGGGTGGGGTTGTGTGGTTGGGTGTTTTTTTTTGAACGTGCTCTAAATTGACTCTGAAGCTTAACAGAAATACAGTTAAAGTGTATTTCTGTCAAGAAAAGACACTGGACTTGGAGAAGAGGAGCACACTCTGAAACTCGTAGTTTTCAGTAGGCTTTTGTTGTTTTACATTTCTCCTTCTAAAGTATAAATTAAGAGCATCTAATGTATTGGTACATTGGTTGTGATAGGCGTTATATTTTGTGAAGTTATAAAATACACTGCAAAACAGACTAATACATTCTTCTGGTAATTACAGAACAATAGATATTACAAATTCCTTCTGTACTCTTTAGTGATATTTATTATAAAAAGGCATTTAAACTTGAGCTCATGTTAGTAATAGCTGTCTAAAACAAATTTCTCTGAACCGTCTCAATTAAACATGTGTTGTTGATCAAGAGTGGAGGAAATTCTTGTGAGAAATTCAGTTATTTCCTGTTTGGGAGACTGACACTTTCCAGCTCAAAGCTAAATGGTTGTCAAGGTAAAGTATTTTTCTTCAAAAGAAAGGACATTGATTTGGCTTGTGTTACACACAAATTCTATTTGAGTCAAATTGGAAAACTGTTAAGCTTTTTGGAAAAAAAAAGTCAATAGATAACAGAAAAACATTAGATGTTGTTGTTCTTGCTATATCTTGCATGAGCAAGCACTGTGAACAACTGACAGGTATTTGGTCTTGATACAGAGTGATGTTTGGAGGACTGCATCTTGAGACTTCAGGTGGACAGTTTTGAGTGTTAGAATGGGTTGGGTTAATGATTTTTTTTTCCTTATATGCTTAATACTCTTAGCCTGCCAGTAACTAAGGATCTGATAATTGTAAAAAACAAGGAGTGTCATTGCTGTCAGCTCCTCCTGTGTTTCTTGTTATGGCACTGATATATGTTAAACCAGTTTGTTTCACAACAAATTATGGTTACTTTTCTAAAAATTTAAATATACAGCACAGCTACAGTTGCTAGAATCCATTTTAAAGGGCCATTTTAGCAGCAAACAGAAATAGCATACCCTAGGCCACGTGTAGTACACAGGTATCAGGTCACAGATTCCAAGCCCTTGAAAGAATGTGGTCCCAGTTGTCCAAATATGTGCAGATTCTTTTTGCTCAAGACTAGTCAGTTTAGCATGTTCCATTTTACATTCTGAAGAAATACAAATGACTCTCCAGAGAAGAGAGGGTGCTACGTGTTTCATTGAAGCACCTCATCTGGATGGAAATTCAGTGGATGATAAGGCTTAGCATGTAAAAAATAGTAGAATTGTGTAATTGTAGAATAATTCAGTTGGAAAAGGTGTTAGGAGGTCTTTGATCCAACCTTCTGCCCAAAGCAGGGTCAGCTATAAGGCAGTACCACGTTGTTTGGGGTATCAAGTCATATATCTCCGTCCTCTGAGGATAAACATGACACAATCTCTGACGGAATCACAGAATGCTAGGGGTTGGAAGGGCCCTCTGGAGACCACCCAGTCCAACCCCCTTGCTAAAGCAGGTGCCCCTAGAGCAGGGTGCACAGGAATGCGTCCAGGCGGTTTTTGAATATCTCCAGAGGAGACTCCACAGCTTCTCTGGGCAGCCTGTGCCAGGGCTCTGTTACCCTCACAGTAAAGAAGTTCCTCCTCATGTGCAGGTGGAACTGGCTGTGGTAAAGTTTGTACCTGTTGCCCCTTGTCCTGTCGCTGGGCACCACTGTCCAGGCAACCTGTTCCGTTCCTGCATGGTGAAAAAACATTTATCTGGTATATGTGGTCTGAACCTCTCTTACTTCAACTTATTACAGTTGTATCTCAACCTTCTGCCGCAGCCTGGCTAAGTCTTCTCAGTGGCTCACCTGAAGGTACCAGGGAGGCTGCTTTTAACTTTTCCCAGAAGCTGTCCTTTCATGCATCTGGAATTGTGAGATTTTTAAAGCTTTTTGTAGTCACAGCTGTTGATGTGTACACAAGTGTAATGCTTTATTAGCTGTTGTTAGATCAGAAGTGTCATTGGGCATTTGACATCTATGATGCTTTCTGAGTTTGGATGAGCGGAATTTCAAGTACAGCACTACAAATAGAATTTTTCTATGAAATGTTTGGATATTGATAGTTTACTGGAAAATGTCAATTTTGCAACTAAATGTACTGCACTTCTTAGGAGCTGTGGCCTCCATGTTCTGGGTTGATTCTGAGCTGGGAAGTGACATCTATCTTGATGGTAAGAAGTGCAAGCTTCTTTACCAACATACTGGCATCCCATATCTGGATTTAGTGTAATGTATCCTTATAATTTAAGGCAAGGTTTCAGAAGATGTTTGAAATACATGGTCTGGGTTATCACATCCCCGAATTTGATGCTTGTTTATCTACTTGGTGAGCTGTCTCAGCTTGTGAAATCCAACAAAAGTTGTGTAATTTTTTGCTAAGGAACCAGATATGGAGAGATCTTGATTGTTGTGTAATGTGGGGAAAAAAACTCGTTAGTTAGATGTCATAAAACATTATTTAGGAGTAGTATTATAGCTCTCGTTACTTTTTTTTCCCCCAATGCAGTGTTTCCTAAATTGTTTCGTTTTTTCTGAACTCTTATTCTGGACTCTCCTGCCTTTTGTTTTCTGCCTTCTTTGCCTATTGCACTCTATTAGCTCTAGTGCTGCGTTGCACTAAAAATACGAGTTTACTATAATGTAAATCATCACTGTATGTAGTTAAAGAGCATGTTGAATGTTGATTTTTTTTTTAATGTGGGAAAACACTGTACTTTTTGACTTACAAAAAAAAAAAATTCCTATGAACACTTTTGTCAGTCTGTAAAATACCCATCTACCCAACGAAACATTTGGCTGAACAGGAAACAGCTTCCTAAGTTTCTGCACACCTCTCTGCCAATTTGCTGCTGTGGAAGAAGGAGGAGGTGGATACCTTGTAGAATTTCTCTCACCTGGTTTGGTAGACATTTTTTTACCACAGGCAAGAGTAACAAGAAGCTAATTAGGTGATGAGTCTAATGTTCAGATACACTGGAAGCATTGAAAGTATAGTAAGTTGTAAATGTGTTGTTACTGTTGTTTCAGTAATCATACAGGAAGTTTAAACGTTGTTAAATTGTTAGCTGCTTTTAGCACATTTCTATTCCACTTTAATGTTCTCTTTTAGGTATTATATCTGTTGTTGATGCAAAGCATGGATTGCAGGTAAGTTACTGCATTTGTTACATGGTTTAAAAGTGCAGTATCAGAACAACTATTGCAATAATGTTCATTCAAATGAATTATATTTTTACAATTGCTTTAATTCTTATGATAGGTGAGGATGTATTTCAGTTGCTGTGGTACGTTATTATTATATTTTGAATGGGAACAAGGAAATACTGATACTTATAGGAATTCAGGTTCTTACCAACGCAGCAGCATGTCTACTAAGAGTTGTCAGGTTGCTATGTACTTTATGCCTTCTAGTTTCTATAACTTCACTCAGGAATCTTGGTTGTATCCAAATAGGATTTGGATTACTGTGAAGCAATGGATAAATCTGTTTTACGGAATGTCATTGGTCCATGTTCCTTGAAAGGAGAGGAGTAGGAACAGACCTCTAATAACAAGTGTGGTAACAAGTGAGTTAGGGCTCAAATCAGAAAAGGTGCTAATGTAATGGCAACTGTGGTAAGGAGAGATGAGAGAGACGGGTATCTAGGTACCATTTCAGATTAAAAGATTACTTCATTACGTGGAAGGGGACAAAAAAGACCAGGTATTAGAGTAACCTATATAAAATGTAATTTAAGAACATACCTGTGGAATAGTTCAACTTTATTTGCAATAGCTACTCAAAGATAATTATTCAGAACTTTGTAACTTAGAAAGTGACTGCTTTGATTAGGTATTGATTTTGCAAGATTCAAAATAAGTGATGATAAGAAAAGACACCTTCATGGTTTAAAAATCTCATTCTGTGAAAGTGTTTTTAAGTATCTCTGTATTTTAGAATGGCTACAAAAAGCTGAGAAAACTGAAGAATATTGGTTAAAAAATAAGGAAGTGATCGCTCCTTTTTAAGATATGATTTTGTTTGGACTGTGGGTTTCTTGTTTCAGTTGAGCTGATCTAACAGCTGATTTACCAAAAGGGGGCAGCCCTGTCCTCATTTTGTGTTGTACCGAGGTGGAACTAGCCTAATGCCATAGCAAGTCAGTTTGGCGAGTTAAGCCATCCTGTTTTGCAAGGACTTTTGCTGAGGAGATGGAAGAAGAATGAGGGGAAGAGGCTGAGATCTGGTGTGCCCTTTAAAGCAGGAACCGACTTTCAAATCAGCTCTGCTATCACAAGAAGCCACAGCATATCTCAAGCCAGCCTCATTTTCAACTGAGTGCCCTTATACTAATTCAGATGTGTTTTATTACTTGCAAAAATGTGTTTCTGTCTTCATACGATGCTGATTTATTGGCTTGAATCAAATATAATTGTGTTGCACAGAGCAGCACTGAATTATGATTGTTTAAAAATAATTTTTTTAATATTCAAACTTTCGAATAATATGTCAGAAGCAACACAAAAATGTTTTGAAACATTCAGCTTTTCTGTGCATTATTATCTTTGATCGCTTGCTGGAAATTCTTACACTGTTTAATCGGTAAGCCTGTATGACACTGACATCCACTCAGAATAATAGAAACTTAAGACTTTCTCAGTTATATACCAGGTAAATAACGTTTGCTTTGTATAAAAATCTTGCTAACTTACGCAGTTCCTCTGGCTGCAAAGCTTGACCTGAGCAGCTGTTCGCGATTTAAAGAATTCTGAAAGCCATACAGGTAATGACATTGAGATAATAGGCAGCAATTTAAGGCTGTCATGCTTCAAAGAACTAACCCATCACAAGAAAAGCTGACAAATAGTAAATAATATGTGACCAGTGAGCCAAACTGAAACTGAAGTGGTAATTGATGTAGCAGGCTATCACTTTAATGGATTTGTCACCCAGCAATCTGAAATACTCTTTTTTTTTAATCATGGGCAAACAGTTGGACATCTTGAAGTGGTGGTTCTCTGTTTTCAGGACTTGACATCTGCGCTACTGGTGTTGTCCATTTCAGGGCAACAAATCTGACAACATTTAATTCGATAGAATTAATACACAGAGGATTGCAAAGAAAAGGTCAGAGGAGAGTTTTCTTCCCGGTCATGCTGTTCTTATGCTCTGCTTAGATTGTGCACAATCAGAAAATAGTTTTTTTTCTTTTTTCCCCAATGACAATTTCCCATGACAATTAATTCCACTTTGATTTCGTATTCTTGTGTCTTTAAAATCAAATTTTGAAATAGTATTCCTGGTACACTTAGAGTTGATGAGGGAATGCACAGGACTTTCTAATCTTCTCAGAGATGTCAGGCATAAGAGATGAGCTCCTACTAATACTACAGCGCTACCATAAACTTTGGTTGCCTCCACGTGTCTGTGATGCTTCTCTCCTGGAGATTGCTGCCTCCATGGCAGGGTGGGCAGAAAATAACTTGTAGCTGAACCTTTGCTGCTTCAGTGCAAAGTCTGTTCTGCCTGAATATTGATGGAAGTAAGGCTTCATGTTGCTAAACTTCGTGCTGCTGCTTGAGATGCAGGCATTTTTTTTCCCCTTCCACTGATTCTGTGAGGACATTAGCTTGGGCAAGCAGGTAGAGCACAAAGCTGCGGCTGGTTAAGGTACTAAACTCCTGCAGCATGACCAGAAGCTGCTGCTGTAGTCAATGCTGACTGACTCTTCTGCCCAGTTACAGCTTGAATAGACCACAAACACTGATGTTGCACAGGCTTGCCAAGGCGTAGTGCTTTATTCATACAAACCCAGAAAAAGAGTTATGAATTCTTACTACATAAGTACAGTTTGTCAAATCTCAGAGAAAAGGAGTGTGCAGTTATGTATATGAAATTCTGTAGTGCAAGCCTAACGATCTTTAACAGTTAGTCAACATCACACTCATTAGAAAAATGACTGTACTTTCATTTTTTTGGCTATGTTTTTCCATGGTTACTGTATGTCATGGTGACTTTTTTTACTTCATAAATCTGAAAAGTAATTAAAAATAAATACTGTAATACAGTTTTCCAGCTCTTTAGCATTCTAGTCGTAAAGTTCATGAAAGGATGAGGGTTTTCATAAAACAAATTACAAGCTTCTGAAATGGTGGATGTATAAATGTACTTTGTCAGGATCATTTTATAGAAAAATTCTAGATGCCATCTTCCTAAATACCTTGTTGAAAAATATACCTCGGCTTTATTGGTTTTGACTTCCTTTAACTGCAAATGAATTTAAATGTCATTTGAATATGCTTAATCCAATTGTTCTATTTTTTGTCTAGCATTTGACAGAGGAGAAGCCAGAAGGTCTTGTCAATGAAGCATCTCGGTATGGATACATAAATTTATTTTATATATCACAGTTAGGAACTGTGCTGTGTAGAAGTTCATTAGAAATGACTTCTTTTTCTTTTATAAAGCTTTTGTCTCCTTCTTTGCTTTTAAACCAAGGTAGATCAGTGTAATGAGGTGGAAAATAGAAAAGTGACTTCATGCTGCATTTGGTCTTTTTGCTGAGATCTGGCTTTTCTAATACATATTTTAAGAGGGATGGAGTTTTGCAGAAGTGAAGGAAGACAACCTGTGTTGAGGGGAAGAAAGAATTGCATGCTAGAATCTACCAGATGCTAGAAGTAGAATTGGAAATACAGGAATATTTTTTGCTAGATATGGAGCTGCAATTAGTAAGGGTAACTGTAACAATAGACCTGTTCATAAAGCAGAGGGGCTTCAAGTATGATGTTGGAAAGCATATATGCAAGAGGAATAGGGGCTTGTGAAGTTCATAAATTACAAAGCACTTCAGATTAGATTCCTTTTTTTTTTTTTTTAAAGAACAAAACCAAAAAGATGCCCCAAAAACTAGCAAGCCTTTGTAGCTTGGTAGACTCGTTTTATGGCACAAAAGAGCACCTCAAGAAGACGGTAGGACTGTAGTCATACTCTATGATGTTCTAGTTTGATTAATGCTTGCCTTTCTGTACTAACAATGCTCATACTATTTTTTGGTGCTATGGGAGAGATGGTGTTTCTGCTTTACAGAAGTAGTATTTGTTCATGTTGTCTCTCTTTTTTTTTTTTTTTTCCCCTTAACGCATAGGCAGGTTGCATTAGCTGATCTTATAATCATCAATAAAACAGATCTGGTTTCAGGGGAAGAACTGAATAAAGTCAGAACATCTGTGAGGTATGAAACTTGGTATAATTGTAACACTGTACTGGCTCGGGTTATTTTTATTTAAACATAGTTACTTCTCTCTGTTAATGCAGAAATTAGATCTCAAGATTACACTGACAGAAATCATTAGCTCAGCAGGGAAAAAGACTGCCCCTTTCTAAAGGCATTTCAGGACTTCCGTGTGCTTACACAAGTTTAGCAGTTTTTAAGTCTATGTAAGATTTGATGTTACTTAGTAAGGACAGGCCTTTGACTTAAGTGTCCATGTTCTTATATTTTTGAGCAGGTGTTCCCATTTTTCTGAATTGGCATCAGGGGAAAAAAAATCTGCTAGTAGATATGAGTTCACTAGTAAATACAAAGATTTATGGAGGAAGTCCCAAATAATGGTCGTGGGTGTAGAAACACCAATGGTCTGAATCAAATTAGTGACCAAAAGCTTGTCTCATGTTTTTCTATCAGTACCATGATAGCCAAAATGAAACATTGGAATTTTGAAATTCTTTAAACTCTTAGTGGTTTGAATTCTAAAAGTAAATATGCTTAGACCCAGCAGAGTGTATCATGAGGAGTCTTGCACAGGAAAACACTATTCTGACTGGTAATATTTTGTTGTCAGAACTGGCGAAGCTTCTCAGCCCTTACTTAAGGTATAAAAAAATCATAAAAATGAAGTTTTGTTGGGGTGTCTGTTACTTTGTTCAACAAGTCGATACGAGAGTTGAGGTTATTGTTGTGCTATTTCTCATGCTGCTTTCCATGGTTAAGTTGCTCAAGCAATGTATTATGGTTGCATTTTCATCTAACTTCTGATTTTTCTATTCTATTTTAGGTCCATAAATGGACTTGTTAAAATTCTGGAGACACAAAGATCAAGGTATTAAATGGCCCCTATTACTAGGTACCAGATCCTGCTTCTTTTGTGTTGGTTTTAAGTATGCTATTAGATCAGTTTGGTTAAACTATGAAATTAGAAATATTTAACTCGGTATTTATTTTACTAGTAAGCATTTAGATAAAGGAATTTTTTTAAAGACATGAAGATACAGTTTTCTTTGTTACAGTTCACATTGTACGCTCTAATGTATAACTAGTTTAAAAAAAATCACTATTAAGATTTAACTTAGTTTACAGAGCTTATCACTAGTGGGTTTTGTTGGACTTTGCAATATAACCATAAATATTTATTTACATAAGAAGTGGATTTTACAAAGACTTGGACATTAATTTTTCCAAAACTTGCGTTTTGTTCTAAGTTTAATATGAATATGACTTTCGATTACTAAAGTTGCATTTTAGTCATGTTGCCATTTATGAAGTAACAGCATTTGTAAAGTTCCTGAAAAGTGCTACTATAGGTGTAGTTTAATTGGCATTAGCATATTCCAAAAATGTAGCAGATTTTTAAGGTAGTGTTATAGGTGGATATTCAATGTTTCTTATAATTTGTTAACCAGATCTTGTAAGGCCAAGTGTATCTGAGCTAATCATTGATCACATGCACTATAATTCTTTTTTTCTGTTGTGTCAGTGTAAAGATTTTACTCACAATGGCAGTGCAAAGGAGTTTGTAAGATGGAAAATGAATTGCGTTGTTTTTTCTATTTTTCATTGAAATTTTGCCTCAGATTTCTTCTTTAATGAGGAATTAAATGGAAATGGTATTCCCGGGTACGTTAGCAGAGCAGTGTATCTTTCAGACTGGTAGGTCTGATTTGTGTGCTATTAAATCAATTATTTGACTGTATTGTGATAAATGCTTCCATAATACAGGTTCCTGTTTTAAGCAATTTTTGAAGGGAAAATAGTAGACATAATCTTAGTAAAGTATACTTGTCTTTTTAAAGTTATTGTCAAATGTGATTGGAAAGCATAGAGAAAAATATATGCTGTTGTTGGCTGATCAGATAGGATCAACAAGTGACTGTAGGATATGTATCTTATTTAGTAACCCAGGGTTTTGAAGATGGATGCTTATCTGACTTCAATCTAAAGGTCAGCTCAGTTTACATTTCGAAAAATGTTAATCTTGTTAGCGTTTCTATTGACTTCAGGTTATTTGAAATTCTAGCTGCAGTCTGATCCCTGGAAGTTTTATGCCCTGCTGTTGAATAGTTGCACTATGAAAAGCATTCTCTTTAGTGACTATCACATTAGTTTAATAGGATTATTCTTATACTGTTTTCATTACTTTGTTCAAGGAGGAAGGTGAATTGTTCAAGTAGCTTTGACAGCTTCATGTTCCGTTCTTGTTAACTTGCAACTTTTGTTGAGGAATGCTTAGAACAAGAATGAACAATGTTATATAGGGGATCATAAATTCTGTTACTGAGAGGTATTTCATATTGATTGATTTATTGCTCTTTGAGGGATCCTTGGTAAATAATTCGTCTTAAGTCAGTATGTGTCTCTTACATAAAAACTTGTTTTCTTGAATGGATTTATTGTCATTTAGGGACTTTTGTTCGAAACAGCAAGTGTGGATGAACTTGTGAGCAGTTCTGATAATCAAGCTTTTATAATGTTCACCAGCTTTTTTGATATGTTAAAAGTTTTAATGTGTAAATAGTCATTCTAGATTCTGCTGCAAAATTTTAGACTTTTGTTAATTTGCCCTATTCTGTAAAGTCAGTATGATTAAGTTAGTATTTCATAAAGTTGGGTTGTGTTAGAATAATGCTACTGGTATTTTTATCTGTCTGTAGATGGAGATGAGAATGTTCTGGTCACTCCAGGTTAAATTTAACCAAGATTTTACTCTGATTGTAAATCTTGGATATCTACTCATAGCTAATTCTACAGTATTCAAATTTAACTATCTTTTTGTTTTTGAGACCTCTGTTATTTACAGGTTTCGTAACCTCTATGCAGTGTGATATTTCTTTATGTAATGTATGCACTTTTGAGTGCAGCATGAAAGATTGAAAGGCAAAAGAAGAGCAAATATTGCAAAGTGATAGACTTGCAGATACATGATTGCAGCATTTCCGTTTCCTCCTGTTTAGTAAACTTTTGGGAGCATGATATTAATTTTTAATATTCTAGAACTTATATTATAAGAAATGGTTTAACTTTGCCACAGAATGGGGAAGAAAATCATGAAGAATGATGAGGGCTTAGGAAAACACTTGTATGAAAAAGACTTGCAATGGATTGCTCCAGCTGAAATCAAAGAAGTAACAACGTGATGGTTTTACTGAGAACAAACAGTGGTTTTGAGAAAGCAGATCAGGGGTTCTTTGTTCTTTAAGTAGCAAGGTAAAGTACAGAAATGGTCAGTGAAATGCTTTGGAGGGGGAAAAGAAGCAAACGATCAATAAAGTGAAATGACTCATAAATTGCATATACATGGGTCTGACTGCCCTAGGAAATCAGTGCCAGTTTGAGACCAGGATTTTTGTAACATGAAAAAAAAAATTCTGTAAAGGTGATTATGGTATCCGGCATGGATAACAGTTTTGAAGAGGTTATTAAACTTCATGCGTTGAGTCTTAAATCAGTATCTGTCCACGTCCATTAGGAAGAGTTCCAGTATGTGAAATGTAGTGTGCACATCTGTACTCTTCTCTGCTGTCTAATGTTAGCCAGCATTAAATTTTGGATATTAGGTTAAGCGGACCTCAGATGCAGTCCTCAATCACAACTCTTGTGTTACTGTAAGTATTCTTGAGTGAGTGGCACATACTGTCTCTCCCATGATTAAACATTCAAAAAACAAACTAAGCACAAAATTAATTTATCAACATCTTATTTGAGAACATACCTTCTTTTATTAGGGGGTGTTGTCACTCAAAAGCCCACATGTAAAACGGACCAATATATCTTTCTTGAATAGTTTCTTTATGATTTTTCAGAACCCTGCTGAGAACAAACAATTAGCCCTGAGTTGGTTGGAAACTTTAGTGGGTCATTATTTATGTCTTTTACATTGTAAACCTTTCATCTTGGAAACTACTTTGTAAAGCTGCCATTGAGTGTAAAAGTTGAATAATACCGTCTACACTCCAGAGATTTTTTGTTGTTGTTCTTTTGTTTGTTTTTAGCCTTTCAGAAGTTCATTGTATTTAGCCACACATCAACTGCATCGTATGCATTAACTGCATAGGAAGCTGTCAGCTGCTATTAGCAGTGAAGCCTGTAGTCTATATTGTTTTTACAAAAAAAGCTTCTTATGCAAGTTCATAGGTAGCTGTTCTTACAAGTAAATACTATCAGTGCTGTCTGTTCCATATTACATTTTTTGTTTGTCTGTGTTTCAGATGTTAGAGCTGAAGTTCTTCACAGTAGCACTTGCCTCATAGCGTATTTCAGTTTTGTTTGCTAGCTATGCCAATAGAAGCTACATCTATTGCAGGGGTATGTGTGTTGAGAGGAGTATCCGCACGAGTAAATACTAAGGGTGCAGAATAATTGCTGGAAAGAACCTCAGGGTTCTTCTTCACATTGAGGGAAAATCAGTTATTTTTCAGGCATCTAGTATGAGGGATTTTATCATATTTATTGGAAATAGTTTGTATTTTACTAGGTTTTTTAAAATGATGTTTCTGTGTTTACATATTACTGTGTAAATAAAAATGGTGTTTGCTTATAGGAGGCAATACCAGCCACCAACATCCGAAAATCAGACTAAGGATTGATGGCATTAGAGTGATAGACAGTGAAACAAACATAAGCTTCCCAGAATCATTTTAAAAATAATTATTGAAGTATACGCAGTGTTTAAATAAAGCAAAAATACAAAGCTTGCTTTCTTCCTGCTTTTTAGAGTTGATCTCTCCGATGTATTGGACCTGCATGCTTTTGACAATTTATCTGGAATAAGGTATGGTGGTAATTTCAATGTCTTTTATTAGAAATAATGTTTGTATAAATACATGCATGAAATAGACACACTCAGATCCTGGCTCGAAATTGCATATGAGTTTCTGTTGCAAATTCTAGTTTAGTCACTCATGTAAAATTCTGATTTTATAGGTAGTAATATGAGGCTGAGAATTTTGTCAGCTTGAAATGTGCACAACAGAAGTGCATATTTTTTGACTTCATAAAGTTAAATGAGCCAGAGTGTGCATATTTGGTTGGCTTTTTTTCCAAAATACAAATTTAGCTTTAATAGTAGTGGTGGACCAGATCTGGTTCTCTTAAAACTTAATGGATTTCAAAATTTTTCTTGACTTCATGTTGTGATGAACTGGAGGCCTCCTTAGTTTTCACAGAAGACAATGATTTTTTTAATGCAAAATGTGAGTTTGGCATGCTAGATGAGTGGAAAAGTAAAATCGGAGATTAGGGGAGAAGAGCTTTCTGTTGACTTTGTGTGCTGAAACTTCAGCAAAGAGAGCAAGGAGTACTGGAGCAATCATAAAGAAATGGAGGGAATATACAGCTGGGGGCAGAATCATTTTCATTTTTCTTCCTGGGTGCACACTGCTCACTCTTGACAAAGGAATGTAGCCACTTCCTTCATTCACAGAAGGGAGAAATTTCATAAGATGCAAGTGAGTAAACTCTAGTAGATGAGATGTGCTCGTGAGATTTCCCAATGAACTGGTGCAGTGCTATTCAAAGGATAAGCTGCTTTTCCTGACTCTGGGCTGCCATTTCTTTTTGCTGGCACTGGCTTTTGTCTGATGTGTGAAAAGTAGTGTTTGTTTCGTTAGAGGTCCTTGAGTGTACCAGTCAGATTTGTACCAATG
The DNA here is from genome assembly GCA_013398225.1 of Steatornis caripensis. Classification (NCBI taxonomy): domain Eukaryota; kingdom Metazoa; phylum Chordata; class Aves; order Caprimulgiformes; family Steatornithidae; genus Steatornis; species Steatornis caripensis. The sequence goes on along the minus strand of VZSC01018078.1, from coordinate 1,877 downwards.
GCAGCATAAGGGAGGTGTCAGAATAGGCGTTCAAAAGAAAGTTAAGGGGGCAGGAAGGCCAATATATCCTTTATGGCCAATAGATAACTATTAGGTCATAAACCAGATCATAAACCAATGTCCTGAGTTGTTATGATGGATCAGCTAGCTAAACTGACTCATCCTGGAGCCACACACCAGAGAGAAAGCCACGTGAGCTTTCTCACACTGATGTGTGAGAAAGATGTGAACTGGAAAAGGATTGTTCTTAACAATGGCAAATCACAGTTAGATCTGATTAGCTGTAATATTAGGTGGCATTCTGCAAGGTTTACTAGGAAGCGCATGTTTCTTTCCTTGGTGTAGTCTTCTCTCACTCAGTTCTTTCAGAGATTCTCAATATTGGGTATTAAAACAGAGGAAACACTCTAACATTGTACCATTTAAAGACTAATTCTGAAAGCACCAAGAAAGTTGCAGAGTCCTTAAATGAAGTTTATTTCTTTTGATTTTATTTGAGCTGTATACAGTGAAATTGAGCTCAGAGCTCAATTGGGAGGGGATTTGTGGGAAGCTTCCATGGAGGATAAAGGAGCTAGCAAGTGCTGGGAGTTTTTCAAGAATGTTCTCCTGGAAGCACAAGAACAATCCCCTTTAAAGGTAAGGGAAGTAGGTGGAGCAAGAGACTCTCTTGGCTTAACTGCGAGCTTCTGAGGCTGCTCAAAATGAATAGAGAATTGTACCGGAGATGGAAAAGTGGATGAATACCCGTTAAGGACTACAAGGGCATTGCCAGGGCGTGCAGAGACGCTCAGCTTGAAATCATATTGGCCAGAGGTGTCAAGAACTACAAGACAGGATTCTTCAGGTACATAAACAACAAGGAGAAATGGAAGAAAAATACTGTCCTGCTGTTAAACAGGAGGGGTGAATTAGTAACTAATAATGCTGAAAAAGCAGAGGTTCTCAACACTTTCTCTGTCTTTACCACTACTGTTGGGCTCCAGGCCTTGGGAACAAAAATCCAGGTTGATGCAAACACAGACCCACTGTCAGTGATGCAGGAGTTGGTATGTGAACTATTACAGGAGCCTGACCCCCACGAACTGATGGGCCCTGACATCACCCAGCTGAGGATGTTAAGGGAGCTGGCTGATGTCATTGTGAGGCCACTGTCCATACTCTTTGAGAAGTTGTAGGGATCAGGGACATCCCAGAATATTGGAAGAAGGCTAATGTCACCCCCATCTACAAGAAGGGCCTAAAGGAAGATCCAGAAAATTATAGGCCCATCAGTCTTGCTTCAGTCCCAGGAAAGTTACGGAGCAAATCCTCCTGGGGGCTGTCACAAGTCAAATGAAGCACATGATTGGGAAAAGCCAGCATGGATTCACTAAGGGCAGATTGTACTTGACAAACCTGATCACCTTCTCTGACAAAGAAACCTGCTTGGTTGTTCTGGGGCAAGCAGTGGACATTGTCTACCTGGATTTCTCCAGAACTTTCGATACAGTTCCCCAGAGCTTCCTCCTAGAGAAACTAATGTGTTATGGTCTAGACATGAGGTCTGTACAGTGGGTGGGAACTGGCTGACAAGCGCACACAAAGGGTGGTGTTAAATAGCTCCTTTTCAGACGGGAAACCTGTTGTGAGTGGGGCCCCCCAGGGATTGGTAGTGGGCCCAGCGCTGTTTAATATAAGTGATCTGGATGATGGGGTCAAGTGTATCCTGATGAAGTTAGCTGATGATTCCAGACTGACTGGTGAAGTGGATGCTTCGGAAGGGAAAGCCACTGTGCAGGAAAACCTGGATAGGCTGGAAGAGTGGGTGACCATGAGATGGTGGAGTTCCAGATTCTGCACGGATGAAGCAGGGCAACAAGTAGGATTACAACTCT
>VZSC01018073.1:19584-37129 GCA_013398225.1 Steatornis caripensis | reverse complement strand
CTACTGCTGTCTGATTTGCTCCTTTAATTTCTGTCACTCTTTTTTGTGAAGGAGGTGGAGGTGCTGGTTCAGATGTAAAATTCTGGCCGACAACAATGGGAAAGAGGNCAGTACAGATGAGACAGAAGAGGCTGGCTGGCAGCTGCTGGAATCTCTATTTTAATACTTCCTGCCCCTTGCCTGTTGCCTTCTGGTCTGGTTCCTTTTTGGAAGACTACTGCTGTCTGATTTGCTCCTTTAATTTCTGTCACTCTTTTTTGTGAAGGAGGTGGAGGTGCTGGTTCAGATGTAAAATTCTGGCCGACAACAATGGGAAAGAGGGCAGAGCTGCCTGATTACTATTGCTCTTGTAACCGGGGGAAGAAAAATCATAGTCTCATTTTCCCATGAATAATTCCTCTACGTTTCTCCTTCGCTAGAGCTTTCTCCAGAGTTTCCTTAATTTCCCAGCTGATCAGCTGAGCCATCTAATTAGATGACCCAGTCCCAGAACGTGCACATGCATTAGCTCCTTTCGCAGCCTCGGCACCGTCTGTCCTGACCCGCTGTGGCCCTCTGCAGCTACCTGCCAGGCATCGGCGTTCCTGACCGAGCCTGAACGCAATCCTTGGCTTGCAGAGATGCTCTTCTGCCCTAGTCTCTGAGGGAACAGACTTCGCAGAATTTGTGTTAGCTGGGGAAATGGCAAAGCTTCCATTTTAATTATCTGCAAAATGGGCTGAGTAGTTGCCTGTCTAGTGAACCATTTAGGACTTGCTAACTTGTGATATCTTCTGGTGGGAAGTGATAAAAGCATCTGTGGGGGGAAAACAACACTTTTCTTCTGGGTGATGTTTTGGGAAAGGATACTGGAGAGTTCGTGTCCCACTTCAGCATCATGCTTCAGTATCTTGAGATAATTAAAAAGCAAACTGTGATTTAGAAACACGGCTTTTAAGTTTGACTCTGACTCTGAAAGCATTGGTTTTGGTGTTCTCTTGTAGTGATGGCGTTATTCTGTTGGCAGTGTGCTGTCACTGACTGGAGCGCATTAAAGAGCCGCTTAGCGGCAGCGCGTTCGCTTTTCACATCAGGCTGTGGTGGTTTCTTTGACAGGTGATGGGGTTGGATTGATGCTCAGGTACAGAATATCTGGTGCTTGGAGGAGCTGGCGTCCGCCCATGAGGCCTAGCATACAGCTTCATAAGCCACTAAGATCTTACTTTCCTTTTTTAACTCTTAATCTGATCCTCTGCCACTTAAGTGACCTGGCTGATGCTGGTTTGCAGACGTACAACTCAATTGATTCAGACCACTTAATCAGCCGATAAGAATCCGCTTTTTTGGTCTGTAATTTCAGCAGCAGTTTTTAGCAGGTGCGTCGCTCAGGAAGATCAGCTCTTAGTTGTCCAGGGAGATTAAAGAGAAACTTTATTCGTTAAATTAAAATTCCATTCTTGTTGTTGCCTGCTTTGCTTTTGGAGATGTTGAAAGCGTGCTTCTAAATGGAGTGGGGCACCGCTGCTCCGCAGTCTTGGTTCACAGATCGCTCTAATCATTCCTCCCACGGGCGTAAGTACACGTGCGGAGGTTGATTGTTTTTTCGCCGTGGCAAGACAATATGAAGTCTTCTAAATATATGTAATAGTATATTATGTAATATATGTAACTATCTTTTAAATAGTCTGTTCCTCAAGAAGCACGCGAGGCTTTGCTGTCTGTTTTCCTTAGGCTCCTTAGAAAAGAGAAGTTTCTTTCACCCTTGCAGCCAGCGGGGCGGTCCAAAAGTCCATTTCAGATTTGTAAATTGTTGGCCGCTATGATGATGCTTTGCATGAAAAGGCTTGTGGGATACAACAAACAGCTCTGGCTTCATTGCCTTGGGAGAAGACAGTGTTTCCCCAGAACCATCTCTCTTCCTGATCCAGCACCAAAGATCACGTCTCCCTTTAAACCGTGCTTCGTGATTGTAAAAAAAAAAAAAAAAAGTACTGCTTGCCCCAAAGGGCTGCTCTCAAACAATTTACTGCGAGAGCGATACGGGCACTGTAATACTTTTTCATTAGGCTCCTGTTCACCTGCACCTCGAGCCTCCGTTTGCTGGATGTTAGGGCTGCCTGATCATTCTTGTGGTAGCCCTTCCCTCCAGCCCGTTTGCCCCGTGCTTGTTTGATCTTGTTTGATGCGTGGTTGCACATCACGGTTAAAGTGCCTGTGCTTTGGTGTACCTTCACAGGATCGTGACACAGATGGAAGCCCGTAGTAATGCTGTAGGTGATATCTTCCTACAGTCAGTGCCAGCCCACGAGTAACCCCTAATTATTGTTTACTTTAATAGATGAATTAAAAATCTTGGTTTATATTTAATTTATCAATCCACAAAGCAAAGCATTCTTGGACCATTTTTTAAACTACATTGCATGCAATATTCTATCCAACTAGGGTCCAATCCAGGACTTCGAAAGCTTGAGCACAAAGTTTATCTTTTGAGAATTTATTGGGCCAGATGTCTCTTGAAATGGCCTTGTTAACCAGCAGCTTCTTCCCTGGGGTAAAGTAGGGTTCGTTTCCTTAATGAAAACGTATCACTAAAGTGTTTAAATTGTTTTTGTCTACAGATGTTCTCAAACAATGATGAAGCTGTGATCAACAAGAAACTTCCAAAAGAGCTGCTGCTTCGGTAAGCCATCTTTCAGTGTGTAAGCCTGGAGTCCGTGTCGTGTGTTGTTATTTGCAGCCAGGAGGTGATTTTGCTGGTACGCTCATAAATCATGAGCTTGGATTGGGTCCTTTACAAAGCCATAGACAAACAGAAGGAGATCAAAGGTCTGCATCAGCAGCAGTTTATGCTAGATACTATTAGGTTTTGGGGTTTTTTTAAATGTTAAATTTGTAGATGGAAGGACTAAGGACTTACAAGTCCTCAATGAAAATAAATGGTAAGTACAGGCTACTGTGTAGAATAGGATTCTGCCTGTCTCTGAAGTGTTCCGTTTAAAAAAAAAAAGTTAGTTCCTCTGCTCCAGTTATGCTCGAGCAGACTTTGTCCCGTTCCGTGTCAATAAGAGACGGATGTTCAGCACCAGGATGGTCCTGTTGGCAAAGATCAAACAGATCGGACTTTGTGAAACTCAGTGGACAGCTCTGCCCCCTGTGCTGCCCTTCCACAGGCACACAGAATCACAGAATGGTAGGGGTTGGAAGGGACCTCCGGCGATCATCCAGCCCAACCCCCCTGCCAAAGCAGGTGCCCCCAGCGCAGGGGGCACAGGAACACATCCAGGTGGGTTTGAATCTCTCTGGAGAAGGAGACTCCACAGCCTCTCTGGGCAGCCTGGGCCAGGGCTCAGGCACCCTCACGGCAAAGAAGTTCTTCCTCACACTCAGGGGGAGCTGCCCGTGCTCCAGTTTGTGCCCAGTGCCCCTCGTCCTGTCGCTGGGCACCACTGGAAAGAGCCTGGCCATGAAAAACAAGGATGCATGTTTTAAGTTTGCCTCCCCCAGCGCCGGAGTAGTGCAGTGATGTGCGTGTGATTGTACCTTGGTCGTCACAGTTTGGCACCGTGAAGTAAAGTGCTTTAAGCTGAGATGCTAGACTGTAAACGGTGAAGGCAATTGCGGGTGGCAGCTTGAATTATTAACATGAACAAAATTCTTGCACTGCAAGAAACCGTGTAGTACTGTCAACGTTTAATGCCAATAAAAAGTCCGGGGAGAGGAGCTCTGACACAGGAAACTGCTTCTAGCTCACTTGTGAAATAAAATGAATAGAGAAAAGTCTGAGTCTTTACTTTTTTTTTTTTTTTTTTTACTGCACTGCCTCCTCTGTTCTCTGTCATGATATCTCCAATCTGATTCAGTTTTCTTTATTCCATTATTATTCATCTGAAAGCAAGACGTATGCCTTCTAAAGCCCTCCTTGCTAGTAATGTGGGGATTTGGGTTTGGAGCCTGGCGTACAGGCGAGCTCTTGTCCATGCCGTACAGAGATTGCTGTGTGAATATCAGCATGAGGTAGCTGGGAGAGACACGCAGCCTGTGGGAGGAGCGGGATGGGATAACAAACGAGAGGATGCCCTAGCCCAGATGAGTTCACAAAGTTTTCTGCAGATGACAGCGGTTGCCTTCACCTGCCACTGGCCCTGGGCTGTTGGCATGGAGGTGTTGCAGCAAAAGGGGAATTTGAGGAGAGAAAAAAGGTCTCTCTGGATTTTCTGAGAGGGGATTCTTTTTCTGATGGGGGCAAGTGGGTTACTGGTACTGCAGATGCAACAAAACCAGGATTTGCCCTTGTAGGGTGACAAGACATAGGAAGGCTGGGGACGGGATGTGAAGAGCACTGACATACAGGGCAAGGAGTTCGTGTGGCGCAGGGAATCCAGTAGGGAGAAAAAGTTCGGGGAGTGGAATTTAATTGAGATTTTGTATGGACTCCAGGGGAAGAGGTGTGTGAGCACTGGGCTCCCAAGGAGCAGGACCTGGGTTAGAGCATGGGTGAGCTCTCTGGTGGATCTGTCAAAGTGGGATGATCCAGAGTGGGACCAGTAAGCACACTTGGGCCATAGGAGATAGCTGGCGTTGAGGAACGTTACTAGACAACTGGAGAAGGATTTCTGGTGAGTAGGGGGGAAGGTGCTGCACCAAGCAGGGAATGCTGTCAGTGCCAGCCACGGTGTGGCTGAGTTCTTAGCAGTACGCGTGCTTCTGCCCTGCTGAAGTGTTCCTTTGTGTCTCGATATCACCGATCATCCTAACCTGGTGTAAAACAGAGCAAGCATTCAGGATTGTGTGGAACCTAGAAGAAATGGGGAGACGAAGTTTGTAAGTGTTAAAGTTCATAAGTAATGGTGTTTGAGAGTTGGAATTCACTGTTAGCATACTGTGAAAATTAATTAATGTGGATTGACAGTGCAGCCTTTGAAAGAGAAACTTGGATGCTGTTATCTGCAGGAATCTCCTGTAAATGAGTGTCACTGTCTACAAGACAAAGACTCATGTGTTTAAGCAGTGCTACTGTGTAATGTCTTGTTCTCTGGTTTGTTCATTCTGCAGATGGCATTGATGCCTCATGTGTGTGGCTGCAAAGTGGAAAGCTGTACTTGAGCAAAATAAAGAGTAGGAGGGTATAAAAGGGGCGAACAGCAGCCTTTGTCACAGCCCAACATACAGCAATGTGCAACTCCAGTAACACCTCTGTCTGGGAGGATGGTCTGGAGGTATAAAGCGCTCCGGAGGGGCCATCCTCAGAAATCGCTCCTTTAAACGCGTCTGTGCTTCAGCTGTCACGTCATGCTCTGCGCTACCACGTTGCTGCTAGCAGTGATGTTTGTCCTGCATTTCCCCAAGAGCAGGACTCGGAACAAAGCTGTCCTGCAGCACGTGGGTAGAGAGATCAGCTGATGGGTCACGAATCCTTGTCCTGATACTGCCGTACCTGCTTCAGCTTTCTCTCCTGCCTGCTGAGTTCCTGGGAGCTTACANAGCAGTGATGTTTGTCCTGCATTTCCCCAAGAGCAGGACTCGGAACAAAGCTGTCCTGCAGCACGTGGGTAGAGAGATCAGCTGATGGGTCACGAATCCTTGTCCTGATACTGCCATACCTGCTTCAGCTTTCTCTCCTGCCCGCTGAGTTCCTGGGAGCTTACGCTTTATATGTGAATGTACCTTTACACGGTTAAAGATGAGCCAAACCGGCAAAAAGAGGAGTTCCATTCACCACCTTCATTCCTTTGCTGCTGCCAGCTCCTCTTTGGGCAGCGTCTGGCTCGGTGACTCTGAACACTGAATTTGTGGTCCACGTAATTTCCCCGGAGGGGGCATCATGTCCCCGTTTCCCTGTGCTGGCATCGATGATGCCCCGCTGAAAAGGTGCATTCATTCTTGGAGGGCTGCCCGACAGTCGCTTTTTGTCTGGAAGCCAAACCCCAACCGCAAGCCTGGATTTTCTGTGGCAGTGGTGGTCTCTGCTGGCTTCCCGAAGGAGGTTTGCTCTCAGCGTGACGTGGGGCTGCTGAACAGCTTATGCTTGGCAGGGTGAAGGGGACCGGGCCGTGGGAGTTCGTCTTACTGGTTCACGGGCAGGTCAAGCAGTTTTCAATTCTCTCCTGGCATAAGCAGCTTTGACTCCGCGCTACCTCCTGCTGCCTGCTAGCCCATTTTCAGCGCACCCAGTCACTGGTGCTGCNGCTGAACAGCTTATGCTTGGCAGGGTGAAGGGGACCGGGCCGTGGGAGTTCGTCTTACTGGTTCACGGGCAGGTCAAGCAGTTTTCAATTCTCTCCTGGCATAAGCAGCTTTGACTCCGCGCTACCTCCTGCTGCCTGCTAGCCCATTTTCAGCACACCCAGTCACTGGTGCTGCCGTTGCCATCTGATCTTCAAGCCCCACGTTGATTCATTCCTTCGGAGCCTAAGTTCTGCTCGGGATAAGGAAGCAACAGAGCGTGTCGGGTACTGGTGAGATGGCCGCAAAGTTGTTGTTTCTCTCCTCCCGGTCAGCCTGTCGGCATAAAACAAGTACGGAGCAAAATTTAACTTGAATGGTGAGTCACTGACATCAGTTGGTGTTGGTAATTTTAGAAGGCTAAAGGTCTGAGCTAGCTCACCTCAAAGCCCGCAGCATCCAGGGATTTCATTAGAGTCTTGACCCTAATCAGAGTGGCAGTGGGAAAGTGAGGAGTCCTAGAAAACCCTGAGTGGATTAAGAGGTTGAAACCTGAAAAATGCTCTAACTGCGATGTGTTTTAGCAAAATTGTGCGGAGCTGGGCTGTTCAGCCAAAGTCCTAAATGTAGCGAGTTACTTCGCGGGGAAATAATTTAATCTGCTGCAATAGCAGACTTGCTTTAATTCCTGTTTGGAATACTCAGTCTGCCTTCACCCGTGATCACTGTTTGACACAACATTATCGGTGTGGATTATTTTCCTACTGTCAGCTCCAAAGAGTAAAAAGACCGTTGTAGGAGTACAGCAGTCAGCTGTGAGCAAACCAGAAATCCCGTGTGTCGGATGTAAAAATAAACACCCCCCCATGTGCCTTTTGATCTATTAAGGCAGAATCAGGAAAGCCGTTATTCGAGTAGTGCTGTTCAGCCTGCTGCTGCTCTTTCACGAGATAAACTGAATGACCAGAGCAGCAGATCTTTTCTAAAGGTTTGGTGCTTTGGAACAATTCCGGGAGGGATTGTCCCTCTCTTACTGAGAGACGGTCTGGAGCTGACTAGCTAGGTTGCATCCAGATTTCCTGTCAGCCCAATGTGTCTCCTCGTTGTCGAGTGCAGTTTTAATGGAGCCATAGAGTAGTAGCAAGAACGTGTGTTATTTCAAGGGAGCGTATAGATTACGTCTGCTTTGTTTTACGCTGTGCAGATTGCCGAGAAGAGACCCAGCGTTTATGACCCGCACTGTACTGTTGGAAGACGCCGTCTGCTCAATCATTGCTTAGCCACGTGGGCAGCTTGTTTATGGTTTGTGGTGTGGGTTTTCTGGGTGGGGTTTTTTTTAATCTTCCCCACCAGCTCCTCGGAGAAGAAAAAGCCTGTTCTCAGGGCTGCATTGGAAAACTTAGCTCGGGTCATGGCGCCTGCAAGATTTTAACTGTGCTCCGGCTGTTCTCTCCAGTTTGTGTGCAGGGTTGTATCGGAGCCAATTCTGAAATGGCACGGTAGTGACTGCTGCGGAAAGAGTGATTTTTGCCGTCTGATTCTGCTGAGTCATCGGCTAATACTCTTGAACAAATGCAAGAGCAGTTCAGAAAACACTGGGAAACGCTCTCAAGCTTTTCAGAGCCAAAGTCCCTGAGTTAGACAGCCAAGGGGACTCCTGGCGAAGCTCAGCGATGTTAACCTCGGAGGTGAGCGGGGCGAGTGTTTTGCTGCGTTGACATCCCTTTTACTGTGTGGGTAGGCAGGGAAGGGAGGAGCAGGAAGCAGAGAAGAATTTGGCCAAGACCTACTAGCCCTGATAGAGGGGATGAGATGGTTATTAATAGCCTGGGATTTCTGTGGAGAAAGCGATTTTAATGAAAATAGAGAAAGCTTGCGTAGTTATTGACCTAGCCGCTGTTCCCATGGAGTTTGGTACTTTTTTTGCTCCTATGATGGGAATCTAGGGTGAAAGTAAGAATTTTCCCTAGCTTCTGTCATTTCCCCAGGCTTTCCTTGTATTGTTGTCCATTGACATTGTGCTAAATAAATCCTCAGTGCACACATGAATAAATGACATTAATTCAAGGGGAAGACTTGACTATAAGCAGTTGAAAGCAAGTATGGAGCTGCTGCTGAAATCCAGAAGTGGCTTCCCAAAACAGTGTTACGGCAAAGCGCATGCCAGCNGAAGCAGAGAAGAATTTGGCCAAGACCTACTAGCCCTGATAGAGGGGATGAGATGGTTATTAATAGCCTGGGATTTCTGTGGAGAAAGCGATTTTAATGAAAATAGAGAAAGCTTGCGTAGTTATTGACCTAGCCGCTGTTCCCATGGAGTTTGGTACTTTTTTTGCTCCTATGATGGGAATCTAGGGTGAAAGTAAGAATTTTCCCTAGCTTCTGTCATTTCCCCAGGCTTTCCTTGTATTGTTGTCCATTGACATTGTGCTAAATAAATCCTCAGTGCACACATGAATAAATGACATTAATTCAAGGGGAAGACTTGACTATAAGCAGTTGAAAGCAAGTATGGAGCTGCTGCTGAAATCCAGAAGTGGCTTCCCAAAACAGTGTTACGGCAAAGCGCGTGCCAGCTCTTTTCCCGACCTCTTGACTGTGTATATCTCAGCACGTCGCTATAAATTTTGTCTCGTGATGAGATGCATAAGGAGCAGGTGAGAGGTGTCTTGAACCAAACTCCTTGAATCTGCGAGTATCTTTGGGCAGTACGGAAACACGGGAGAGCGTGTGGCTGTTTATTCTGCTATATCCTGACCTGACTGAATGTTTCACTGTTAAGCTATGTGATACCTGTAAGCATCTGTGTTTTGATAAATAACCTGCATCCATCCTCTATCGGTGACGTCCTTTTCTCTTCTTCCACCAACACTGATGTTTCTAAAGTGTTTTTTGTATACCTGCTAGTGAAGAAAGCTTGCTCGTGCGATGGTTGTATCGCATCATCTCAGCCTTGCTTGTGTCCTCTCTTTACAATTTTGAAAATCCAGGATTTGCTGCTTGTATGTAACAAGTACACGAGTGTCTGTGAAGGTGTGCGGCACATACTAACGCGCACACAAAACTTGGTGTCAGTAGCAAAAGCCTGGATAACCCCTCATCGTGTATCTCTAGGACCAAGTGCAGGTTATCTGTGATGCACACGATATTTGTTCATTGCTCTCAGCACCTCTTCCCCCAGCTTTATTGCTGTCTGTGCTGTTTATTCAAATGTATTCTTTGTGCTTATCTGGGGAGATGAATGCATCATACAGCCTTCTTGTTTTACGTTAGAGGTTCAGTAACGCGTTAGTACGGGGTGTTTGTTGAGTTTGTAAGTCACACGAAAAAAAGACGCTGCCAGCAGTGTCTTCTCGTTCCGAGTCTCTTCCAGCACAGGCGGGTCTGCTGAAAGTATAGGAAAGCTTTTGTGCGTCCCCCTCCAAGGGACGCGACTTAGGCGTTGCAGGTATCCAAAGAGTTGCTAATTTGGGCAGACGCTGTTCTCTTGAGGAAGTCTGGAGAGTTTTGGAGCAGTGGAGTTTTGTTTGTTCTCAGAATTTCTCCTGGACAACCGTACTTTATCTAACAAGAGTATTTTATAAAATAGCGTATAGCATTGGAAGAAAATTGCTTGCCCCATACCTTTAACACTTGCATCTGATAACATTTGCCTTCTCTTTCCGGTGGTCTTCAAGTTTACAATATGTAAAGTCTACAAAAGTCTTCAATACGTAATAGACTTACAATATGTAAAGTCTACAAAAACAAGTTTGCATACGTGCAAGTGTTTTCTTGTAGTCAAACGCCTGTATTATCTTTGCAAAAACATGTCATCCTACGGTTTCTAATTACTGTCAGAACACAAGAGAGACCTTACGGTCTTTCTGCTGTCCGCTTGACCTCAGTTTTGTGGCATAGGATTGTTTGAATAACTACAAACCATAAAGTAACCGTATTGATAAATTGGTACGGATTTGGGAGCTTTAAATGGGCTTGGGACCTCCTGTGTTCACACATCGGGGTGTCTGTGCCTGAGATAAGAGCATGGATGTCTTAGCCCAGTATAGCATTGCAAAGTGTTACTGTCTAATTCCCTTATCCCAATAAATAGGACAGCAACACCAGGGTGTTGGCCCGACCGCTTGGGTGTGCCCTGGCGGAGGAATGACATACTACAGAGGAGTGACCACATCGCCTTAATCCTGAACGCGTCCCTCCTAGACGTCTCTCCTGCTGACACAATCGAACAAATCATCTGGCTGTGCGAGTTGCTTTGCAGTGTTGCAGAGCAAAAATCCTCCTCCTGCCTCTGTGTTAACAACGCTTCGTGTTTAGCACAGCTGTGTGAAAAAGAAGAAATAATCCATGCACCGCAATCCGGCTGGTGCGTTGCTTTGATCTGTTAGCTGTTAATGACTACGCTGCCCGCTTTTGGAGAGCTGTTGCTAAAAATGTTGGTTTTGTCGAACAGAGGTGCTGGGCACGGTGACGCTCCCGTGCGCAGCAGGAGCCAGAACAGCCCAACGCGGCCGTTTGTCCCCGCTCAACTGAGCGTTTGACTGTCAAGCTACGCAATACCTGTAAGCGCCTGGTTTGATAAGTAATCGTTCAGTTTACTGTCAGTAAATGCTACCAGGTGTGAGATTAATATTGCACAGTGGCTCGGGATCTGTGATCTGCTTTCTTTTGTTAACTGCTAGGTCTGCGCTTCTTTTCACAGTTCAGCTTTCAACTGAATTACAAAGAACTTCTGCTGTCTCCAGTCCTTTTTTTTCCTTTTCCTTTGTTTCCCACGTTCTCGTTGTTTTAAATGCACATAACCAATAAGGTATCTTCTGTTTCTGTTACAGAATTTTCTCTTTCCTGGATGTGGTCACTCTGTGTCGTTGTGCTCAAGTTTCCAGGGTAAGAACCTTCCTCCTTGCTGGTGGATTTTAACAGTTGATTGGATTCGGGTGGCAGTCCTCTCACTGCAGCTTTCCTAGCATGTCAAACCGGGAGGATTTGTACCAGGGAGCTTTGTGCAACTCGCCTTGTTATTTAGTGTCCCGTATTAACACCGCAATACCAGCAACTTCTGATGGCACCAGTGAAGGGCGTCTCAAAGCTTCGGCACCATTTTGCTGGCGTCCCAGGCCCCGAGCAGGTTACAAAGGGCAGGCGGCTGACTTTTTGCCCCAGAACTCTCCGGTCACCCTGGGTTTGTGCAGGAGGCCTGCACTGACAGAAACACCAAACTTGGATGAGTCTAAAATGGCGTCTTGTGGGGTTTGGTGGAGACACAGAAATTTTCATTCACAAAGATGCCGCGCAGTCAGTGAAAGTTTACTTCCCTGCTTGGATGTAGTTGAAGTAAACATGGAAGAAAAAAACACGAGCGTCTGTTTTGTTGAGCGTTGTTTTTTTCCTGAAGTAGCTCATGGTTTTGTGGGCTTCAGCTAATGAAATACAGCTTGGATTACTCGCTTGGGAAAATTCCTCCAACTGCATGTCCAGTTATCTAGACCTACCAGATTTGTTCAGATACTTTACCAAGCCAGTGTCTGATTAGGCACACAGAGGAAGAATTACTACAGCAGCGTGCAAAGTCGCTTACACGGGAAGGTGTTTGTCCTGGTGTGTTCACTGTACTGGCAGAGCCGGTGCTGACGGACACCTGCACAAAGCTGATCCATCTTGGGTTCAGACTCAAACTTGATTCATTATTCAGAGTACATAAGAATATAAAAGACTATGCTTAAATATTTTTAATTGCATTTAAAAAATACCCTCTGTGATGTCTAGGCATGACGGGGGTCATCCTGTGTTCTCTGAATAACATAGGTCGTCTACTGAAAGGTCTTCCCGCTGAAATCACTGCTCCAGCAGAACGATAGTGACCAAAACGGGCTGTCAGAGATACTTGCCAGCGTCAAGGTCTACTCCCATTTTTGTCGCTTGCTGCTGTTTACACAGCCCACAGGGCATCGGACAAAGTATTAGTCATGATGTGACACAGCACGTGTTGTAAAGGACAAAAGTGTCTGCACAGAGCTACGGAAAGNTTACACAGCCCACAGGGCATCGGACAAAGTATTAGTCATGATGTGACACAGCACATGTTGTAAAGGACAAAAGTGTCTGCACAGAGCTACAGAAAGGCAGTATGGCATGTTCCCTACGGTACACGTTAAAATACGCTGTGTTATCACCTGCATCCGCTGATGCGTTTCTTTTCTGCTGGAGCAATTTCTTTTCTCATGGTGATACCTAGACCTTAAAACAAATACCAGCACTGAGATCTAAAATGCGGAAAATGAGTGAATGCTTACAGTTCGGTGCTGCTGTAAGTCTGTGCGTGGCTTGCACAAGAGCTGCTATATTGTGATGGAGATGTAGCTTAGTGCATGTAATAGACGTAGTGTAAACATACGCCTGTATACATGCACCCTTTCATAATGACGGCCTCGTGCTTATTATGAGATCTAGTTGTTTACTTTGGTTATGTAATTAAAACTTCAAGTCCAGTACTGTGTTGACAACCTTTTTAATTCATTAAGGGCAGAATGACTAACTTCCAGTTCCTGGTTCTCGTTTGTAGCGTGAACCCCATGAGATTTTTGTTGTTGTTGTTTAAAAAACCAAACCAAACCCTTCAGTCAGAGGTAGTAAACACTGTCCTTCCGGCAGTGGTGCATAGTTCTCAGGTAAGAGCTGGACGCTTTATCTTACAAAGCTTTGAATTTCTCCATCTGTGGGACGCAGCACCCCATGCGCCGAGGTGCAGAACTGCCTTGAGCACCTCTTTCTGCTGGAGGCAAGAGAGAAGGTGTGCAAGATGCCGGCCTCACCCACCGCTGGTGGGATCTCACCGCATAGTCCTCCATCCCAGCGCCTCCGAGTCCTGCACGCCCTCAGACTAGCTTCCCTTCTCTTGTCAGCGTAGGTGCCTGGGGTAGGGTCTCCTCTGGGACTCGCCCGCGTCCTGGTATCCTTCGTCTTCGTGTCGGTCCTGCTAGCGTCCTTTAAAGGTGTTGGTTTAGCTGGTGGTGCTGCAGAGGGGATTAGATTCCAGCCAGGACTGTGAAGATGCCGGCGCTCCAGCACTGCCGCCTGTCCTGGGCTCAGCGTCTACGCGTCCCCCGGGAGCAGAAGCGGCTGGGGCACCGCAGGCGTGCCTGCTTTGGGGACGAAGAGCGTGCCGTGTAGGTGAGGGGACTCATGGTCCAGCAAGTCGTTCTGGTAACTGCACGGTTTTCCTTGTTGGCTGTGATTACCTGTTGCTTTTACATCTGGGACAGAACGTTGTTTCTAAAAGGAACAAACAGTAACTAGGTCCCCACTGGCGGGGTTTTTTTCGTATTAACAACACGTTTATGTTTTTTCCCCCGATAAAGGCATGGAATGTTCTGGCCCTGGATGGCAGTAACTGGCAGCGAATTGACCTGTTTGATTTCCAGAGGGATATTGAGGTATAATTAAGTGACATACAAACCCATTTTTCTTGTTAAAATGTAATTACAGCCTAGAACGGATTAATACTCCCAGCGTAACCCTTTTTACCTTCCCTGGAGACAGAAATCATTAATTTCAGTTCTTCTTGGCTTCAGGGAGTCTTTAAAGTCTTGGCAATCCATTCAGCTTTTGAAGATGGACAGAATTGTATCTCCGTATCAAGACTTAAAGGTAGTAGTAGAAGGAAAGTATTTTTGTGTGTGTTCTGAAAACAGAAATAAGTAGAACAGGCACGTTCTTGTGGGAAACTACTGCTTCCGTATAGCAGAATGTAGGCTGCTTTTCCTTTCACTCAAAGAAGTGTTAACATGGCACTGACTTAGACCCTGAAGACTGAATGTCTTTTGAAACGTGGCCTGCACCGTGTCTGTCCTTTCCTGTCTATCTTTAGTGTCAAAAACTGAAATGTAAGTGAAGGTGATTCGGGAGGACGAGGTCGAAATTGTTCCTAAAAGATGCAGCTTTGGAAAGGCTTCACTGCAGCCGTGCGATAGACGTGGGCTGCTCGGCACTGATAGGAACGGATGCTGTTGTCATGCTGTTCGGAAAACTTAAATTGCATTAATCAGGGTAAGATAAAAAAACCCCCTCAAGTTTCTTATCAGAATGTTTGCTCCTCTTTAAAACACGGTGGAGGAGGGAGGTAGGGGGTGTATGATTTTAACTTGGTATAGGCAGAGGCATGAACCGGGTGATGGCTGAAGATTCTCACCTTGTGGGAACCGGTAGGAAATGGAAACATTAATTGTGGAGGAAAGAGTTAAAATAATCTCTCTCTGCCAGCTGTGTATCTGAGCAGCTGAGACGGATAAAGGAACAGGTCTGTGGCAGTGATGACTTCTGCGTGCTTGCAGGGGTCTGAGCGGCCTGAGAGTTCTTGAAGGAAGTAAGCGGTGTGATTTTTGTTCTTGGTAGTAAATGCTTTGTCTCTTCACATGCTCGGAAAGTTCTGGACCCATGCAATTATTTAGTTTCGTAGAGGTAGAGCACAGTTAATCAGCGGTGCCTGGTCTGTGGAGGTAGCAGGGAACGTGGACAGAGCTGCTGAGCCTTGCTGCTGGCGTTGGCCTGCGTAGGAGGGAGAGAGGCAGGAGTGCTGTGAATACAAACGAGGCTTTGCTCATTCTTGAGTGGGTTTTGCATGGTTTTAATGTCTCTTTGTTCTCTAACGCCACTCTGTACATCAAACGCGTGTTCTTGCATAAGCACAGGCTTCCCCTTTTAAAACGAAATGCTTGCTTGTGTTGTACCTAACCTAAAAGTACCTGCTGGACTTTCTGATGTCCTTTGCTTTAAAGGAATGTAAATCCATCCGAGGATGTACGGTGTCTGTGTAAACGTGTTTGAATCTTCTAATTCAAGCGTATGAATTCATAGGCTTGCTAGAGGAATTGCAAAAGCACGTGGACTGTTTCAGATTCCCCAGTCCTTCTGCAGGGATTTGCAGGTCGAGCTGCTGTGCTCCGTGAGCCTGCAGCCGCGGCAGCCCTTCGGCAGAGCCCTGCGGCTGTCGAGCTGCTCCCGTAGCCCCTGAAAGCAAGGGGCCAGATGTCACCGGGCGCTCGTGCCGAGATCTGGTTAAGCCGGTGTCCCTTTTTGATTGTGGTATTGCGTTGTACCGAACCTGATGCTTGATGGGTTTTTTTCTGGACTGGAAAAAGATTACAGAAAAGTGTCTTCATCGTTGTAGAGGTCCTAATGCCAATAGCACTTGAAGAACCGAGTGATGTTCCTGTTCTGTGACGAACAACCGCGTAGGCTAACATGGGGGGAAGGTTTTTTGCGTTTTCTGGACACTGATACAAACGTTCTCTCGATGGTTGGTGCGCTTTGTTCGCAGCGAGAAATAGCTGGGTAAATGCTAGGTTGTGGTGAGGTCTTTGGGGACTTCAGTTGATGACAAATTTGAGATTAAAGAAGCATTTTTCTAGATCGCTCAAACACAAATCTTTTTAATCGTTTTTTTTCTCTGAGAATAAAAGTCGTGGGCCGGTTCTGCCTCATCTCTGTTTTGCGTAGAAATTTCAGTATATCCATTTTAGTACATTGACTGTACTGATTTGTAAATCTTGCTGCCTGCCGATGTTGTAGCAGTGGCGTTGCTGCTTTCATCGCGGGTAGTCTGTGTCTGGGAGCTCTGAACTGGAGGAAGTTCCTCAGTCATTAGCCTGAGCGGCTGTAGGTAATTGTTCCTTGTCTCTCCATCTTCAGAAGCTGAATAATTCTCCCTCTCCCTCCCTGAGATTGTTATCACGGCATTTTTGTTTTCTTAGCACTGTTTTTACCTAGAATAACAAACTGGTGTTAATCTGCAAAATTTTGAATTCAGCTTTTTGAATGACGGGGTGACTTTGGGGTTTTAATGTAATTCTTTCTGTCTCCGACAGGGCCGAGTAGTTGAGAATATTTCTAAAAGATGTGGGGGTTTCTTGCGGAAGTTAAGCCTGCGTGGCTGTCTAGGAGTGGGAGACAATGCGTTAAGGTAGTGGTACAGCTTCTTTCTGCTCTTAAATGTGATATAAAGAGTGATTCAGTTTCTACAACCGCAGAGGACTGGAATAATTTATGGACACTTCAGAACGGATGTCTTTAGCCCGTGTGTCTAACTTAAGATATCAGGAGCAGTGACATATAAGCCTTTTTAATTTATCATTTTTTAGCTTCACACTGTAGCCCTTTGTCTCAATTCTCATTAAAATAATGCCAGCTGCTACTACAGGCAAAGTAGTAATTGGTGCTGAATTACAGACTTTTGCCTTTAGGCTGGGAAATCCCAGGGCAAGGTGTGGGGCAACATAAATTTATTTACTTCCTAATTTTGCTCGAGACGACTTTGTAAAATCGATGGTGCAGTTAAATGCTGTAAAACATCTGGAGATCTGTTGCCTCAAAAATACCGTGTTTTCGCTTTTCTTTGATAAAGGACCTTTGCACAGAACTGCAGAAATATCGAAGTACTGAACCTGAACGGCTGTACCAAGATCACAGATGCGTGAGTAACGTTCCCGTCTCTGTTTGCCCTGTCATCCCCTGTCTGCACGTACCGTGTTACATTCTCCATCTCGTTTCTAAGGGAAGACCAGGCTTGTGCACGCGGTGGATAATATAATGCACGTCATATGAAATGTATATGGCTTAGATTATATCTATTGCATGAGCGTGTCTTGTATGTTCTCTTTCAGCACGTGTACCAGCCTCAGTAAGTTCTGCTCTAAGCTCAGGCACCTTGATTTGGCTTCCTGCACTTCCATAACCAACCTGTCTCTGAAAGCACTGAGGTAGGAGTCAACAACATTGACTTTTGCCAGTTGATTCCAGATAGCGTGACCCACCGTTGCCCCGTGTGTCTCTTTGGAGGAGACTGGCGTAGGCTGAGGCGTAGCCGTGATTAGAACGCAGGCGCTCCCAGGCAGAGCTCAGCATTTGCACGTTGTGCCTCCTGGTTTGCAGAGATGGAGGAGGAGGACTCAGTAAAAGCTGGCCGTGACCCTGTTTGCATCCATCCTGATGGTTATTAGGAGCAGAAGAAGAATTATATTCTGTTAAATCTTGGAGGAGGGATTTTGGGGGAGACAAAAGTCTTAGTCTGCCTTTTTAAAATGCTCATTTACTAACAATCAACTTCTTTGTTGTAAGTGTACCATTGCGTACTTAGCTGGTGTTTACGTAGCCAGAAGGTGAACACCACCATGTGACTATTTGTCTTTTTAAACTGCTTAGGAGACATATAACTGCTTAAATCTGCTAAATGGAATTGCCAAATAATCTAGAAAAGGAAGGGACAGACAGACATTGGTGGGAAGATATTGGGACAGAAAAAAGGAGGCAAAAAAAGCGCTAAAGGTAACAATAGAGGCCAAGCAACTTAAAAAAACAAGTTTCAAGTGATATGCCAGTGGAATGAAAAAATACAGGAAAGCTGTGTCAC
>VZSC01018073.1:0-15459 GCA_013398225.1 Steatornis caripensis | reverse complement strand
TGTGCCTCCTGGTTTGCAGAGATGGAGGAGGAGGACTCAGTAAAAGCTGCCCGTGACCCTGTTTGCATCCATCCTGATGGTTATTAGGAGCAGAAGAAGAATTATATTCTGTTAAGTCTTGGAGGAGGGATTTTGGGGGAGACAAAAGTCTTAGTCTGCCTTTTTAAAATGCTCATTTACTAACAATCAACTTCTTTGTTGTAAGTGTACCATTGCGTACTTAGCTGGTGTTTACGTAGCCAGAAGGTGAACACCACCATGTGACTATTTGTCTTTTTAAACTGCTTAGGAGACATATAACTGCTTAAATCTGCTAAATGGAATTGCCAAATAATCTAGAAAAGGAAGGGACAGACAGACATTGGTGGGAAGATATTGGGACAGAAAAAAGGAGGCAAAAAAAGCGCTAAAGGTAACAATAGAGGCCAAGCAACTTAAAAAAACAAGTTTCAAGTGATATGCCAGTGGAATGAAAAAATACAGGAAAGCTGTGTCACAGGGAGAACACACTGGAGGGTGCACCTAGACACGAGAAGGAAAAAAAACAGATTTGAAGGAACAAGTGAATGATTATAAATTATTTCTGTAGCTACACTAAAGTACTTAGAGCCTGTTTGGTTTTTTTTTTTTTAATTCCCTTGAGAGTCTTCATCCTTGTCTCTAATTTCACGTGGTTGAATCTGTGCTGCAGCTATCTTAAACAGATGATAGCACGTATATCTCTTCCTGACTACAAGTTACATTGGAGTGTTACTCTTACTGGCAGCTATTTGCAAATGCAGAGTTGCACCTGGAAGGCTGGAAGCAGCATGGCAGAAATGGACCCCGGTTTTGGTTTTTGTTGAGGGTGGTTTGGCTGTGTGCAGGTCCAGAAAGCCCATAGTGTCTGTCCTTGTATAGGAGCTGGGAGGTGTCCAAAGTGGGGTAAATCAGTGGCCTTTTACCCTACTAGTGCCCTGCTTTAGGGCTCCTGATACTGCCTCTGGAGAGCTCTTCACGTCTGGAGGTGATGTTTGACGAAAGTGTTCCCCGTGGGGGTGTGGGTACACGCCTGTGCTCACGTGGGTCCCACAAATGGGAATTCCCTAGATTCTGGGTTGAAGCAGGATTTCTTCCCAAAACAAACCCCAAATTTCCACACGCTTTTTCTTTCACCTCCAAAGTGAGGGATGCCCGCTGCTGGAACAGCTGAACATCTCCTGGTGCGACCAAGTGACCAAGGACGGCATCCAGGCTCTGGTGAGAGGCTGTGGTGGACTCAAAGCTCTGTTTCTGAAAGGCTGCACGCAGGTACGGCTCTACGGAGAGGGCTCAAATTGAATAATAACAGCTGGCTCGTTTCTGCTGTAGCTGAAAGTATAGGCTGAAATATTGTGGATTTTTCTATTTCCAGAAATGTTACGTTACTGAAATTACTCACAATCTGTCTGTTGGAGATTAACTGCTTTTATTGAAATTCTTTAATAGCTTTGAGCTCAGCATGAATAGTGGGACAGTGAACAAATTGCATATCTAGTTGTAGAATCATTCTTCTGGTTTTTTCCCATCGGGAATACATTGAGCAAACTTTTTTTAAAAGAGGAGATAGCTTTGTTATTCATGGCTGGACCCATCCATTCCTGAAGGCTCTGAAAATTTTAGGAAGCTTGACAGTGCTTTCATCTGCACCGGTGATGGAATTTCCTCTTTGTGTCGTTTGCATCTTCTAGTTAGTCAGGGGGAATCACCATGCATGCGACTCCTTGGAAAGACGTCTCTGCAGCTGGTCAGGTTCATAGTACTGTTCCCTCCAGTATACCGTGTAACCCTTGAGCTGTAACAGTAGGTTTTGGAGAGGCTGCAGAGACTGTGATGCTTGTACTTCAGCATATAGAAATGCTGCACTAACTCTTTAACAGCTGAAAGGGGGGGGAGGTTTGCCCCCTTGTTATACTTTTTGTTATTTAGACTAACTTCCTTTAATCTTTCTTTACTGTCTTACCTGGTGAATCATTGAAAAGTTTAATACGTTAAATACTTCCCTGTATTACAGCTGTACGAAGGAGTTACACCAGTTACGAGCTGGGGCGTGGGGAACATGAACCCCGAGCGTTACTCTCTTAATGAGCAAGAGCTCCTTGCAAAGCTATTTCACAAAGAATGTGGGGCACTAATTCTTATTTTTTTACTTAAGTGGGCTGGGGTCTTTTTAGTGCAGACAGATAGGCTAGAAAGGAGCAACCGTGTATCTCAGAACCTTGTCCTTGAAAACCGAGAGTAAACCTGACCCCGTAGGAGCTGAAACCTGTGACCCAGAGACTCCCAAGAGTTTAAGAGCCTCAAGGCAGACCTGGAAAATGATCTCTGATCTGTTAGGTCCTTGTACCCGAACATGGACAGCGCTTGTTTGTTTTGGATTTGGGTTTTTTTCTTGAAGGTAGGGATTCCTTAAGTATGAGTCAGTAAGGGCCATTTTTGTCTGCTGTGTATAGATAAACAGCTATGTGGGGGGTTTGTTTTGCAAAAAGCATACTTCTGCTGCGCGTGGACGCAAAGTCCTGAAAGGTGGTGATGATAAGCAAAGCAATAATCCACTGGTTATGTGCACAAAGGAGTAATACCCTTGTGTGCACGAGAAAGCCAGCTGTGAGGGTTACAGTCAGTTGTTTTTCCTAAATTTATACTACTGTTGGGTTTTTAATACGTGAGATGGGTACACATGGCTGTAAAAATGACTTGATTAAAGATATAACGATCTCGGCCTATTTTGAGAATTCAGGTCATAGAAACAGCTTGAGTTTCTAGTAATTTATGGAGTCGTGAGTAATATTGATGGCAATACATCCTCGTTATCAATTACTTGCCATCTGTTCTATAGATTTAAGAATAGCAGGCTTTTTTATCATCAGAAAGCAACCTGGGTATGTTTGTGCTCCTCACATTAAAATAAGACTTTTTTTTTGAGTTCCAGTATTGCAGTATAAAAATAGTGTTACTTACAGGCCCTCGCTAGTGAAGCATTTCCTTAATTCCTGTAAATAGTTCCCTGATTTCAGTACTTGCTTTGTTAATTGTGCATGTTTGATCAGATCAGCTTTTCTTTAAATCAGTAACTCAGCGTTGTGGGTCTTTGAACTCTGTTCCCGAGATGGTTAAAAAGGGGAATAAAAAAAAAATAAATAAAAGGCCCTTAGTGCTGTGTATTTTGAGACTGCAGTGCATTCCCCTCCTCCCCGTAGGTATCCAAACCACAGATGCTTTATTGTTCTCAACGCTTTATTTTGAAGATTGCTTCGAGTATTAACAGGTTGCTTCAGTCTCTAAATTTTTCTTCCCAGCTTGAGGATGAAGCTCTGAAATACATTGGTGCACATTGTCCCGAACTGGTGACTTTAAACCTTCAAACATGCTTAGTAAGTAAAGCTTCCTGTGATTTCCCGGCTCGGCCACCATTGTGCGTTTAGAGGCCATCTCTGAGCAGAACCGCGCAGAATGTACTCCATCCCAGAAACGTCGTCATCTGTGCAGACAAAGCAATTGTAAATTTACGAGACTTTTAAAAACAGATGATGAAAAGCAGCTTTTTGGTGGCATGCAGTAATGTTGAATAAGCCCCCAAAACAGTGTCATAGCATTCACTTGGTCAGAATTGTTTGTCTCTCTGCCCTGCCCACGGGGCTTCTAAACTCATTTGCGGGACTAGCTGGAAAAATTCTTTCCATCAGGCTGGAGTGTTTGTGCAGTGATCTAGCCAGGCACTTCCTCTGGTCTCTTTATAAAACTGAACCAAGAAGTGCAGTTTCCCTGCGCAGAAGAGCTCTAAACCAGTTACTCTGCAGTGCCAAAAATGTACGTTTATGCCAAGAAAGAAATTGGAATGGGCTCTGTACATACCGTCACGCAGTCAGTCTGATGCAGCGAGTAACTGGACAGTCTCTTCCTTTTCCACGCAAGTGGGCAATGCCTTTGGGGCCCGCGGGCTGTCCTTTCCCAGTCCTGTTTAAGGAGCAGCTGTACCAGTTCCTAGCCTGCCTAGAGACTGGTGCCTATCCATCTGAGACTGGGTGCTTGCAAAGGAGGAGCTGGGCTGTTAGCAAGTTCCAGACCTGCGTCTGGCGTCTAGGGGAGAGGCAAACAGGCAGAAGGGAGAAGAGAACTAATAAGATTCTTGATCGCCTTAACTGAAAATACCAAGTTCTGCTCAGTTTCTATTTCATCTCGCTCCAGCACTTGCTACCAGCCCACAGACTTGCTGTTTGCTATTTTAAAAGAAGCAGGGCCAGTCCCTAGGTTGGTGCTTTTTCTGTGGGAATAGAGTCTGGCTGCCTCTGAAAATCCAGAACCTAAGAATTAAGTGAGGTTTAACCCGGGCCTCCAGCATGCGCAGCCTCTGCCGGCTCTTGCCCCTTTTTCCCTCGTCCCACTGCCTGCGTTGCCCTTGGTCCCGCACAGCTCCTCGGCGCAGCCACGCTGAGCCCCAGCCCCTTGCGCTCCCGCAGGGAGACGTCTGGAGCAGATTTGTGCACCATTGCCGTCCCAGACCTGCGAGCAGAGCACGTGGGGCCGGAGGGACGCAGCGGGCCGCCGGAGCTGCTGTGCCACGGGGTGGATTTATCGTGGTTCGGGCAGTAAGCCTGTCTCTCTCGGTTCGGGTTTTTGGTCCTAAACCACTGAAGTGTACTTTTAAAAGACTGTTTCTGAAAACAACCTGATGCTCATTTGGTGGGTAACTCTGACTCTTAGGTGCTTTCTTGTCTTGGAGTTTCAGCCAAAAAAGGTCTTCATGAGCAAGGGTTGCAAAGGAAGGCAGGAGACCGACTCTAGGCCCACTGCTACCGGGCCTTCCCCCATCACGTGGCCCAAGCTCAGAAACATTTCCGTGCATGTGGAATCACTTTTCAGGTGTTTACAAGTCACTTCAACGTGGCTTACCCTGTTTCGGCTGCTCCAGTGAAATATTTGAATGCATTTTTGGGTTGAAAGAAGCATAACTTGGCCTCAGTGAGGTGCCTGGTTGGAAGTCTGAGAAGGAAAATACGCAGTGCCTTGCACCTCCACCTACGTCGTTATGGCTTGTGATGTTGTTATTGTTTTTCTTGTAGCAAATAACAGATGATGGTCTCATTACAATATGCAGAGGATGCCACAAGTTACAATCCTTGTGTGCTTCAGGCTGCTCTAACATTACAGATGCCATCTTGAATGCCCTGGGACAGAACTGCCCGAGGCTGAGGTAAGCTTTCCGTGCGGTTATCCGAGCTCCCGTGACCCGTTGCGTGTTCAGCAAAGGATGTTGGTCCTGTAATACTTGAGCCATTTTAGGCTCTGAAGGCCTTTCTGAAGGCGCGGTTTTTCTCACTGAGCTTTTTCCAGGCGTTTTGCCGTAGGACGATCGTAGTCGTACCCAAACTTCTGGTTTCTGAACTTGCGCGAGTGAAGCCGTGGCAAAAGAGCTCCGTGCCGTGGTGGTGTGCACGGCCAGCGGACTCGCTTCGTAGCAGTCTCCTTTTACACCGTTGCGTATCTGCTTTTGTTCTTTTATGAAAAACAGTTCAGATTAGGTCACTTTTGTACTGAGAACTGAAAACACATTTAAACTACGTCGTTTCCTCTTGACATGCGATATTAATGGGTTTCCATGATTTTGTAGCAGATGGAATTTGTGCTAACTTTCACTCTTCTTGACAGAGTGGGCTCCCAGCAGCATCTCTGCAGGTGCTTGCTGGGGTTTGGGGGGTTTTTTAAGGCTTTTTTTTTTTTGTTAGGACAAGTTTCTTCAGGAAGACTTCGCTATAATTCACGAAATGGCCAGGTGCAGAAAGAAGAGACAGTTTTATTATCTGACATCTGTAACAGCTGAGTGGCCTGTTTTAAACGGCATAAAATACATGTCTTCAGGGGAAAAAAACCCCACAACTGTTTTCTGTGATAAGCTCATTTAAAGAATTATGGGTACAAAGTGCAGCACGCAAGTGTGCGGAAGCCAGTTTTGACAGAGCAATGCAAAACATCATTTCGGTTCCAAATGGCTTCTGTGTTTACGTTCAGCTTCAGCTGCAGCTTTACCGTATTAAGCTCCAGACAGTAAAACGCATAACGCACCTTAGGGAAGTCGGCTTCCTTTTCTACAGAGGTAGATAAATACGTTAACGTTGTGAAGCAAACCTCTGTACGAGCTGCTTACGGTAACTGCCAGAAAGCGTATCTGTTGTCACAGGAGCAAGCAGTCCGCCTCTTAGAAGGCTTCAGACTCTTCTGTCGTGGCATTAAATGTTTATCCTTTCGTGCCCACCTGCCAGGTTGTCGTGTGTCGCACCCTTTTTCGCGACGAGATCTGTGTTTTGGGTGCAAACCAGAGGAGATCGCTTGGGGAGGTTGTGGAGTGTCCAGCAATGAAGGTTTTTAAGAGCACCTTAGTGCAACATTTGTCGGATCAGACGCCCCCTGCCTCGTAGCGGGGCACGGACTGGATGGCCCTTGGAGCTCCCTTGTAGCCTGGCTTGCTTTTTCCTTTGCCTGTGACCTGCGCTCAGGTATAGAGGGTGAATGCTCTGCGCAAATTATCCTCGCGGAGAGCGCAGCCTAAACCGGGTCGTACTGTTCTGGGTTGCTGGAAGCTTTTAATGAAACACTGAAAAGCAAAATGACTCCACCATGGTCATTATAAATTCTTTCTGTGCAGAATATTAGAAGTTGCAAGGTGTTCTCAACTAACAGATGTGGGCTTTACCACTCTAGCTAGGGTAAGTGCTCATTTCCACTTTCTCATCAAGTATCTTTGCTTTCTATTCGTGGTAGATGCGAGCAAACAGTAGCTTTCTCTTGCACGTAGATTTTTGTAATGCTTTTCATCTCGGCGCTTGAGTGGAAGTTCAGTTAGAAAGACGAGGTTGTGTGTAGTCTTTGGCATTGTCCTGACCCACACGTCTAGGAGGGTGTGCATCCAACCTGCAGGAGATGCTAAATACTTGGGAGTTGTAGGCTTTACTGTTTGGTTTTTTCTAGATTAATCTGCATTCTATACAACTGGCCCTAAATTTAACCTCCCTTACTTTCTATGAATAAAAAAACCTCAGTGCCTTTAAAGGAGTGAAATGGCCAGATTTCCTTCACTGTATTTGGTGGCGTTCGTAAAGAAGCAGCAAGCTTTCCTTTCAGTCCTGTTGTTTCATGGAGCAAAAACTTCATTTTTAAAACGGGCTGTTTTGTTGCACTTGTGCTTGTATTTGCTGACTGGACTTCGCACTTAGTTTGTGTGTTTGATCTTTCGTTTGTTCCTAGAACTGCCACGAGCTTGAAAAAATGGACCTGGAAGAGTGCGTCCAGGTAGGAGGTGCCACCCCTGGCTGTTACTTTCTTTAGCACAGTCACAGCAGTGTGGAAGGATCACGAAGAAGTAGATTGTCTCTAAATCAGAACGTGATTTAGAATCCCGAGCAAGGTGATCGGATGTACTTGGATAAGAAAAACTGCTCTTGTAGCTTGATCCTTTGTTCATATTTCATAGTAACGAATGCCACTGTAAATAATAAATCTTGAAGAGTAATAGATGTGTCCTGAAGGTCACGTAGTGCTGTGTGAACTGTGACTCTTGACACAAGGTAAAGTCCCAGAGTAAGATCTCTGCGCATAAAGCAAGGGAGGGTTTGTGCTGCCTACGTTGCTAGAAATACTGGGAGTTGCCTCTGTTTTGAAAAAACATAGCCAGGTTGTTAGAACAGCGATGATTTTATAGGGTACATGGCAACAACTTGAAATAAAACTGGGGTGCCGTTAACCTTCCTCAAAGGTAGTGGGATGTAACGTAACACGTCTGTCACTGTTGAGCCTCCTGTAACGATGTGCTGCAGCTGGCTTCGATGGCTTTAAGGAGGTCTCGAACGTGAGGGCACCCTGTTCTGTAGGGTCTGTGCCATCAGCTGATACCGTTTCAAGGTAGCACTTACAAGGGAAACCCGTTGAATTTACTCAAGATCCCATGAAAAATCTCTAACCCTAAGGATAGGTTTGGAATGGGTTCGGATAAAGACAGTGGAGATAATAGGATTTTGCTTCGTGCCCTGAGAACAGCGTGACCCCAGTATTCTGTACTTCCTGATGTTTACAAGGCAGAAATTCAGGAGCTCACCAGAGGAAATTACAACAGTCCAGACAGGAAGTGATTTAAAGTTAACCCAAAAAAGGAAGAAGAAAAATTGGGCTGTGTCCTTGGACGGACTGCATCGAACAAAGACATCTCAGCAAGTTCCCTTCTGAATGCTTTTAGATTAGAAAGCCGTTGTGTTGAGTCTCTTTCTTCCTGAAGAATAAAGAGGAACAAGTCAGCAATCCACCGAGCTGTTGGAAGGGCACTTGAACACCTCTTGTACTTTCAGGGGTGAACATTTGGGAGACGTTGTGGTGTTGCAGAGGTCTGCTCACTTGCTGCTCTTAATTGTGAGCTGATTTCATGAGAGCTACTTAAGGAAGTTCAAAAAAACCAGCAATACCTGTGTCATAACAGTGCGCTAGGGACGTGAGTCGGTTTCTGTAAGGGAGTGGGCGAATCTGTACGTGTGAAATTTGGTCGTGCAGGAGGTAAGTTCCCGAGGGGCTCAGGAGAGTGACCGTGGGAACGCTGTCATGGATTAGGCAAAAGTTTGCAGTTTTTCTTTCGTAGTGGGGGGGAAAAAAGCACCCGTCATGAAAGGGCTTTTCATTTTTTCCAGATAACAGACAGTACGCTAATCCAGCTTTCCATACACTGTCCACGGCTTCAGGTTCTGGTGAGTATTAAAGTGAGACTTCCAGCGTTTTCTTTCTATAAACAAAGGGATTTTAAGCACTGCCCGCGGGGATTTGTCTCTTTGACTTCATAGACGTGTTGCGAAGGCTTGGAAGAATTCGGCTAGAAACTTGACCCTGAAGAACCTATTGTCCCTCCCCTACTGCTAACATTAATCGTACACCAGACACCCACAGCTGCCTGAAAATGAATTATAGGACACTGGATTCTCCGGCTGTCCTCAGCAAGCCCAGCAGAATCCACCTCCAAACTGGGCTGTCAGTCCATCTGTAGGAGAGGAGACTGCAGCCCTTCTCACCTGTAGTGTGCAGCTGGGCAGCTGAGGCCT
This sequence comes from Steatornis caripensis, assembly GCA_013398225.1. Lineage (NCBI taxonomy): Eukaryota > Metazoa > Chordata > Aves > Caprimulgiformes > Steatornithidae > Steatornis > Steatornis caripensis. The sequence continues at coordinate 6,367 of VZSC01018073.1, read as the reverse complement.
GGAAAGCTTGCTGGCTCTGGGAAGTAATCTTCTTCTCGGTCTAAATTTCTGGAGATTTAGTCTCTGCCTCCTCTGCGTCCCTGTGTGTACTGCTCCATTGCCACCGTGAGACAAACCTATCCTGGGAGGTGGGGAGACGCGGTCGGTGGGTTCTCCTGTGCCCGCCTCCCTTCTGCACGCTGTGCCCCCCAACAAAGTGACAGGCTGATGCCACCTCCTAGTTCAAGCCCCACTTCCTCCTCAAGAACTTTTAAGATGCAGCCCCCCCCCCCAAAAAAACCCACACCAAGTAGATGCCATTATATTTCTGATGGTCCTTCGACCCCGTGGCAGCGTCCTTCCCGTGATGTGTAAGGCCACAGACGTTACAAAGGTGGTTTCTTCGATAGCAGAGGTGTTTATTCCGTTTCTGTGCCATCCCGTCTCCTGGCCCTGTCGGTCTCCTCTTGCAGCAGCCGCCTTCCCCATTGCACCTCAGCTGTGAGTTTTCCCCTTTCAGGCACGTTATTCATTGGAGAGCCACAGGGCTCAGCACCTGCAGTCTGGACCGCAGCAGTGGCTCCAGTGCAAGGAGGGAGTACCCCGTCCTAAAAGCCAAGCGTGGCAAAGTAGTCCAAACGTAGGAAACGTGGGCCATCTTCTCACTTGTCCCGCAGCGTCCCATGGCAGGGTGTTGGCTTCTGCTTGCCGGTGCCAGAGGCTACTAACTTGCTGTGTTTGGCTTGCAGAGTTTGTCCCACTGTGAGCTGATCACGGACGATGGGATTCGTCACTTGGGAAACGGCGCCTGCGCACACGACCGATTGGAGGTAATCGAGCTGGACAACTGCCCTCTGATCACGGACGCCTCCCTGGAGCACCTGAAAAGCTGCCACAGCTTGGAGAGGATAGAACTGTACGACTGTCAGCAAATCACGCGGGCAGGGATCAAGAGACTCAGGGTAAAAAAAAAAAACAAAACATGAAACACTGACTCGAACACTTTATCCAGTGGGGGGAGGGCAGGCTGAGGTTTCAGATCCCTCTGGGGCTCATTCTTAAAAGTATTGTGAGAAGCACCACCGATGAAACTAATAGCTCAGGAGGTTGGATGGGGGTGAACGCTGGCTGGTAGGGAAGAGACATAATTGCTGTGTCCGCTGCGTAGTAGCAGCCAGGAGCAGAGGAGACGCAGCGTGCATGTGCTCATTTACAAGCAGTCGTACGTGGCAGTGCTCTTCTAAATGCGGGACCAAGAGCTGGTGCCACAGCGAATGTGTAGAATGACACCTCCTCTTGACTGCTTTATATGCTCGGCGTAGATTGCCGTGCACTTTATACTGACTCTTGCCGTATAAATAATTCCAGCTAATCCTGTAATAAAGCCCGTCTGTTGTAGGGGAGGCTGCGTGTCCTTGTGAGCGGGACAGAGCCAGGGCTGCTCTGTCATAGCTGCTGGTCATCTAAGGCACTCTGCGTCGCAGAGACTTCCCTTCTGAGTCTATTTCTCCATCTGTAAAAGAGGAGGAATGACAAGATTTTATTTGCACAGAGACGGCTCCGTGCAGCTTAATGTTGTTCTCTTCCCCACGGCTAGCACAGGATTAATGGCGAGGAGCGAGCATCGCTTTTTCTTGTTATTATCCTGTAACTCTGTTGTCTGGTAACAGAAAGAACGTGGGGGCAATCATGCTGCTGGGCTGAAAGAGCTCGACTCTAGTTTTTATGTGCGCGTTTGCTCGTCTTCAGACTACAAACTAAGCCAGGCCTATTTCAACCTCTGACTCTCGCCCTGCCACCACCCTTGTCTCTTTACACGCTGCGTTTGTCTTTTCAGACCCATTTACCCAATATCAAAGTCCATGCCTACTTCGCGCCTGTGACTCCACCTCCTTCGGTCGGGGGCAGCAGACAACGCTTCTGCAGATGTTGCATCATCCTATGACACTGGAAGTGGTCATCCTTGCAAACTGACTATTTAATTACACTTGTAGAATTACGGTGGACACCAGTATCTCCAAGGAAAGCGATACCAGTGTCATTTGCGAGGGCCAGTGAACAGGGCTGTGGTGCCAGGCCCCTGTAGCCACCCATGCACATACATTTACGCACCCCGCCTGTTCCAGCAAGCTGATGAACTCTGCAGTACGGGAGCTGGAGCTGCGTTGGCTTTTTCTGTAGGTGGATTGGTATAATTCTGAACCATTCCCACCGGGCATGCTCAGATGAAATCGTCGTGGTAAGGAGGGGAGGTTTTTGCGACCCCAGAAGGACTGTTGCTGCTGTTGAGGTTGGAATAGTAACGGAAATCCTTTGAAATGGGGAGAGGGGGAGAGGAAAGGAAATGCTTTAACCCTGCATCTGTTGTCCCGGAGGAGGGAGGCGGGGAGGGGGGGGAAGGAAATAACCCAAACCTGAAAATCCCGGCAAGGTTTGTGTCCGTTTTTCAGTGAGGGAATGAAGCAGCAGCTGCTGTGAGACGTGGTTTCCTTGTGCTCTCTACTTCCCGTTCCCGGCTGACCGCCCTGAGCATGCTCACATTGAAGGTTCGCCCGTTTCTTCTGTGTTCTGTAGCATCCAGCTCAGAGGCTTCCTAGATTGTTGTGATATAGCTTGAAATCTGTAACGTCAGGCTGGTTTTCTTTTTTACCCTCCCTACAGCCTCCTTTTTTTTTTTTTTCCACCGATTTCTAATTCAGTATTTTTTTGAGATTTACCAAACAAATGTTACGAATCAATAATTTAAATTTAAAAAAAAAAAATACTGTTTACCGTTAGAAACCTGAGCCTGTGGTGACCTGTTCGGGAGATACATAAATGGAAAGCGAGCTGCCCTACAAGCCAGGCTCTTGTAGGCTGCTTGGCCCGGTTTTGTCAGCGATAGGGTGTCCGAATTTGGTTTGCGTTTCAGGTTTTCCCCCAGTGACAAGAATATAGCTCTTGATATAGGGCATAGTCTCTGTTCCAGTGACTGTAAGTTCCCTACTCCTCCTGTCCTTTCCCTCCGACCCTTCATCCTACCCCCAAGGATAAGCAAAGTAGAATCGTTTTTGCTTGTTGCCCTGATCAAGAAATAATGACTCGCTAACGGAAGTGGCAGGAGCAGCAGGCGTGAAAATACGCCCTCGATTATTGTCCCGTTGTTGTACGCTGAGGTGCAAGCGCTGGGTGATTTTGCTGACTTTTGCATCTTCTGCAGGTAAGTGTCTTGCCCGGGAGAAGGAACCATCGGAATGAGATGAGGGTTTGCTGTGTGCCGGTCCTTCCCGGCTGTCGGGGGGGTGTTCAGAGCAGCTGGTTTTGAGGCGTTTCAGGCAAGATGAGCCCAGGTGCTTCCGAGGAGCGTAGACAGCCCGGGCCAGCTCTGTGAACTCCCAGTGCCTTGATGCTGGCGGTTCCAGATGCCCAGTGTGAAGCATGTGAACAGATGGGCAGACGCCAAGGGTTTAATGGGGCAGAACTTGGTCAGGCTCCTGCCAGGTTTGTGGAAGACGAGCTGACGTGTAAGCGATTGCGCTCTTCCTGCCGCCTGCGTGCCGGGACGGAGGGGCGCGTGCCTGTTCGTGGATGGTTCCCAGCTGACCGAGGGAGGAGCGGGTCTGGTTAATCGTGCGAGCTGCCAGCAGCCGAGGAAGCGGTGCTTCACCTTTCTGCTGAAGAACCTTACGCTGGGGAAGCGCGGGGTGCAGCACGAGGAATGGCTGCTCTGGGGTCCCGGGGGCTTGTTTTTTCACTGTGGGTTTGCTTTGAGGACAAGTGCGTTGCTTCCCAACCCTCTTCTGACGGCCCGAGCTGTTCGGGCAGGCAGAAGGGTCGCTTAGTGCCACCGACGCTGCGTCCCCTTCATCTACAACTTAAAATTCCCCCAACCTGTCTGTGTACGCTTAACGAAGTCTTGCAGATGCGCAGTCTGCCGGGAGGAAATCCAGCGCGCTGTGTTTAAAAGGATACTGTCAATTCCTTTCCTGTGGATCGCTTTTAATCCGTTATATTTATTCAAATCCTCTGTAGCGCTGTGGATTCTCTCTCTCCTCAACGAGCATGTTGCTGTACTTCATTTGCAGAACTCCTTTCTCCGACTTTCGGGGTGGCAGAAGATAATGGCGCTTCCCACGGTAACCGAGTGACCGAAGGGGCGCGTGGCCTGGGGCAGCACCCGGCTGTCACGGGATTTGCACAGCTCTGGGACGAACACTTGGTTTAGTTTATACTGTGTGTGGCAGGGGAGAGCTAAAATGGATTTGCAAGCCAGGGTGTAGTTGGCTGACGGATTTCTTTGTAACGGAGCAGAGTTTTCAAGGGAAAACTCAATACAGAACCCAAAGCATTACTTTTTTTTTTTTTTTCAAACAGGGTGACAGCATTAAGGTAGCTCAAACTACTTGACAGTGTCCTTTTAAGTCAATTATCAGTCTTCAAATGGACTCTTCCTTATGTTTGTATTTATAAATATCAATAAACACCATTTTCCAAGCTGTGTCTCGCTAGAGGAATGCCTTCGTAGGGCAAAAAAAACCCCTCCCGCACGTGGCGGCGGGCCCCAGCGCGGGCTGTGCCGGGGAACGCTGTTGCACCCTGCACGCGTGCGCCCTCGCTGCTGGCGAGGAGCGCGAGGTGCCGGGTCCGGCGCTGGCCCTGCGCTGAGCTGGCGGCTGCAGAGGGCATCGAGCGCTGCGATTCGGGGCCTGTGGGGTAGAGGAAGGGCGTTGTGCTGTCGTTTTGAGGGGGTCAGTGATGCGAGGTGGTGGCTCTCCGGAAGGGTTCGGCGAGGAGCAAGCTGTGAGTACAGCAGATCGGTTCGCAGGTTCCCTCCGTGTGCCAAACGCGTGTCTCCCAGCCCCTGCACCAGCCTCGCTGCACCAGGCAGATCAGGTCCTCGCTGCGAGGCCGTGAGCTGTTCCCAGTACCTTGGCCCTTCCCTTGCCCTCCCTCGAGAGCCGGCGTGCGCGCCAGGACCGAGACGCCTCTAGCTGCGTCGCGCGGTCGCACAGCGGGGGCCGGGCTCCACGTTACCACCTCGAAAAGCACCCTTTTGCTGTACCCTAGCTCTGCCTTCCGGCGCCGTACCCCGGCCGTGAGCGCAGCTGGGTTGGAGCTGCCTTGGCCCCACTGTGCTCCTGACCTTCACGAGCAGACGGGTGCAGGGACGAAGGGACCTCGCTCGGGAAACAGCCCGAGCCCCCCTGGACTGCTGCTGCCGAGACCTCCAGGGAGGTGTGAGGAGACGCAATGCAACCAAAAATTAGGCTTTGCTGGGCTTTCCAGACCCACAGCAGCGCTTTTAACGCCAATTCTGTGACCGTTCCCGACGAGGACGTGGCAAGCGTAACATGCTGTCGCAGTGGTTTTATTTAAAACAAAAACTTTAACAAGTTCCTATTTTCTGAACATCACTGTGCTTTCCTATTTCACTCCGAATGCGTTGTTCGTGGCTGGCCCGTGGTGTCAGGGGTTGGGGCGGGGATCGGTATGACAAGGTTCTTCGCTGCCGTGTCCCGTGGTGGGGGCGTGCCCCGAAAACGAGGGTTGAAACACCTTGTCCTCTTCTGATGCAGGACTGCGTGCTTGCGGCGGTTGGTTTGGGGTTGGGTGGGGTTTTTTTCTGTTTCGCTTTGTTTTCCCGCATCCGAGCCAGCTGGCTGAGGTTCCTGTGCTCCCTCTGTGCCGAAGCCTGGCCAAGGCACCCGGCTCCGCTCATAGGGGCTGAGGTTCTTGTGCTGCAGCTTCGGGAGCCAAGCACCAAAGTGGGGGGGGGCAGAACCCACCTTCCTCTCCTTCCCATCCTCAGGCCGTGCTCGGGCAGCCTGGGCCGAGCCGTCCCAGCCGCTCACCCCCACCTTGGCACCGTGGGGACCATGCCTGGGTGCCTGGTGTCACCAGGGCTCCCGCACAGGGACTGTCCCCACCGACACCCCGACTGGCCCCCGCTGCCCCATCCGCTCCCCGGCACTGCCCTGCGGCTCCGGCTGTCGCGGTGAGACAGGCGGCTTGGCAGGGCTTCTCTTCGCTGCCCTTGCCGCAGCCAGCGGTACGTGCTCTCCGTGCCGGCAGCCGGCACGCGCCGGCTGCCTGGCTTAACTTGCACGGAGGTTTGGGTTTTTTATGAAGAGATGAGGAAATGCATCCCCTGCTCGCACCAGCCGCTGCCAGCACTCCGGGCCATGACCACGGGGCCAGCCGGGCTCTGCCAGCCCCTGCCCGGTGGCCGAGGGCGCCCTGGTAATGCCCCCCTGTGCCAGCAATCCTGCGCCCCCCAGCACCCTGCCCTTCCCCGGGGCTCTCCACGCTGCAGCCATGAGCCCTCGAAGCTGCATCCCCACTCGCCTCGGTTTTCCCCGCTGACCCCAGGCCCCGGCTGTTAACTCGGTGTCTGCCAAACCGGGGTTGT
>VZSC01018068.1:0-18831 GCA_013398225.1 Steatornis caripensis | reverse complement strand
AAGCAGGACAGTCTGCCCGGCTGAACCACGGCTCCCCCACTCAGATGCCCCAGTGTGAGACCAGTCCCAGGGCAGCCAGTTGTGCCCTGGCTGCCACCCCCACCTACCGTTCTCAGTCTGCAGCCTGCCCCGCTGCGTGCTCACGTCAGTCAGCTGTCGCTGCAGCTCGTCCACTTTGGACTTGGCCTCGCTCAGCTGGTCCTCATAGGTGCGGCACAGCTTCTCGGCGTTGGCCTGTGCGCACCAAGCAAAGCCTGTGTGAGACCCAGCTCTGCCCAGCGAGCGCCATTATCCCAGGAGGGGCTCGGCAACCGCATCACTCTGAGACCTTGCTGCCCTGCTCAGCTGATCCCAAGTGCACACAAGGCAGAGAGCAGGAGCCTGACAGAGCTCTTATGTCTCTGCTAACCTAAGAGTGGCTCTCTGCAGTCAGTCTCCCAGGAAATGTCTTCCCAGATCCTCCAGACTTGACTAGGACAAGCAAAGCCTCTGCAAACACTGCCATAGTAGTGGCACAGGGACAAGCCATACCCAGTGAAAAGAGAGACTTTGCCATGGCAAAGAGCTACCTAGGACAACACCACATGGACGTGGCTGTGCTGAACACACTGCAACCAGTTGCACTTGACATTCACAGTGAATGTTCAGCTGAACCTGCCCTGTATAGAACCAGTGCCCACCTTGTTCTTGGTGAGATACTCGATGTTGGATGATAAGTCATCCACCTCCATCTTCATCTCGCTCTTCTCCTTCTCCAGCTTCTGCTTGACGCGCTGCAGGTTGTCTATCTGTTCGCTCAGCTCCGCCACGCTGTCTGCGTGCTTCTTCCGCAGGGCAGCTGCCGTGGACTCATGCTGCAGGGTTGCCTCCTCCAGGTCCCGCCGCAGCTTCAGGAACTCAGCTTCCCGCTTCTTGTTCATCTCCAGCTGCGTGGCCGTCGCCCCACCGGCCTCCTCCAGCCGCTCACTCAGCTCCTCCAGCTCCCGTGACACTTCTGCCCGCTGCTTCTCCACTTTGGCTCTGGCAGCACGTTCAGCCTCCAGCTCTTCCTCCAGCTCCTCAATGCGAGCCTGGCAGAGACAGGATATGGCAGTAACCTCATGAAGCTACAGCATCTTTGCTCCCCACAACGGAGCAAAGTGTCTCCTCTGATGCTGGGGAGCAACAAGCCACCAGCCTCGAGCAAATGCTTGGGCTGTTTTGGGATTCTCTGAGGAAGGCATGCCTGGTGCCCCTTGGCAGCCTGTTCCACAGAGCTTCTGCTCTCCTCTGTACGCTGCCATCAGGACCCTGGATTTAAAGTTTTAGACTGGACAGAATTACATCCTAGAAGCTGTTCCTCATGCTGGTGCTAGCATTCAGCTCACCAGTTCATTTTTTAATTTTCAGTCCACCACATTTTCGCATTTGGGCTAAAAATGCCAGCTTTTTTCATCACTGTTCTGCCAAGGAGATGCCCCTGTGCTCAGAGAGGGACTTGCCAATGCAGATTCCCCAGCACATTACATCTGACGAAAATTTAGGACTCCCGGGCTGTGGGAACAGTTCTTCCCACCTTACCTGGAGCTCCTTGATCTTCTTCTGCAGCTGGGCCTCAGTCACTTGCCCATCTTCAATCCTTGAATTCAGTTGACTCATTTCAAAGTCTTTCCTGTACAGAAAGAAGGCAGAGCCTCTGGTCAGACAAACACTGCCCTGCAAAGTCCGTCTGGCTCCTGAAGCCAGGGGAAGATTGTTCCCTGCAGCCAGGTCCAGAGGCAAAACAAACCAACTCACGTAGGAAAGGGACTGCAGGGGTAAGAAGCAGCGCATGGACTGCTTGGAGGGAGGCTTAAAGTGGACTTTGGGCTCTGAGGTTTTCCCTGTGAGGTCCCTAGGTGTTGTTCTCCAGTTCCCCAGTGAGAATGGGGAATGATGTGAGTGATGTACTCGTAGCTGATGCCCCAGCTCGGTGTTAGGACCCTGCCAGGCAAGTCTCTCCTCTCCAACCCCATGCACAGAGAAAGCTATGTACTTCCCTGATCTATTAGTCTGTGCAGCTGACAAGCTCCTCAGCATCTCTGCATAGTGCCCAGGAAAACCAAGCCCTCATTCTACCTGGACTGATCACACTGGCAGTGCTCAAAGCTACATCCCAATAGCCCCTGCAGAGGCCACATGTCCACTTGATTTAGAGGTGGGCACTGTCCTGGTAGAGTAAGCACACAGCCCAGGCACATATCACACTCACTTTTTGAGTTTCTCCTCCAGCTGCTGTTTGTCATTCTCCAGATCCATTACAGACTCTTGCGTCAACTTCAGGTCTCCTTCAAGCTTCCTCTTTGCTCTTTCCAGGTCCATGCGGACTTTCTTTTCTTGTTCAAGAGAGCTTTCCAGCTGGAGAATGAAGAGGTACAGGCTAGGGAGGGAAAGGATCCTCTGCAGCCCCAGCCTCCCCCATGATCGTTGCTGTGGGAACTTTAGCCACCCCCGAGATGCAGAGTTGTTTCCTAGTTGGTCTCTAGTCCCATTCCCTCAGCCCAGGACTGCTCTCCATGGGGTATTCTGGATCACCCCTCAGTTCAGGGGCAGTTTGTCAATGGGGTTATTTATCAACTGGCCATAATAAATGGGGATTTGATAACGATCCCAGTCCCCAGATACCGTTTAGGGACAGCCTTTGGGCTTTCCTGAGGGTGGGCTCCAACCTCTCTCACTTCACTGTCACTGGCCTATGACTCACATCATCCACTTGCTGCTCCAGTTTGACCTTGGCTTTAGTCAGTGTGTTGACCTTGTCTTCCTCAGCCTGCAGGTCATCCAGAGCCTGCTGATGGGCCTCTTGCAGTGCTTTCTTCTCTTTTGTCAGCTTGGCAATGATCTCATCCAGAGCAGCCATCTCTTCAATCAGGTTTTTAACCTAGATCAGTGGGGTCAAAAGTTAAGTGCATCTTCTCTGACACTGAGGAAGCATAGCTAATACAGTAGCCTGACCCATGAAAGGCAGGAGTCCGTGAGCAACAACAGCTTGGCACCACAGCAGCAGCCAGCCCCTCTCCCCTTGGCCAGGCTGGTTCCACCAGCTGGTTTGCCAATGCCCCAAATCACTTGCCATTGCACAGAACTGTTTGCCCACACCACTCCCATGCAATCAGGCAGGACACCAGAGGGTTTTGTCCTTTCCCACACCTTTTCACACTCTGCCTTGCCGCAGCTCCCACACACCAGTAGCCTTGTCCCTGACAATTCTCTTTGGTGCCCCAACAAGCACTGAGGGCCCCGAGTAATGAAGCTGTACCATGCAGGGAGGGGTGCTTACCTTGTTCTCTGAGGCATGCTTCTGCTTACCTTGTTCTCTGTGGCATGCTTCTCCTTCTCCACCTTGGCCAGCGTGATCTCTAGGTCATCAATGTCCTTCTTCAGCTCTGCACACTCATCCTCCAGCTTGCGTCTCTTGGCGGTGAGGTCTGAGTTCATCTCCTCCTCATCCTCCAAACGCTCCATCAGCTCCTTCACCTTGGCCTCCAGCTGGATCTTGGACTTGATCAGCAGGTCACAGCGTTCCTCTGCATCTGCCAGGTTGTCTTGCTCCTGGGACAGGCACAAGAGGGCCAGTGCTCATCCACTGCCCCAAGAGCATACCAGCAGGCTCTCAGATGTGCTATTCTGGCCCAGAGCAGAAGCTCCCTTGTGGAAGGGGCAGAGCAAGCCTAAGGTGTTCAGGTGTACAAAAACCCAGCTCCAGTCACTGCCCATTTTCGAGGGTTGTGCAACAACAACTAACGCTAACGAGGGCCAAAGACCTAACCACAAGTAAATTTTCCAGAGGAAGAAAACACTGGATTGACACTTCCTGGTACAGAAATGGCACAGATTAGCCACAACTTGATGAGTAAACATTCCCATGCCTCCCACCCCAATGTGAGGATATCTCCCTTTCCCGAGCCAGGGGAGCACGAATCCCCATGGCAGCCCTGAGATGGCAATTCTGTGACACTGCTTCAGGTTTGCATGGAGTCTAAAACTGCAATTCAAACAGATTGTGGCAGTGAGGCGGTCTTAGAACTGCAAAAGGCTGAGGGAGTGATCAAACACACTCTGCTCCTTCTTCTACCCATAGACACTGCACTATCTTTACACTTCCAGAGAGAGGCTGAAGCACTCACTGCCTGCAGCTGGAGAGCCAGGTCATTCTTCTCCTGGATCATGGAGACCTGCTTCTCTTCCAGCTCCTTCCTCTTAGCCTCGGACTTCTCCAGAGCTTCCTTCAGCTTCTGGAATTCCTCCTTCAGGTTGGACATTTCCTTCTCAGTCTGAGCAGACTTGAGTAAAGGCTTGATCTTGAAGAATAGCTTCATCCAGGACCAGTTCTTGACAGCATTGAAGGCCCGGATGTTCCACTGAATGGTATAGAGGGCTTCCCTGGAGGGATACAAGCACAGCATCATCATGGGTGTAGATTCCCCATCTCCCATCCTCACTGCAGCAGAGACCTGGATATGGCTTTATTCTTCACCAGGAGGGGAAATGGCAGTACGTTAAATTAATGGCATATTGTCTGCGCTATTGTAGTAGCCTTAGTGGGATGGGTGGTGTGGCCTGGCGGTCAGGTGTCCTCACTCTACATCCCTCTGAATCTTCCAGTGGAAACCAAGGGCTCCCCCCACCTCAATACACTAACCCTCCCTACCATGTCAGACTGCTTACATGGCTGCCTCCATCCCTTCAGGTATCATACCTTACCCAACCACTGCCAGCCACAGGCAAGCCCCACAGGTTCAACTCACTGAAATGTGGAGCAGGAACAAGGAGAGATGCTCACAAAGTTCTGCCTCCCCCCTCAAGTCTACCTCCTGCTGATGATCTTCTGATACTCAATGCGCATGAGGTGCCCACGGATTCTGGCTTGCAGCATGGTCAGGATCTTGGCCAGACGCTCATCTCGCATCTCTTCCAGCAAGCCCAGCAAACCAGCCTTGAAAAACACCTACAGGCCAGAGAATGAGAACAGAGTCAACAGTAGAAAGGACAGACGGCTCAGGGCTAATGTGACTGTCAGGCAGACCAAGGCTACACGCAGCCCAAAGCAGGGATACGCAGAGCAATGACAGCTACACACTGCAGGTTCAGGTGCCCTCCCTGCACAGTCACATACCCATGCTCTGCGCTCGTTGGAGGTGCGACCACACAAGGCACAGGCACAGCTGGGCACCAAACCTCCCTGCCCTCCACACATCCCCTCGCATCCCCCAGGAGGGACAAGATGCTTTGTAGGATGGTATGAGATCAAGCAGAAGTGACCTTCTGCTCAGACCTGTTTCTTCCCAACCTGCCTCTTCCTCTGCCCTCCTCAGTCCCTTCAAGGGCCAAGGTCAACCTGCACAGGGCTTCAGCAGGGCTGTGGCCAGGCAGAGAGCAAGCTGGGCATGGACAGCAGACTGGGATTGCAGAGAGACAGAGAGGCAATTTCTCCCTCCCAAGGACCTGCTCTCACCTTGGTATGACCAAACTTGTACTGTGAGTGGTCCAGTTCCAGGGAGCTCAGCAGCTTCTCTGTGGCCTTTCTGCTGTCCACAAACTTGTCATCTGGAATGGCTGTGGGGTTCAGGATACGGTAGCTGCAGGGACAAAGCAGAGGCAGGACATGCAAGAGAACCCCAGCATAGAGTCGATGGCTCCATCACCATCCCTGTACCCGTCATGCCAGTTCACATCGCTGCAGCACAGGCTGGAGCCACATATGAACCAGGAGATCCAGGGCACAGTATGGGCTCTTCTGCAGAGCAGATACCAGGGAACCCTGCTAGGTCTTAGGCCCTGAACATAAGGAAGACTGTGCAGGAGGAGGGCACTGGCATCACCATCCTGGTGAGGCCCAGGCCAAGCAAGGTAGATGGGGCCAGCCTGGAGAATAATAAGGATACCAGAGAGAAATCTAAGTCAGGATTGGAGGACCTGAGCCTTGCCACCATCCACCTGCACCAGCCCTGCATTCAGCAGCACAGCTATGCCAAACTGTGCACACACTGGGCATATTGTGGTGGTTCAGACCAGCCCTGCACAAGCTGGGGAGCAGGTCAGAGCCAGCGCAGTCTGTCTCCCCTCAGAATACGTGGTGGCTGCTGGGCAAGGGAGAAGAGGGAGTTACCGCTGCTTGAAGTCTGCATAGAGGATCCTGTTGGGGAATCCCTTACGGCAGATGCGGATACCTTCAAGGACACCGTTACACCGCAGCTGGTGCAGCACCAGGAAGGCATCCATAGCTCCTGTGGGTGAGAACAGAGATGGAGCAAACACACAGCCCAAGAATACAGGGGAAATGGAGCTGCAGCACGGGCCTGAACTCTGGAAACAGCCCGTGGTTTTGAACACAGGTGTTAACCTATCCTGTAGGCCTATGCTGGGCACCAGTGCTGCAGACTGGGTGTTGGATGGTGGAAGACAGCCTGAAAGACTCGTTTGTGCCTGCCGTTATACACAAGTACAAGGCAGACCAACCATCAATGCACAGCCAAAATGGGAGCCTGGCAAAACTCATTCTCCCCAGCAGAGGAGACTGGCATGGGTTACAGGCGTTTCCACATTGAGATGGGGCCAGGTCTCAGTGGCAGCAGAACTGCTGCAAGAAAAGGGTTGGGGAGAAGGTGGGTGCAATAGTCCCTGCCTGCTCCCACACGTAGATGTCACCCAAGGGAACTGCCAGGGTGCTGTCTCAGTCCATGCATACCTGGGGTCTTTGTCTCATTGGGAATGATGCAGCGGACAAAGTGGGGCTGAGTGGAGCGCAGGTTCGTCATCAGCTTGTTGAGATTTTCCTGTAAGGTAGAGGAGGCATGAGGTGACAGCTCTGCTCCCCTACAACACTTCTCTTCAGCCCCTTCCCCCCACAGGCAGGGAGTGAGCAGACACTGGGAGCCCCTTACCACTCTTCATGAGAAAGGAGGAATTTCCTCCTGCTTGGCTGCTCTCTGTGCTATCCTGCCAACAGGACATCCTCAGCCCCTTAGCAGGACCACTGCCTTCTGCCAGAGCGGGAGCAAAGGCAGAGTGGACTGGGCTGGCAGATACGCCAAGTGGCACCTGCAGGTTTTGCTATGCCAGAGAGGAGCCAGGTTCTTCCCAAGTATTTTTAGGTAAAGTTTTGCCGCAAGAGAGAGCCAGGAACACAGGACTGAGCATATTCCTGGTATACAGCTCTGCTTGTGCCCATCAGCCCTGTGCTCAGCCCCCTGCAAATCTAGTGCTGGCATCCACATTGCCTGCAGTCCTCATCTCTTCAGGTTTTCCCTGCACATCCACAGTGCCGCCCATGCCCTTCAGCTGTGACAGAGGGCCCTGCCGATCCATCCTGGGCCTTCTTTTCTCTCCAAGGCAGGGCTCAAGCCAAGACATGGCCCTGCCGTTTCATGCGAGAAAGGCATCTGCACCCTCAATCCAGGCTGCCTTCCCCTGCTTGTGCAGGCTCAGCCTGTCCAGGAACAGATCAAGGAAGGGAACACCTTCCCACAGCTCCACGTCATCATGGGGCAACTTCTTGCCACAGACAGCTTTTCCCAAGGCCTGTGACTCGTCCAGGAGGAAGAATGTCACACTTCTCCCTGAATGGGGGCTCTGACACAAACGCTGCCCTCTCTGAACACCCTGTCATCACAAGACTGGCATGGCAGGACACAGCTTTGGGCTCACACACCCCTCTGTGCTGTTTTCCAGTTGCTTAAGCTCTGGTGTGGACAAATAACTTCTGTGGTGACCATGGGGACAGGGGGGTGTGTTACCCAGAGCTGTAAAATAGCTCAGGTCACCTCCCTGGATAGGACAGCAGACAGCTGCCTGCTCATAGACCTGTAAGATCCTCCTCCATTTTCTTCTGCCCAAAGGCTGTCCTTCCCGCCGACAAGAGTGAGGAGAGAAGTAGCACAGACTTAAAGTGATGTTCATGTAATACATTATCTAAACATCACTACAAGTCTTAACTGCCGCTCTCTCAAAGGTGAAGGAGCTGCCGAGCAGCACAAGCATGACGTGGGCAGAGGCAGCACAAGCCCCAGCTCAAAGGGAGCCATGGCTCTCCCAGCCTGGAGCCTCGTGTCCGTCCCTAGCAGTACAGGGACAGGGCTGGGACTCTGCCAGGCACAGGCCCCTTGCCCAAGGATGAGAGGGTGTTAGGAGCTTTTGCCTAGTGGTGGTCCTTCAGGAGCTCTGGGGGTCCTTCTGGCCCCAGGAGCTCATGTGCAAGATACACCAGAGCCTTGGCAGGGAAGTGGAACTGATATTGGGACACTCTGAGCATGCTTCCCTCATGGCCTCGGATGAGGGGCTGGCTCTTACCTTGTGCAGCTGTGACACTGTTTGGAAAGAAGCTGCCTTTTTACGTTTCTCCTTGGTCCCTGGCTTGTGAGGTTCCTCTGTTGGGTTGAAATATTGATTAATTACATCAGCAAAACCTCTGCTCAGCTTGGAGGACTCAGAAATACACCCAACACCCCTGAAATGCCCACAGCCCCTGGTTTCTGTAAAGCAGAGATGGTAGTGCCCTGCTGCAGAGCAAAGTCGCAGACCACCAAAAACATCTCCTACAGCACCCAACTCTCAGCGTTGCTCCTCAGCTCTTGGTAACAAGAGACCCCTTTATACATCCCAAGCCTACAGCACTGCACAAGCTCAGTCTGGTCCTAACCACCCACCTAAAGCTCTTAGGCAAGCACTGCATGTCCAGAGTACCCACCTACTCAGGGCAGAGAGGTTTTTAGAGGTCAGTGTGGGTCTTCCCTTTGCCCAGGATGCTAGATGCAGGAATGCTGCACCAACAGCTGGGCATGGGGGTGAGGAGGATTTGCTGCAAAGGGAGGGAGAGACTGAGATCAAAAAAGGGGTGAGGTTGTTCCTCACCTGAAGTAGAGCCCACATAGTTCTCATAGAGGGAGGCCAGGAGCTTGTTTTGGGATTTTTGGAAGACGGACACCACTGTCTCATTCAGGGGGTCTTTGTTCTTGTCCAGCCACCCAATGATGTTGTACGGCACCTGTCACCAGCAGAGAGAAGCAAAGGTAAGGATAGGCCTGCAAGAGGACAGGTGTGAATGCTGTGAAGAGCTGACGGGGGACGTACCACACCAGCATAGTGCACCAGCTCAAAGTGGGCCTCATATTTCCGCTTTTTATCTGGCCGTGGCTTCTGGAAGTTGGGTGACTTCCCAATGTGGTTGTCATAGAGCTTAGCTTTGAATGACATGTCGGAGGCTTTCGGGAACATGCACTCCTCTTCAAGGATGGACAGGATTCCCAGTGGCTGCAGGGAGAAAGTGGTATAAAGAGGTCTGAGCTCAGTGTTGCCATGTCCCAGCCCAGAACGGGGGATCCTCTGTGCCACTGAGCAAGGTGAGGCAAGGCTTGACGTAGGAAATCTCGTCCTCATTCAGGCAAATGGTGCAAGACATTGACCATGGGGCAAGCTATGACTGGTGTTTTCCAGGCTGTCAGAGCGGGACTGGCGGGGCCTACAAGACATGGGGGCTTGCTCAGGTCCATCAGATTTTTGGGAAGGGTAGATCCTCTCCAGTATCCTGACAGGTTTGCTCCTTTCCCAAAAAGAAGTGAGTTTCCTTCATGCAGTGGTGGAAATCTTTTATACAGGCTGCTCTGAATCAGCAGGTACTCAAGTAAGAGGCACTGAGGGGGAGCAAGTGGGTAGGAAAATAGGGGCTGAGATCACTGTTCTCTGGAGGAAAACGCCACACCAGGTTTTGTGGCTCATTGGTGGGTATGAACAGAATTTCTGTGATTTTATAAAGTCAAAATTTGTGTCAAAAAGGACTCAGTGGGCTGAAGGCCCCAAGTTATAAGTGTGGGGAAAACAAAGCTGGGCATTTGTCACTGACTGGGGAGGGAATAATTTCATTTCTGGTAGCAGAGCACCCCTCACTGTTCCAGTTTTTGCAAATAAGCTGCCTACCAGAAGTACCATTCCTGTGCCCTGACTCACGCTTTACCTTCTCAATGAGGTCAATGCAAGCCTGCAGGTCCAAGCCAAAGTCAATGAAGACCCATTCGATGCCTTCCTTCTTGTATTCTTCTTGCTCCAGGACAAACATATGGTGGTTGAAGAACTGCTGCAGCTTCTCGTTGGTGAAGTTGATGCACAGCTGCTCAAAGCTGTTGTACTGCAAGAACAAAACAAACCTGTGTCAGAAGGAGGAGCTCCACACATGAAGAGATTCACTCTTTTGCTTTGTTTGGGTGTGAAGAGTGATCTCTGCAAGGCTCAGCTGGATTGCTATCAGAGCAGGTAGCCAGGAATCATCAGAGGTGTGCCCACAGCAACGTTAGAACAGTCCTTGAGAGCTGCCTGTTTGCTCCAGGTAAATTAATTCAGACAAGAGCTCTTTTTCTTATCAAAGCCAGTGGTTTCTTGGAGGAAACAGAGCTGTAAGACACTGGGGAACTGAGCTGTCTAGCTACAACATTCCCCCAAAACCATTTCAGGGGGCCTGCAGAACTCACGTCAAAGATCTCGAAGCCTGCAATGTCCAGTACTCCAATGAAGAACTGTCTGGCCAGCTTGGTGTCTAGAGTCTTGTTGATCCGAGTCACCAGCCACTTGAACATGCGATCATAGGTGGCTTTAGCCAGGGCTCCCACAGCATAGACAACCTGCCAAAGCAAATCAGAGAGCAGGTCATGAACACTTATGCTTCTCCCTGCTTTTGTAGGAGCTAAAGGCTGAAGAAGAGAGCTCCACTTGGCACACAAAGGGCAGACAGACAGATCCATGAAGTTCATGGTTACAGTGTACGCTCCAAGATTAGTTTTCACATGCTCACAAGTGTGTTCTTGTGTCCCTGGCCTGGTCTTAGCATCCAAGATCTTAGGATACAGATTCAGGCTAAAGTGATCTTTTCAGAAGCCTTGTAAATGGCAGGAGCTTACAGCTCACTTTGGATAAGACACCAGCTTCTAAGGTCCTCTTGAATTTTACTCAAGGACTGGCTTGCACTATTCAGGCCAGGTTTGGGTTCCTAACTGTGATGTGGCCGGAATCTGACGAGGTACATTTTTGTTGCATTTGAGCCTCCCACAAGATCAGTTTAGAGGAGTTTTAGATGAGCATTTAGGTGCATTTTCTACTTTCCAGAGATGAACTCCGTGGGAGTATGACTGTCTATGAAGCAGATCCATAGAAACTGGACCTTTTCTGGCTGTGATCCAACCCACATTTCAAAGACACTAAACTGAACCTCCAGCCTTGGTTAATACCCAAAATTATCTGCCAGCTCTGCCACCAACTTTCCCAGCTGCTAAAAGCCAGTAACTGTGGATACATCTTCTCATGCTAGAGTCTCCTCCTAAACCCAAGAGAGTGAACTGAAGCACCAGTAGCCCTGTGCAGAGAACATTATGCAACGGGTCCACCTGCAGAGATGTCACATACCAGCATGAGCAGGGAGCCAGTGTCCCGGCACACTCACCTGTTCCACATTCTGACCTTTGGTCACGTATTCATTGCCCACTTTCACACGAGGATGGAGCAAGCCCTTGATGAGGTCAGCTGAGCTGATTCCCATGAGGTAGGCAGCTTTGTCAGCACCTGTAAAACAGTACAAAGGCATGAGGAGCCAGCAAGGACGCAGTGCAAAAGCAATAGAAAATATTTGAGCTCTGGCTTTTCTGAATTTTCAGGTTTGCTCTGCAGCCTGACTATTCTCTTAGATCTATGATTTGCATTGGATTTTCCTATGCAACAAACAAGGAAAAGTATTAGACAGTGACTGAATCCTACTCTAACTGCTCTTCAGGAGGCTGTGACTTGAGCAGGGCCTTGCAGTCCTGATCATGGCCTGGCTCATATTCTGTGAACGACCTGCCCTGGAAGTCTGTCTAATGAAGTGCAAGAGAAGAGGTGATGAAGGGAGGAGAAGACTGAACAAGGTGAAGAACAGCCAGGGTGTGACAGCCTGTGATGTTGCTGAGGCAAGTCTGATGCAGATGAGACTACCTAGGGCTTGTCCTAAATATGCCCACTCGGGACAAGCTCCTTTGTGCACTTACAACAGGTCCTATGACAGTGTGGTTGCTTGGGATTCTGGTCACTGACCTTCACAGACCAGGCCAGCGAAGTTATCACAGTTTGCCCTTGGAGGAATTTCCATGCCCAGCCCAGGCTGGGCAGATCTGGCAGCATGGAGCCAAACTCACTTTCAGTGCCGTCAGCCTCTGCCTGCTCTTCTCGCTGCTTTTGCTTGAACTTCATGTTGCCGAAGTGCATGATAGCGCCCACTATTTTATAGGAGCCGTATTTCTCATCATTGCTGAAGCCCAAGATGTCCATGGCGTGCTAAGGAGAGACAAAGCAGTATAGATAGAACAAAATCACCATTCTGAGGTGAGGGTTAGTCCTCCCACCATCTCTTCCTATCCTGGAGCTCTGCGCAGGGTACTCTATGTGGTGGGCACCTAGCCAAGGAATCCTGTCCATGGGATTTTGAATGCAAGTCCAGCTCCCACAAGATCTATTCAAAAATAAAAGGACTAGCCTTGCATCCACAAGCAAGAGATTTTCTGAGCTGAGGTCTCATCTTCTCATGGGAGACATAGGAAGTGCTCATGTGCTATAGGCCCTTCCTAATGCAGGGAATTACTCTCCCTTCCCTGCCTGGAGGAGNGTGGTGGGCACCTAGCCAAGGAATCCTGTCCATGGGATTTTGAATGCAAGTCCAGCTCCCACAAGATCTATTCAAAAATAAAAGGACTAGCCTTGCATCCACAAGCAAGAGATTTTCTGAGCTGAGGTCTCATCTTCTCATGGGAGACATAGGAAGTGCTCATGTGCTATAGGCCCTTCCTAATGCAGGGAATTACTCTCCCTTCCCTGCATGGAGGAGGCTGTTGATGGAGATCAGAGTCACTCTGCTCTTTCTTGTAGGCTCACAGCATGTGTAGAGCAATTGCCAATAAACCAGAGGGAACTCACAGCTAATTTAGAGAGAGACAGAAAAGCCAGGACACGTCCCCATGCCTGCCCAGAAGGAGGTTGAGCCCTCCCTGAGGCCTCTGCCTCAGGCTGTGCAGTGTGAAGGAAGTACACGTACATCCGTCGCCATGAGTTCCTCGCCATCATCCAGGTTGTCCACAGTTGTTACACCCTGAGAGCAGAAGTGGTAGTCATAGGGGTTGAGGGAGAGCAGCAGCATATCTGTCGGGGGAAGACATGAAGAGGGTGAGTCCAGTCTGACAGAGACAAACCTGGGGCAGAGGGGCAACCCTGGCCACAGGTGGAGAGGTCTTCACTGGTCTCAACTAGAGGACACTAGCTCTGAGACAGTGTCTGTACGCTCAGGCAGGCCCACACGTGGGTCTATCTCTTCTGTGATGTGCCTCCTGTTTGCTATCTTGGGATATGGCCTGGCTGAAGACTGATTTAGAAGTGGCCATCCATGTCCTTGTGACCACCAGATAAGATTACTGCTCTGCACAGCTCTCCAGACCTGCCTAATAAGGGATTGTTCTTGAGCCAGCAACAAGCTCAAGAGCCCGCAGCCAAGAGGCTGACTACCCCAAGGGATTGTGCCAGCCATCTTTCTGCAGTGTGGAAAGGTTTTCTGTGCACTTTGTCTCACCTGGTGCCTGGAGGGCAGGGCTGCTCAGAGCACAGGACTGCCCCAGTGCAAAGTTGGGTCAGTTGGGACCGTCCTGGAGAACGCATCTAGGATATGCCTACATCAGGGCCAATGCTGTGAGTGAGCTGTGCAGCTGTTTTCAAGCTCACCCCAAACAGGTCATCTCACTAGCAAGGCTGAAGGAGCTCAGAGTAGACTGCAAAACAATTCTCCATACCCCAAAACGAGTACATATCCAGCCTGCACATGCTGAGGTCAGTGCTGTACCTGCCACACGATGAGTAGTCTATGCAAAGCAGCTTTGCAAAGCATGCTCCCACCCTGCAGATAGACTCTGAGTGACCACTTCTCTGCTCCTACACAGCTGCAGAATGGGCTTTAGACTGGCTTCTCAGTCTGTGAGGATAAAGGAGGCTAGACTGGATGACCTCTTGAAATCCCTTCCGCCCTGAACTATCTGCCAATCCTATGATCCTGTGCAGCTAGCTAAGCATTTGAGGGCAGTACCTGCATGGTGATTTGGGTTTGCTCATTCCCTGTGGACCCCAAAGCTGACAACAGAGCTCTTTGTAGCTATTTTCAGGCCATCACGCTATAAAGGCTAGGTTGCAGCTTCGGCTGCCTTACCTTGCAGCTCTGGTTTCTTCCCAGAGAGGATCTGGTAGTAGATGTGGTAGCTTCGCTCTTTGGGTTGCTGGAAAATCACTCTTGATTTTTCCAGAAGATCTAGAATCAAATAGGGCAAAGGGGTTAGCAGAGGGCTTGTTCTCTCCTGGAGCTGACTCAGCATTGGCACAAATAGTGAGATGACATCCCTCCCCACTGCAGCTGGCATGTGTTTACTCACAGATGTCAATGTCTGCCGAAGCCAGCTTCCCTGAGGGGCCAAAATGGATCCGGATGAACTTGCCCTGAAAACATGTGCAGGAAGTAAGTGCTGGGCTTGACTACACAGGTACAATTTTGAACAGCTCCTAGAAACCCTAGACAAGACAACACTGGTCATTTCCCACTTGTTAGGCTTCTGCTGATGCCAGGAAAGTACTGGGCTCTGGGAGGGGTAGGTGGGTGAAGCTCTCTGGTTTGTAATGTGCAGAGGGTCAGACAGCATTGCCTAAGGCTTTAAACACTAGGCAGGCAGAAATTTCACTCACGGCAGATAAATCCCTGTCCTCAGGCCTGTTCTTAAAGCTAAGCACTTCTGCAGGGCAGTGTGATACTGAGCCTGCCCACAGCCTCCTGCTCTGTGGTGTGCTGAGGAATCTCTCCCAGGAGTGCCTCCTCTCCCCCCAGGGCACAAGAATGGGTATCAAAGCCACCTGTGGCTGATGAGCTCTGCACCCCACAGCAGACCCAGGCTGGGCTTGTCAAAAAAAAGTCGCTGCTCCCTGGAAGGAGCATGCTTGCCTGTCTCAGCTCTAGCACTCCAGGCTGTGCTTACTGGCCCTCTCAACTCTGGTCCTGTAAGGGACTTCTCTCCAGCCACAACCTGTAACATCAGGGCGATTCATTCTGCCCAGCACACCATTTAATGCACTGATGTAACCAAAAGCAGCTCGGCCTCAGCAGCCCAGTCCCACTAGGAAGGAGAGCTACCTTCCTGCTACGCACCTTTGGCTTACACTGTACAAAACCACAATACCACAAGTGATGCGTTCAGCTTACATAAACATGGCACATCACCTCTCTGTCTTGCTAAGATACTTACAAAACGCGAGGAGTTGTCATTTCTTATGGTTTTAGCATTGCCAAAAGCTTCCATAGCTGGGTTAGCCTCAATGATTTGATCTTCGAGGGTGCCCTGGAAAACAAAACCAAAGGATGTGTCAGCTCCCACCCAGCTGGAGGGGATCTGTTACCAATAACACAGGGAAACAGAGAGTGGGGCTCCTTGTACCATCTGCTTGCTATGTTCTTTAGCTGTCTTTAACAGCCTGCTGCTGCTCCTGAGGGATCTCCTTGTCTCATGAGGCTATGCAGCTTGCTTTAGGGGTCAGCAGAGCTAAGCTTTGCAGCAGTGCTCTCTGTGGGCTTCTCCTTGCCTAAACTGGGCCCTCTGAAGATCCAGGCTACTGCCCCCTCTGCACACAGCAGTCCTTAGACCCTTTCTTAGGCTTCTACAATATGCAAACCAAGACCAAGCGTGCATTCTCACCACAACAGTTTGAAACATTTCAGGCTCTTTGACTCTCCCAGGCATTCCCTCTTCCACAAAACCAAAGTCTCGGACAGTTCAAATCACAGCACATTGCAAAAAAAGAGAGCCCAAAACCAGGCTCAATCTACAGCTCCTACACTAACAACATGCAGAGCAGGGTCACACTGTGATGTGAATACATTGCAGGTCCCAGCTGGCGTGATCTGCTGAACTCCCTGGAGCTCTCCTGAGCAAGCCCCAAGATCAATTTTCCCCTAACATTCTTTTTCCATTCGTGTTTCACATACACAGTTTAAAGATAGAGAGACAGCCTCCACCTGATGCAGGCAAAGCAGGACAAGAATTCGAGGAGAGAAGCAAAAGACTCATGCCAAGCCACACAAAGGACAGTGGGGTTTGGTAACACTAGCAGAGTTTAGTGGCGCAGGCACCTGCAGGATTTTTCATGAGAGATTTTGCCCATGCTCTGACACGTTACAGTCCATAGGGCTTTCCTGAGGTGGGAAACACCAGCTCCAGGCTCTGCCCACCAAGAGTCGTGCTGTCTTTTCAATGTTGGGCCCACCTCTGCAGCTCCAAGTGTGTGAATGGCAAAAGAGACAGGGAGCAGCTGTGCATCACAGCTTTTACTAACAAACTGTATTTTCTCACTTCGATATCCTTTGATCTGTTATCTTTAAATTCAGCCTGATGTAAAATTGCCTGGCCTGTGAGATTCAGTGGGGGCTGCCTGACCCACAGATTCAGGCCCCCAGCTATCTCACTCTTACTAAGTTTGCTGAAGTGGTCTGAGACTCGTGTTAATGAGCATCCCCTAACCAAGAGTGTACATCAGCTAAAGACTGCCCCTCCGTGCTCAGACAGAGAAACCGAGGGATGTGTGACTGACCTGCTGAAAGGGCTGAGCCCTTGGGGTGCTGGGAGTGCCAGAGACTGAACTTTTGCTGGATTTCCAAAGGCGCTCAGTTGTTTCCTTAGAGCTAAGCCAGCACCTCAGAAATGCAGCCCAGAGAAGAACATCAGCTGCCTGCATCGTGGTGAGCCAAGCCAGTTCATGTCTTTGCAGAGGGTGGCATGTTCAGGCATCGCCAGGGCCCTGGTCCGCAGCCAGAGCACAGTGCTGCCCATGGCAAAAAGGGTCTAACCCTGCCGCTCAGCACCACCACCCTCAGCTGGGCTTCGAGGCCGGGGGTGGGGACACTAATGGCTCAGTGGAGGCTTCACCTTATCTTTGGAGGAGGCCACGCCACCCCCCGGCAAACACTGTGCTGGTTAGAAACGAGCATTTGAATAGTAATGATGTTCCCTTGAAGGAGAGGTTGGAGTCAGAAAGGTAGAAAGTCACTAAGAGATGAAACAACAAAGCTTCAAACCATGGGAGATACAAAGCCAAGCGGAGAACTAAATGCTGCCCAGATGCTGGGGCAGCCCAGGCTCAGCAGAGGCCCCACACAGGCATTCCTCGTCAGCCCGTCAAAGCTCTGCGCGCAGAACTCTCCCCTCGGCATTAAAGATCAGGAGTCTACACCACTTACCCCAGTTTTAGTGGCAAGAGCTGCCTAGAGAAAGGAAAGAAAATTGTCTTTAGAAATCCAGAAAAGCCAGGCAAGAACCACAAGAAGCATGGTCAGAAAAGCAGGGCATGACCATTTAGTGCCAAAAAACGTCCAAGAAAAAAATGAGAGGATTAAACTTTATAAGAGATGCCAAAAAGTTGTTAAATTGATTAGCTCAAGAAAATAAAGAAATGCGTCAAAAAGCAAGAACAGTTAAATCCAAACCCAAAGAAGAGTAAAGAAAGTAATGCTGAAGTATTGCTTGTCTGATACCTAAAGCAGCCAGTTTGCTTCTATAAGGGAAAAGCAGGCTGGAGCCTCAATGTATCAAGAAGAAATAAGCAATTGCAAGGGCAGCTCAAAAATAAACAGCACCAAAGAAATGCAAGAATCAAAACAAGAGCAAGAAAAGCACAAGGTAGAAAAGGGTCAAAATGAACAAGAGGAGGAAAAAAGGAGAAAAGGATGAAAAGCAAGGCTTAAAAGAGGCAAGGTGGGAAATGGCCGGTTTATTCCATTCTTTTAATGCTCCTTAAGAAGAAGATCTGTGGGGTGTTGAAGGAGGAAGAGAAGATAAAGAGAGCATCTAAAGCACCTCTTGCAGGCTGCACAGATTGAGCAGCCACATAAAAAAAAAACTCCATTTCCCCTTGAGCAGAATAATTTCAAGCCTTGCTTGTTCAAAAGTCAGGGAAAAGCCAAGCCCTGGGTGGGTCAGACCAAAACACGCTTCCAAACGCAAAAAGTTGGGGGAAGGAAAAAAACAAAAACGTAAAAAGAAGAAAGGGAGAGGGGGGAAAAAAGAAAAACACTAATAAAGAAAGGAAGAAAACAGCAAGAACTTGTTTAAAAAGAGGGTCTTACTAATTTCTTGCCCGGAGTGTCGCCCAAGGCTGCGACAATGGCAAAGTACTGAATGACCCGCTTGGTGTTTACAGTCTTACCAGCACCAGATTCTCCGCTTAGAGTAACAGAAATACACAGATCAAGGACATGAGGCAAAGAACAGGCAAAACTTCAAACAGACACCCTGCTGACCTGCCGCCCCGCTTGTTGTGCCAGGAGGGAGAAGCAGAGTATCGGAGGGATGAGGAGGCCTGCACTATCAATCCCCTCCAGCCTGGGGGTGTACGTGCTTGTCTTTGGGGCTTGTGTTTGGAGCGAAACCCAGCTCCATCCTCGCTGTGTCCTCCGGCTGCAAGTGCAGGCTCTGCCTGCCTCCTCGAAGGTGCCGCGGGGGGTCAGCTGCCACCCGCGGATATGGCAGGAGGTGCCGGCGCCCACCAAGGCTGTACGGCCCTGGCCCCGGGGCTTCAGCTGTCCGGGATCAGCCAGGAACCAGCCTCGCCTGCCCCTGCCTGGGTAGTTTCAGCACGCCCCGCTTCGTTGGGGGTCTTGGAGATGGTGGCGGCACCTAGCCGGGGTGAATCGTGCCCGGGTGAGCGTGGGGGCCAGTGTGCCCGGTGTGGGGTGCAGGCAGCCGGCGGGCCACACTGAGCTCATCCCTATAGTTAGCTGCTCTCCCA
>VZSC01018065.1:4164-16660 GCA_013398225.1 Steatornis caripensis | reverse complement strand
TTGGTCTCTGGGAGTATTATTAATTTGCCGACTTTCACGGAAACNAGATGTCTGCAACACAATTAAATATGTATGAGCTGTGCCTATATAAGTGTGGCTCAAGTTGAGCTAGGTGTGGGCGTTACGAAGGAAGGATCCCCCGCCTGCCTTAGCGCGCTAATAAAGGAATGCTTCTTTCAAATGCCAAAAGCCTTGGTCTCTGGGAGTATTATTAATTTGCCGACTTTCACGGAAACAAAGGTACAGCTCCCCTTAAATTCACTACGCATGCTCAGTGAGACGTCGCCATACCTGAAAGGGGGGCAGCTTTTGGAAGGGAGGTGTGTTTTTTAGTATTATAACGAGACTGTAATTAGCAATGTTCATCCAAAGGACAGCGATTTCGTCATGGTTGTCGTCTCAGTCTCTTATGTTCCTTGGTTGGTGGCCACTGCAAGGTTTATCAGTTCCACTGTACCATCAAGTTCCCATCCTTGCAAAGATTAGAACAGGGCCTTGCCGTGGAATCTTCACTCCGCTCCACCCTCCGTAGTATTGTTTAAGGAACTAATGTGGGAGTAGCCAACCGCATTCCATCTTGGAGGCCGCAGCTGTAATTTACCCTAACATTTCTTTAGTGTTATAACTTTGACCTTTAGAAGTTTTTTCCCCTAATTTTCTCTGATTTTACCCCTAGTTTTCTCTAACTTTACGCCCCCCACCGCCCCCTGGCCATTATCCCACAGGAGAGGATGTCTATGAATTTCCAGTCCAATAATCATAGCATCGGAGGGTGATTCAGGCTGGCAGGGAGCCCCGGAGGCCTCTAGCCCCATCTGCAGCTCAGTGCAGCTGGCGTCAGCTACGGGATCGGTCCAGGTTGCTCAAGGCTCTGTCCAGTTGGATCTTCCACAGGAAGATTTCCAGGGACGGAATCTGCACAACCTCTCTGAGCAACCTGTTGTGCTGCATGATTGCCTTCATGGTCCAACTTTCTGTTCAGCTTAAATCCAGCCTGAAGCTCTTGTCTTTCAGCTTATGCCTGTCGTCAACTACTCTGGTCAGGTTTGGAAGGACTTTTTTAAAGGGTCAGAAAGAAATTTAGAGGTATGATGCCATGAAAGCCATAACGGAATTCCAATTAGCAATTTATTGTTGTTTTAGTTAGCCAAGGATACAAGAACATCTTGCTTAGCAGATAAGAAGAAGAGCATAGTCAAAATGTCCTAACACTTAAAAATAACTAGGACCCAGCACTTTCTTATCAATTTTGGGGAACAGCAAGGACTGCTATATTAGTAGAAGCAAACTGGGCCTGCGCAGAAACAGAGTTCAACTGAAGGACACTGTGAGGAAGAGTACCAAAGACCACCAGAGGACCCCCAAAGACCACCTGGAGGATCAACTGCGCACACGTTTCACCTATTGGCATGTGTAAATAAGTTCCTGGAAAAGTAATGAATATCTAACCAATTTATGGGAAATTGCATGAATACGTGTGTTTCAAATATATTTATGCTGAACCGACGGGGCACTTGGCAAGCACACTCAAAATTTGGGAAAAGCATGCTCAAAATTTGGGAAAAATGTTGAATGTGGCCAGGATGGTATATAGGAACAGGGAGCAGAGTATAGAGAAAGTGAATGCATAATTGGTGACGGTTCTTGAAGGAAAAGATCAGAAAAATTGGAGAGAAATCCGTGGAAAGTGAGATAGAAATTTTCCTGCTGAGAAGGATCAGTGTGCCTATTGTAAAAAGAAAGGACTTTGGAAAAAGGATTGTCCTGCCCTAAGACCAAAAGGGGTGAACGGGAATCAATGTACGTCAGTGCCAGTTATGTCTTTTGGGGAAGAGGAGGATTGACAGGGACCAGAGGGGAGGTCCCCAGCGGAACCTCTGGTTAAACTAGTGCTGGGGGAGGATAAAACAGAGGTAGAATTTTTTAATAGATACTGTAGTGACATATTCAATGCGAAATACCCAAACGCAAGAATTAGGAAATACTAGTGTTTGAGTTATTGGTGCGACAGGGAAAGTTGAAGAAGCCTTGTTTTTAAACTGGTATCATTTAAACTCGGGAAACAATGGGTAACTCACCAGTTTTTGTATTTGCTGGGAGCCCCCAGACCATTATTGGGTTGAGATCTGTTAGAAAAGCTACAAGCGAAAATCAGATTTAAGGGTACTGACATTGAAATGACAATTCCTGAAACTAATTATATCCAAGCATTAGTGTTGTCGCTGCAGGAGAATCAGGAGGGAAAGGGAAACATTCCAATGGAGGTAGAAAATGCAGTGATTCCTCTCATCTGGGCCAGTGAAGTCCCTGGAAGATCAAAAGTGGCAGATACGGTAAAGATGGAGTTAAAGCCAGGAGCAAAGCTGGTAAGAATTAAGCAATACACTTTAAAGAAGGAAGCAAGAATAGGATTATCAGCAATAATAAGCAGCTGAATGGTCTCTGGCCAGAGCTGTACAGACAGTCAAGCCGGCTGGCTGCTGTCGTGATTTCTTGGGCCACGCAGGGCATGTATTTATGGGAATATATGTTTCCATATCTTGATGGGAAACATCATTAGCATCCTTTATGACATTTTAGTTGACTGATGATCAATCACACTGCCTACCTGATGATGAAACTGCTCCGTGTCACTCTCTGAAACGATGCTCTGCAGCACGGCTATGTCTTCCCTCAGGGTCCCATCAGCCATTTCACTCTTGATCATGGCAAGAGTCATTGCTTGTGTCTCCTCTTTCCATTGGACCTCTCTGCTTTTGTTCTGATTCAAATCAGCAATCACACGCTCCAGTTCTTGCCGCCTCGCTTTCCGCTCATCTTCTTGTTGTTGGGCTAGCTCCTTCCACTTTTGCAAGGAACGGCCTCTCTCCTGGAGAACTATCCTCTTCTCTGCTTCCTCTTCCTCACGTATTTGGATTTTCAGGACTTGTTTCTGTAGTCTCTCACTGTCTTTCCATTGCAAATTTGATCTTACTTGTTTGAGGAGGTCACTCTGCCTGCTTAGCTCTTGTTCTCTCCTTGTCAGAGCCTCCTCTAAATACCTGGCTCTGTCTCTCTGGTACTTGATCTCCTTATCCTTCTTCGTCAGAGTCTGCCGAGCATGCTGGAGATCTTCCCAAAGACCTCTTATTTCCTCTTCTAATGCTTTTTGCTTACTTGGAGCCTTGATCTCTCGCCCCCTCTCATGCAAGGCTTCTGCCAGGAGCTTCTCTTGCTCTCTCCAACGTCTAGCCTCTTCATTCTTCCCCATTAGCTGGAGATTCTGCAAGGTCTTCAGTTCTCGACGCTGAAGTTTTTGCCTAAGGGTTTTGTTGTCTTCATCTCTCTTCCTCACCTCTTCCTTAAGCAGAGTCACTTGCTTCTGGTGTGATGCCAGCACTGCTTTCATGCTTTCGCTACGAACCCACAACACGTTCATCTGCTCTGTCTGATTGAGGAACACCAAATGGTTCTCCTTCAGTATTTGGCTCATTTTGTCTAGATCCTGCTGTAGACACTCGGCCTGCTTTTCTTCTGACTCCTGCGCCTGAAGGTCCTGGACATGCTTTTGCAAAGACACTATCTCTTGATCTCTAGCTTCCAGAGAAGATTCAGCGTATTCTAGTTTTCGCAGTATAGCTTCGGTCTGTATCGCTGCCTCCTCCTTTTGCTGTTGAAGCTTCGAGATAGTCTCTTCCAGAACCCCTATCTTTTCTTCTGTTTCTTTCAGCGTCAGTTTTGTAGACTCGAGATTTGTTTGCGCAGCTTCATGCTTTTCCTCCTTTTCCTTGTAAGCATCACATTGCTTTCTAAGGGATAATATTTCTTGCTCTTTTTCTTTTAGTGCCATCTCAAGGTGGTGCAGAATTTCCTTCTGATGCTCAGAGTCTTGTTGTTGTTTCTGGAAGGTCTCAATCCGTTCCTTCTGAGATGCAATCATTGAAATCTTTTCTTCCAGTAGTACCTTTGTGTACTCTAAGTCCCGCTGTAAGATATTCATCTGCTCTTGTGTTTTTTCCTCATAGCTCCTTGCTTGTTGCTTTTGGATGTCTATGAGTCTCTCCTTTTCTTTTAAGGTTTCTAAGGTCTGCTCCAATTGGTCACGGACAGTCCTTAACTGCATTTCCATGACTTCTTCAGCTTCCTGGATTTGCATTTGTTGTGACTCAAGCTCTTGATCTTTTTGACACAAAGAAAGGGTCATCCTTTCTACCTTGTCACGAAACTCTTGCAGGTGCCCCTCTTGCTGTTCCTTGTCCTGCTGCAAGAGTCTTAACTGATCCTTTTGAGAATCACACTCACCCTCTCTGTCCTTCAGAGCTGCCCTGAGGTGTTCCATGCTTGCGTGCAGAGGTTTCACCTGTTCTCTCTGCGTTTCCAGCTCTTGGATCTGCCGAGTCAGAGACATAAGCTCTATGTTTTTCTCCTTCAAGTCTCCTTTCATTTGGTCAAGGGCCACCTGCAGATTTTGCACTTGCGATGCACCATCTTGTTCTAGAGTCATTATTTTCCGTGCCTGGAATGTGATCTCTTGGTCTCTCTCCTCCAGCTCTTCGCTCATCTTGCTGACAGCAATCCTTTGTTTTTCTTGCTGCTTCTCCAGCTCCCGTATCTGTTCTTGCTGGGATTCTATCTTCTGGTTTTTCTCTGTTATGTCCTTAATAAACTCATCCAGAGCAGTTTTCTGCATTTCTTTCTGCTTTTCCAGCATTCTCACCTGCTCCTGGTACAACTTCATTTCTCCCTCCCTCTCAGACAGGACGGCAGTCATACGAGTGAGACTCTCTCGCAACGATTTCACTTCTGCTGCCTCTTTCTGGAGCATCTGCATTTTTTCCCACTGCGTTTCCAGTTCCCCTTTTTTAATTTTTAAGATAGACAATGTAGTCTGAAGTTCTTCTTCAAGGCAGTGATTCTTATCTGCTCGATTCTCAGAGGCTGTGGCCGATTCCTGAAGATGTTTTATTTCCCTTACCACATTGTCTATATCTGCTTGCAGTCTGTCCTGTTCATACTGCAAAAGAGCGAGGAAAAGATTCAATAATTCCATCTCTATCTGGTTGCTTTTCACAGTAGGTTTGAACTCCTGATTCAGTGACAGTCAAGGGCTGCCTGCTCTCTCCCTGCCTCTTGGGATCCTCTAGACCTTTCCTGCGCCACCCTGTTATATTGCGTCTTCCGCAGCTTACTCAGGCAGTCCCATCTTCCTTCTTGCCCTTCTCTAAACCTCTTATGGTGTCAGTGAGTTTGTTTGGAGAGGAGCTGCCGGAACTGCAGCTAGGATGTAAAGTCCAGACTTGGCATGATTTAGGTAGTGGCATGAGGATGTTCTCTCTATTAGGGAGGTCGGGAAGAGTGAACAACCCCAACAATTGATTTCCTATTTTTGGCATTGTTTCGGGTTTGTTAGACCTCTATGGTGTGGAGTTTTCGTGGTACCATCGTCTAGAACCCCATTGTCCCCCTCTTGAGGGAGTCACAATCAGATCACGGTCTGTCAGTCTGTGTTTGAAATCAGGACTAGTTTTCCCCTTGCAGACATATGTATTGATGTGGATCAGCACTTTTGTTTCTCAAATGTCTCTAGTTTCCCCCCGGTGTCTGCCCTCAGGTGGGCAATGTTGAACAGCTTTCTGTTATTAGCAGCCTTTGCCTTCTAACCCCTTTTTCCAGATCCACATGTTTAGAAAGCCAAATATGGATTTGGACACAAATAATTGCCCAAACCGTGCAGTGTCAATAGAGACAAGTTTGAAAATTACTTAGACAAAAGCTTCAAGGGCAGAAATCTTCACAACTGAGGAAAATAAACACCCTGAATCATCACTGAGTTTTACAGGACTACAGCATCTTTTCCTGCCTATCCAGAAGAATCTATCCAGAGAAAGTGAAACCAAAAACCAACCGCTGGTATAAATAATACTCTTCTGCTCCTGTAGTGGCCTCCCTGCATAGCTTGTGATGTCAGTCATCTTAAAGGTCTCTCCTTTCTGGACTGTCTTCTCTTACCCAAGCTGACGACACTGCTAATTTGTACTCGTACTCTTCTGGGTCTCCCACCTCCTGCCTGAGCTGCTCTATCTGCTGCATGGCTTCTTTTACTTCTCCTCGACATTGGAGTATCATCTTTAAAAAATCATCAGGGACCTGCGCAGAAATAAAGAGAAGACGGGTTTAAACTTCCCATACAACAACGGTGCGGTAAGACTCAAAGACTGATGTTCTCAAAGCACCATGGTGCTGGTCTCTAAGTCATTCTCTGCCCCCTAGGAGTCACAGATCCCTAAGTGTAGTATCAACATGGCCCATCTGTGATTGAGTCTTCAACAAACTCTTAGTCAGCTACCAGGAACACGTGGCATTTCTCAAGCGTCTCGCCTTGCTGCTCAGGGTCTCCCTTGTCATCTGCTAAGTCCTGTTGGTCTTTCAAGAGCGACTTGCGCACCTACTTAGCAGCCCGATGTCCAGCCATCTCCCACATCGCTATCCTTGCTGTGCAGACGGCTCCCTCTGTGTGCTCCTTCATTGTGAGACACAGGTATGGTGTTCATGTTCACTTCAGGCCTGCAATGCTCTTCCTGCCTTTCCTAAACATACACTCCGATAGCCTCTCGCATTAGAAGCCCCGTCCATCAAAGCACAAAGGTCTCTTGGTTGCTAACGCACCCCTCCTGCTTACAAAGAGGCCAGTGTCCACAGAAGCACAGGCAAGGGGGAGCCCAGAAGAGTAAATAAACCACACACATTCTCTGTGCAGTCTTTACCTCTTGCTTGGCATTTTCAAGACTAGTTTGTTCCTCTTCTTGTTGAGCAGTGTTCTGTTTCACGTCAAACAACTTCTTCTCATGGTCTCTTTTGCTCTCTGCATTCTCCTCTACCTGCTGCTCCAGCATCTCCTGTAGCTCTGAATGGTGACTTTCCTGCTCGATTGCCTGATGAGGGGAGGAAAAGACTTTGAGGTGGAGTCTCAGGCAATCTCCTCAGAAAAACATAAAGCTTCGGCCCTCCCACAAACCCCCAACTCAATAGTGCACATTAGTGGCTTTGTGCCCTCCATAAATCATGTCCTATCAAGGAACTTAAAAGGAGGGCCTGCATCTGGAAGAAGTGGACGTGTTACCTTCCCCTCCCTGATGGCTGCCTGTTTCCTAGCACCCTTCCCCTCAGGATTTCTCTCTATTCTCAGAGCCTCTAGTTGCAAAGCATGGCTCCATTCCCATCAACGAAGAGTTGCAGATGGACTGCAGGGTGAGCAAGAGGACTGGCCTAGTACCTGGATGCTCTAGTCACAAGACGGGCCACGAACTGAAGTACCAGGAACAAGGGGCTTCTTCCCTATGCTTTAAACCCAAAGGATGTACCTCTGCCAACCGTGAAAGGACAGAAAGAAAGGAACAATGTTCCCATGACTGCAGCTGGCAGCAAAGGTAGGAGTCTACTCCATGGTAGGCAGGATTCTGGTAAGATCCTACCCCTTTGCTGCCATGCTGTGGGTGGGGACCACCCAACCTTCTGCTGAACTCCTCTTAGGCCCACACTGAATCTGTGGCTGCGTTTACTGGCCCACCACAGTCCTGGCGGTCTTCACGTGCCTTCAAGTAAGAGCCATTGGCTCTGCTGCCTAGCCTAGAAACGTGTGGCCCATGACAGATCATCGCTGCCATTTCACACACTGAGGACATTACTCTTCTAAAGGCAACCCGCAAAGCTTGCTTGAACAATTCAAAAGAATATGGTTTCCTACGAGGTCTTGCAGGAGC
The DNA here is from genome assembly GCA_013398225.1 of Steatornis caripensis. Classification (NCBI taxonomy): domain Eukaryota; kingdom Metazoa; phylum Chordata; class Aves; order Caprimulgiformes; family Steatornithidae; genus Steatornis; species Steatornis caripensis. The sequence goes on along the minus strand of VZSC01018065.1, from coordinate 8,921 downwards.
TTGGTTATTTCCACCTCATCATCAGATTCCTGAAGTCTGAGGGTATTGTTTTGCTGCTCTTCTGTCCTCCAGAGCTGTTGCGCCATGTCTTCCCATTCCTGCTTCCCATCTGTCGGTAGGCACTAGCCCATATGACCTGTCGCTGTCTGAAAGGGAAGTTGCAGTACTGCAGAGGCCAACTGTGACATCACAGACTTCAACCCACTTCTGCTTATGACACACAGGTTCTGGAACCAGAGCTGCAGTTCCCTCCCTGACCTAACACCAGTGTGCCAGGTTCCTACAGCACACAGCACTGCCTGCTAACTGGTACAGGGATGCCATCAGGATGGCATCCTTCAGGGGAAAGGGGCACCTGAGTGCTACAGCAATGAAACCCTCAACAGGAGGATTTCACGACTTTGATGGGCAATGGAGGATGTATCTCCAAGAAGGAGAACAAGCACATATTTCTTAAGAATTCTGCCAATCTCTGGCAGTCCAAAGGAAACACGCTGAGCGCAGCCTCAAGGGATGCCAAGTTCATGAGTGAAACAGAAGCAGCTTTGCTGTGTTGCCCTGCGGTCTGGAGGTCTGGGGTGAGCGAGAGCTGGCAGGAGGCCTCTGGGAAGAGACTGTGGGCCCCAGCCGGTCCCTGGGCAACTCTGTGTGGCTCAAGTCGCCGACAGAGCTGTTCAAAGGCCATGGCCACAGGCTTCAGAGGCACAGAGTGACGGATCAGCCCTGCTGCCTGTCCCAGCCGCACTTCATAACTGCGCTTCCCGGGAACCCCTGGCGGGTGGAGAAACAAGGCAGAGCAGCAGACACGGCCAGGCGAGCTCACGGCTCAGACACGTGTTCACGTGGCATCGGCCCCCTGTCCCTGCCTCCATCTGCCTTCCTACGTGTGTTGGGTCTGTGTGGCGGGGCTTTGGTAGTGGGGGAGAGACCACGTGGACCGGTGGCCCCTGTGAGACGCTGGTAGCAGCTCCCTCGGCTCCCAGTCGGACTTGCCTCGGGCTAAGACCAGGCCAACTAGCAACGATAGATGTGCCTCTGCGATAACATGTTTAAGAAGTGGACAAAGAAACAGCTGTTAAGAGCTGCAGCAGAGGGAGGAGGAGGATGTGACAAAAACCCCCATGCAGTTAACTGTAGTCAGTGAAGAAGGAGGGGGAGGAGGTGCGCTGGAGCAGAGATTGCCCTGCAGCCCACGGGCAGTCGTGGCGGAGCAGCCCCGCAAAGACCACGGTGCAGCAGAAATGGACCTGCAGCCTGTGGAGGATCCCGCGCCAGGGGACATGACTGCGGCTGAAGAAGGCCGTGACTCCGTGGGAAGCCCTCGCTGGGGCGGTCCATCCTGAACGACTGCAGCCTGCGGGAAGGATTCTCGTCAGAGGAGTTTGTGAAGAATTGTCTCCCGTGGGACGGACCCCGCACTGGAGCAGGGGCAGCGTGTGAGGAGCCATCCCAACACGAGGAGGAAGGAGCAGCAGGGATGATCTTTGGTGAACTGACTGCACCCCCCTTGCCCCATCCCCCTGCGCTGCTGAGGGGGGAGGAGGTGGGGACATTGGGAGCGAGGGGACTTGAAACCAGGAAGAAGGTGGCATGGGGGAAGGTGGTTTAAGATCTGGCTTTCTCATCTCCTTATCCTACTCTGTTTTGATTAATGACAAAATAAATTGAGTTTTTTCCCCAAGTTCAGTGTGGGTTTTGCCCTTGACCATAACTGGTGAGTGAATCCTCCCCATCCTTGTGTCGACCCATGAGCTTTTTGTTATGTTTTTTGCTCATCCCACCGGGGAGGGAGGCGTGAGCGAGCGTCCACGTGGTTCATTGTTGCAGCTGGGCCTGAACCCCGACACCATGCTTGCTGCAGGCCAAACGGCCTTGGTCCTTCCCTGTCCATGTCACTACTGCTCTCCTTAAGCATCCTATGTCTTGCACAACCCCTAGATACTCTTCCACTACATCCCATAATGAGTTCTGATACTCGTACGATGACAAACACCCTTGAGTTTATAAGACGATCGTCTCTTCCTATCCTTCTGGAGGGCGTAATCCCCAGACAAAGGGGCTCATTTGGAGACACGTTCACGCAGACCTGTGAGAGAGGATTCAGGGTCTTGTAGGAAATGTAGGACATCTGGGAGAGCAAACAACAAATATGTTGGACTGTGGGGGCGCAAACTAACTCCTTCCAGAATGACGTCGCACATGGCCGCAGTGCTTTTTCACACCGCCCGTACGTCTGACACTGATTGCTCCCTCGGCCAGGCTTTCCCTTTTCCTTCATGTTTGTAACTTCTCCTGGAAAGTGAATGCCATGGTTCAGTGGTGATGCAGTTGCGGCAAGGAGACACTTCACAGACTGAGCTCAACATGGGGTTTTCCACCAGAGGTTGACTCAACAGACTCAGTTTTCTCGGGGTTCAGGAGCCTTTCAGCATCATGAAAAACTCGCACAGCTTCGGCAGAGGCCACTGCCAGGGCGTGTGGCAGGGCAGAGCGGCTGCTTCACTAAGGCTGTCACATGGAGCCCCTCTTCCTGTCGAAGGGAAGAAGAAGTAAAAGGGAAAGGGATAAACAAAGCACCCAATGACACCAATCCCTAAGGAAGTGATGAGGGAGACAAGGAGGAAGAGCAGAGCTCTTCAGCCTTTGATCGACGGGCCGTTAGGAAAAAAGAGCGTGGCCGTGAAGTGAGTCCATCTGAGCTTGGGATGTGTGAAGAAGTGACAGGAGGAACGTGAGGATCTGGGATGTTGGAGGGGGCCCTGCGGGACAAGGAAACGCTTACTAAGGAAAGCTTAGGGCAAGAGTCAAAGGTGGGCGCAGGGCCCGGTCTCTGGCTGGGCACTGGGTGCCAGGAGAAGTTCACCACGGGCACTCCTCCCCTGCTGGCGGGTGGCTGGGCTGGCTGTGGTCTCCAGGAGGAGCAAAAAGCTACACCTGATCTCTGCACAGAGCCTGCTCGTGGCAGAGGTGTGGGTCCCAAGCACACCTGACTGCCGAGGCTCTCTTGCTTCCCACCCATGGGGGAGAAGGGAGAGGAACAGAAGAGACTGCCCTTCCCAGGAGAAAGAGCAGTGCCCCCAGAGACAGAGGCCCCCAGGGGAAGGTGTGAAAGCTCACATCAGAAGGAAGCCCTGACCCGCCAAACGGCCCAGCGGTGCGTGTGCAGAAGAGCAGGCGATTCTGGCCGGGGAGGTGAGGGCTCCAGTGCGAGCTGACTGGGAACAGCCTCTTCCCACGGCTGGGGCCCCTCACAGGGGAAATGCTGATCATGGCTGAGGGAGCCACAGGTGCTGCTGCTGGGGAGGGAGAAGGCCAGAAGGAGCATTTGAGGCCCAGGAAGAGCAGATCATTTCTCCTCCCTGCTTCTTGCTTCTCTCCCGCGACAGAGGCGTTTCCGGCAGCTCTGTTATCTCGGGGCTGCGACGGGGTTTCCTGACACTCTCTCACCCAACACACATGCGAGTCAGACTCAGCATGCACCTCGGCTATCTCGTCCTCACTGTCTCCCTGCGGCAGCTGCTGGGTGAGTCCTTGCTTCCTATAAACCATGCTTTTTCTTCGCCTGTGGAAACCCTCTCCAGCCTTATCCGGTGCATGCAGGAATATTCTCTTGAACTACAGGAAAACACTGGGAACTACCAGCTCAGATTTGTGGTTTTGCACTGGTTCTCTCAAGCCACTCTTGCTGTTGGCAAGGAGAAGAGAGAGAAGAAAGACCTCAGAGCCCTTGTGCGTCTTTTCTCTCCTCTTCCATCCATCTCTGTCTGCCACTCTGTTCTGACCCACCTGCCACCACCACAGGCAATCTCAGCTGTCTCTGCAGCCTCAAATTTCTCCCATCCCAACACAAATTGGCAGATGCTGTCAAGCTGCCCCAAGGACGCTAAGGGTGCCGCCCAGCTGTGCCTCCTTGTTGACTGCCATGGCCTCCAGTTTCCTCCTGGTTGTCAACACAGCCAGGGCTCGCTCTTTCCAACATTCGGCTCAGCGCTGCGTGGACTCAGGTACTCAGGAGCCCTCAGAGGGATGGGGAAGCAGGATGAATCCTTTGGCCATAGCTCCCCGGCCCCTCAACCTGCGGGGGGGGTGCAGGTCCCAGCATGCAGTGATGAGGCATGACAGGCTGGTCCCTGCTCCTCGGGGCAGTCGGAGACCAGGGAGGAGCAGCAGGGACACAGCACAGCTCTCCTCCACATCTCTGCTGGGCTGAGAGCTCCGAGCTGGTGCCCAAAACTGCTCTGCACCTGGCTGTTCTCAGGCCTCAGGATTTTCCTGCAGGGCAAGGGACAGGGAGCTTTCTTCGCATGCACTCCAGGGTTGCTTCTCAGAGCATTTCCCTGCATGATCTTAACTTTCTTCCAGGTACCATGGGGCAGATCACTGTCACCCAGCAAGAGGGACAAGTCACAGTGAAGCAGGGAGACACCTTCCAGACCTCCTGCAAATACCAGATCTCCGGCTTTGATGCCTTGTTTTGGTACCAGCAGAGGGAAGGCCAAGCCCCACAGCGTCTCTTGTATCAGGCTGTAGCTGGCTCCAAGCGTAGCGGCCGTCTCACCACGTTGCTGAACACCACGGGCAAATACAGCCTGCTGCAGCTGGAGGAAGTTGAGGTGTCTGACAGTGCCTTGTACCTCTGTGCTGTGCAAGACACCCTGGTGCAGGGAGCTTCCTTGGCTGAGCAACAACCCCGGGGAGGGAGGGGATGTGGCTGTGGTGCGAGGCTGGGTTTGGGGAAGGGGCGCTCAGCTCTGCCC